>JANBXA010000114.1:30750000-31272500 GCA_030556225.1 Cricetiscus sungorus | reverse complement strand
GATTGTTTATGAGTGACAAGGAACAAATACCGCATACTGCATTCAGGTTTACGTCACTTGTATCCTACTTAAGACAGTGTATTAAAGCAAGTCAACCTGCCCTTTGTCCAAGCAGGTTTCAGATGACTGTTTGATTATTAGGCTATTAATAAGTTTAGCCCATACACTTTTGTAAGAAACTATCATTGTTTTACAAAGGGTCTGTTCCATAAGTTGCTTCTTCTTTATACCACCGGTGCTAGGATATTACTTTCCATGAGACCTAGAGGAAATATAACTTTCTATTCTAAAATGAGATCTTTAGTGGAATATCTAGAGTTTATTTGGAGTCAAGTTATGCTAGGGACACATAGAATTTCGGAACACTTTAAATTTAAATGATAAAAATTAAATAAAAGCAAAATGCATATGATTTGGTGTTTATATCCATAGTGTTTCATAGTTCTGATTAAAGGCATAATTAAAGACATTTCTTTGTAGTAAAACAACATATCTCTCATACATAAGGTATAGCCATTCCAGAATCTTATAATTTCTTAGCATGTATATATAGATATACTTAGACATACATACATATTTCTTAGATTATACTCACAAATATATTTTTTAAATAAAAAATTAAGTACACATATACAACTAAACTTTACAACAAAACTAAAACTTTTAAGTAGTATTTATAAACACAGTATTCATAGGTAAGACATACTGGCAAATGCTTGCTTATCGTAATTTTATTTTATAATAATAATATCTCTATCTTATTATTATACATTGTTATATACCTCAGAAACTGTAATTTTAAGGAATTAAAACTTTTATGAGGATAAAATTCTTTAATGTGGTTGCATCAAAGTGACTTTTCCCCATCTTAGATGGGCAGACCACAAAGACCCCTCCCAGATATAATACGGGAGAGACTGCTACTCAATGGAACGTTTGAAATGATTTTATGAAAAGCCAAAAATTCAACTAGACTGCAAACCTTTGCATATATTTTAGTACTCTTTACTATAATTTTCATATTTTAATTGCACATTACAGAAGAAACTCCTATTTGTGTTATTTGACCTTAAGGTACTAACCATTTATTCCCTGTCCCTCTTCACTTAACAGTAAAGGTTCACAACAACTGAAATGAATACCAGTGGGCTGATTCTTAAATTCGATGTTGGCATTTTTGAAGTTTCAGGTGTTTAAAATTGAATCTCAAAGAGGCAGAAGCTATATTGTATTGGTGTGGAGAGATTGACTAAATTTTCATCAATCGTTAGAGGTTAAATGAGATGTGAAGTAATTGGTAAAGTTTTTAAACAAGGACTGGATATTTTATGTAAATAATCCTTCTGATTAATATTATATGCCACTTCTTATAGTTAATCATATATGTTATACCTTATGATAAACTTCTAAAAAGTCACACTAATTTTGTTAATTAGTTTTTCTTTAATTTGTTTGAAATCCAAGTAATGAATTCTACACCAGCCCCAGTGATTTGTCCTACCGCATTATGACAACTATTTGAAGATCAACAGAAATGTCAGAAAAAGCCTTCAAAGGTCTCTAAACAGATGAGTCTTATTAACATGCCTTCCTTCACTCGTCTCTGTTTCCCTTTCTTCTTATGTTATTTTTAGATTATAGATCTGGAATCTCCACCACAAATCCAGCATAGAGTTCTATAAACAGAACAGAAAAACAAGCTGTATACAACATATGCAACATACATGAATGTAATTGTGTTTAGGTGTGCCTGTCAGAATTGAAAGCATTTGTGTGTGCCTGTCTGCATGCATGTGTGTGTTCCCATGCACGTGGGAACATATGTGTGTGCTTTTGTACTTGCATGCACATATGCTTTGGGTGTGTTAGAATTGTGTTTGCAGCCTTCCTCATCCCCAGTAGGCAAAAGCTCTATTACTGAGCTTTATGTTCAGGACTCAGTGCATTAGTGGAGGCTAGAGTCTACCCGATGACTATTGCGGTTTAATAAAGATCAGGATAAACAATTAGGACGAATAGATGTTTAACCAGGGAGAAATAACTCACAACATAGACAGATGAATGCGGCAGTTTCCACACACCTATCCTCCCAGTGTCCTCCAGCAAGAGAGAGCCTCCGACCTCCTCCCCCCAGGTTACATCTGGTCATGTCTCTACCTCCAATGGGCGTGGTCTAAGCCACAGGTGCGTGGGGACAAGGTGAATATCTCACTACAGATGACCACAAAGTTATAAGGGAAATCAGATACTTACAGATGTAGAAAGTGAAATGTCCTGGTGCTTTGTGCCAAAATAATAATAATGATCACTTACTGTCATAGCAACAGAAGGTAACAACTATCAAACTAGCATGTAATCAATACATTGCATTTAGGTAGAAGAGGCAAGGTAAGAAGACCAAAGACAAAACATTACATAAATTCCCATACATGATCTGAGATAACAAAGGAAGAGGGGGCATAAGAAACAGAAAATATTTCACTGAGAAAAATACTTCTTTAGTAAGCAATACTGATTTGTTAAGGAAGTTCCAAGGGCTAAACACTGTTGTAGGAACTGGGTGACACAAAAACACACAATTCGACAAACAATTATTACCAATATTTAAAATCATGAAGTCTCAGTGAATTGTATCTTTATAAAGCATTTGTAGTGGGATAGATTTCTTTCCACCTGGCATACACTGCTGCTGAAAGCTCTGGACTGCACTGAAGATGAAATCTGCAACATTAACACCCAATTTCACAATGCGTTTACCACTGTAAACTCATGGTGCTGCACCTGTTCACCTAAATCAACAACATACTAGTGCTGAGCATATTACAGGGTAGCATAGTGGGAATGATTTCAGCATGAAGAGTTACTTCCAGCATTGTTACTTGTGAAAGAAGATAATGAATATCGTTGTGTTTTTTAATATCCAAACATTCCAATGCATTTGTTTGCAAATATTTGATTGATACAGAAAATGTGACATTTCTTGTCATATAGTCAGACTGGTACCAGGTTTTTAAGACATTGAGTTACAGGACATGATTGCAACATTCATCTGTATATAATTTCAGTAATTTGAATTCAATTGAAGGATTTTTGCTACTTGCTTCAGCTTTCTGAAGTACATGTGATTATGACCTGAAAGGCAGATTAATAACAAGATTATGATTTTATAGATCATACAATTCATTATGTTCATGGAGATCAATATCTGGCATCAGATATTACAACTGCACTGATAATATGTTTCATTCATTAGGCCAGTACATCTATATTTCTGTTACATTTCTATGCTGCATATTTCATGGGTCAAAGAATTTGATTTTATTTTTTGAGATCTTTGAAGCTATTAGTTTCTAATTGCTTTAAAACTTAAGGATCCAGTATTTGAAAAGTTTTAGACAAAGTCGATCTTCTAGACCACACTCAAAAGACCATTATAGATGATATTTTCATATATTCAGCCAATTTTAGTTTTTATCTTAGTCCTCTCTACACAAGAATTATAATAAACACATATCTTTTTTTTTTAATTCTGAAGACACTTTGTAGAAAGCTTAAGATTTTCTTCTTCATGTATTTTGTGTAGTGGGAATAACTGAATAAACTTGTATATACACTGTATACCAAATGTAAAAATCTTTTTTTAAATTTTTAAAACTTTAAATTAGAAACAAACTTATTTTACATATCAATCCCATTTCCCTCTCTCTCCTATCCCTACATGCCCCACACCAACCGATCCCATCACCTTTCTGCTCCCTTGGGAGTGTAAGGGTTTCCATGGGGGATCATCAAAGTTGTCACATCATGTGGGGCAGGGCCTAGGACTTCCCCCGTATACCTAGGCTGAGAGAGTATTCCTTTTTGGGGAATGGGCTTCCAAAGTCCATTCCATTAATATGGATAAATACTGATCCACTACCAAAGGCCCTATAGACTACACAGGCCTCCTAACTGACACCCATGTTCAGGGCACTTGGTTCAGTCCTATGCTGTTAGTTTGGGGTCAATGAGATCCTCCTTGTTCAGGTCAGAAGTTTCTGTGGGTTTTCCCAGCCTGGTTTCGACCCTTTTGCTCATCACTTCTCCTTCTCTACAACTGGATTCCCGGAGTTCAGCTCAGTGTTTAGCTGTGGGTGTCTGCTTCTGCTTCCATCAGCTACTGGATGAAGGCTCTAGGATTGCATATAAGGTAGTCATCAATCTCATTATAGGGGAAGGGCATTAAATGTATCCTCTCCACTATTGCTTAGATTCTTAGTTGGGGTCATCCTTGTGGATCTGTACAATTCCGTAGTGCCAGATTCTCTTTAACCCTGTAATAGAAATTTTTAAAGTGACATACTAAGACTAGTGCAACCCCATAGATCATAACAGGGTTGGCTTTATTTTGTGCCAGTGTCTAAAATGGTGGACCTATGCCAATGTTAATATATAGTTGCCCTTTCAAAGGACTAGTGTTCAATTCCCAGAATTCACATGGTGGCTGACCACCACTGTAGCTCCTGTCTGAGGGTGTACAACACCCTTAGACAGAGGGTGTACAATGTCTTCTGGCGTCAGCAGGCACTACATGTATATGGTACAGAGACATATATACAGACAAAACTCTCATGTATATCAAATAATAAAATAAACAAGACAAGAATTAAACACTACTGTGCAGAGAGACAGGTTTAGGAATCAAATTTAATAGGAAATGACTCAGTCTAGTAGTGATAATGGCTACATTCAGATATCTACATATCTGAATTGACTACATATCTGGTAAATCATTACATTTGAAATAAAGCACATAACTTCCATTTTATTTTCTTGGTGCAGAGTGTTTCTGTTCACCTATTAATTATTTTCAGTGCAACCATGCTTTATGTACTCTTTGAGAGGAGCTGTCCACATTCCTTGCATGTCTTTTCAATCACAGAAAACAAGACTGTTAGACATTATATGCTTATTTTCATTAACTCTTAGTTAGAAATGTCATACCAAGCAATAGACATGTCACTGTTACAGTTTTATATGGGCAATTTAATTTCAAATATTGTTATGAAATGTTTATTGCCATTTCTCTTTGTTTGAGAAAATTATAATCATTTTGTGGCTTAATAGAACTGCAGAATACCTGTAATTAATAGTAAAATTAAACTTTGCACTATTATATTTTCAATAAAAGAATTTATACTATACATTGTCTATTATAAATCTTGTATAATTGCATTTTGTATAATTTGAAATTTATTTTGATTTGTTTGTTGCAATCTTTGAAAACAGTAAATAATTATGATATTAGATTATGTCTATCAAGCTCTTATAATGTAGGATATAAACATACATCATTTACTTAATAAGGAAAATATAATCACCCCCATTAGCTTAAATATACTGACAACAGAGATCACATCACTAAATAGAAGAGTCAATATTCACAACACAAGCTACCTGATGGGAGAAGTAATTCTTGTATTGGTTAACAAATAATGCACTGTTGGCCAATTGGAAAGCAAGATAGGTGGGACTAGGAGACAAGGAGGAGAGAGGAAGGCGTAAGGAGGAGTCAGCATGGAGAGACTAGAGAGAACAGAGGTCTGGGCCCGGTCTCCGGTAAGATGAGACCACGTGGAAGTACTTAGATGAATAGAAAGGGGTTAATATTTAAGACAGAGCTAGCCAATAAGAAACTAGTAACTGCCCAACAGATTTATATCTAATACAGAGTCTCTGTGTGTTATTGGGGGGTGGCATGGTGGTGGGCTCGGGCCGGCAGGGAAAAACCTACACATAACAGCTACCTACATTGCTTAAGTAGTATTTTGCTTTCTAGCATATGTTAATGCTGTTCCATCATTAGATTATATTTACAAAATGCCACTTTTATTAAATCCTTAAGATGGGCCTGAAACATAATAATAAACAAAACAATTCAGGAGAAGTACATCATTCATTATAAAAATTCATTCAAAATTTTTGAATGTTCTTTAAAATAGACCCATTTGCATTTGCTCTGTGGTGACAGCAATTAAACCCAGCACCTCACACAGAAGAGTGCCTAATCTGACAATGAAAAATATCCTCTTCCCAAAATTCATAGATTTAGACAAACCATTTGATTTAGCTGTAATTGTGTTTTTTTTTTCTTTCTTTTTTTAAATTGGGAAACATCTGTAGTTTTTGTTTATATATTCTATCCATGAATAGCTTTTCTATGGTTTGGAATTTTACAAATTTCTAATTTGTTTATTAATTTACCATCAATCAGGCCTTCTGCATCATATAACCTGTTAATCCAAAGCCATAGACTATTTACAGGGTTCTTTTTATCTTGACATCATGCCTTTAAATTTTCAGAGAAATGACAAGCGTTTTGGTTTAATGTTCCATAGGAGTTCCAAAGGGTGGCAGGATAACCTTCATATTTTTTCTGATACATTGATCCTTTTCAGAACAAAAGAATGGAGTTTATAATGTGTGTCCCATACTTCTCTTCCTGACCCACTTACACATATTTTTGGAGCCACCCTTTCTAAAGGACTCACACAAGCTAAGGATGTCACATATTTAGGCTACTAACTAAATAAAAATGTTAAAAATATCAGACACCAGGGTGTCACCCTTTAAGCATTTATCGTTGAGGACTGCATTAAGATATGGGTTGGCCAGTCACACTGTGATATAGCTACATTATAATTACTCTTTTGGCAGTTGTGTTCCAACAAGGAAAGAAAACCAAAGTCTATAAGGATAAGCTCAGATTTATGAAATGACTTGTGTGATTTGAAGCGTCTGAATCAAGTAATGACAGAAACTTAGGTAATAAAATTGTGAAAAGTATTATTCTATATGTCAATCTAAATAGTTTGATAATATTATTGTTGAAAGGAATCCAAGTATCATTCTTTATTATTTTCTAATTTATTTTTAAATGCAATTTCCAGCAACATCAATGACCGGTGTTTTAAGGAACTTTATTAATGATCATAAAAGCTGTAGATGGGAGAAGTGGAAATTTGGGAACTTGAATAAGAAAAAAGAAGGATAGAAGTGGATTCGATTTCTTTTCTAAAATAAAATTAAACATTAATCTTAGCTTGATTTTTTTTAGTTCCAGTGAAATAACTCCAAACAGTGTCTCTCATAATTGTGAAGGTGTTAATTGAATTTTAGACAACAGTAAACCAGGTCTGTCCAGTCAATCTCTCTCTTACGTATGCTTTACTCTTATCTTTGTGGGGTGTCTCCCTTCCATCTCTGTCCCCCTGGACTCCCTTATCTCTCTTCCTTCTTCCCCTCCCCATTTCTGTATAATTGCATGTGTCATCAATGTTATCTTTACAGTTGGAGTTATTTGTATGATTTCTAGAGCTCCAAACAAGACACACTCACTAAGCTCTAGTACTGTATATCTGTAAAGTGTGGGCCTAGACTATTCTAAAATGAACTGTCACTTATTCAATGCGGATTCCAAACCATAAAAGTTTTGGAGGGCCTAATTCTGTAGCCTGAAAGCTTATGGTGTCTTATATTTTGAATACTTCACAAACATTTAATAATTCAATCTCTGAGATTGTGAATTTCAAATTATGAATTAGTTTCTTCCTATATATTGGATTTAGAAACAAAATTGAGAAGACAAAGTATGACTTTTATTATCATTCATATTCCCTAGCTTTTGGGGATTTGGATATATATAACCTCAAATAGTGCAGTAATTTCCCTTCTGTAAATTACAAAGAGAAAATAAGAGATGACATTTTAAAAGTGGTTAAGTTGAATTTATTAATAATTCACTTCAAAGAAAATATCCCAAGAATAACTTTTCATACCTTGCAAAGGGAAATCTCTAAATATGACTGTAGTTCATACCAGATCCACCTTCATTTTCGTACAAGTTATAAAGACATTTCATTCTTATAATTTCAAAATGTCAGTGGTGTAACAGCAGTTATCCTCATCTGCATGCTACAGCATCCAAGATGTACTACATCCCATGCAAGTAGCAGAGTGCTGAGGGCTTTCCATCCATACTTCCCTATGACTTGAAAATCAAACAAAGCAGCAAAGTATTTTCCCAGCTAGTATCATGGTTTCCTGGGAGGAATTTCATCAAAGAAGCAGCAGCTTCTATTCCAGCTGTTTACATCAAGACAAAAGTTGCTGCTTCAGTAGAGAATAAAACAGAGGTCCCCCAGGATTTAAGGAACATAAGGTTTCCATGCTGTAGAAAAGTGGTAGTTGCACAATAACCTTTGGATGTATGTAATGTCTGTTCTATATCTATTATCAACATTTAAATTTCTTAAACTTGGAATTTGAAAAGAAATAATAACTCAAACTTCAATTTTGATTCATACATTTTATGATTCTCTTGAACTTTTTTTTCCACACACATAAATTTTAAGAATTTATTTGGAAAAATACTCAGGATAAGTTTAACCTTGGTTCTTGTTAAACCAATTCTAACAAAGATTCCTTTTGATATTTTGTAAGAGTATAAAGTTATATCTTTCTAAAAGATGTACATAAAGTTGAAATACTCAAGGAAAAGTTATGGTTTTTAAACAGTGACATAGTTGGATTCAAGTGATGCATATAATTTCATTTTAAATAATTGTATAAAATATTAGTGCAAGCACCAAAGAAAATAATTCTTACAAATTTCTTTCATGCTTTTTTCAAATAATGATAAAGATGTTAAACACAAATACTGTTAAAAATTTGCTTGCTAATGTCTTATTTAAGCTTGTTTGAGAAAATTATTATGCAGATAAATTCTACACAGGCAAAGAATCCTGTTGAAGGAACAGAATGGCTTGTTTTCTGTTTAAGACACAGGATTGATAATGCATTTTAAAACAAATGTTTGCAGTGATTCATTTTGTTGCTGGAGGCTATATTAGGGCTCTTCTCCTTCAACGTCTACATTCAGTCTCTCGAAAGCCCATACTTAGGAAAACATGTTTCTGAATTTAAGGATAGGAAAAAAAGTTACAGAAGTGTTTTCATATCTTCAATTGATTCAAAAATAACAGTTATTTTTCCAGAGATTAAAAAACAAAAGGCTTGTGGTTTATTTAAAATTCAGCTTGTAAAACATCATGTTTTGGGACTGTCTTTAGTCACCACAGAGGTGAGAAAAATATACCAATGCTTTCACTGTCCAATGTGGTGCAGCTACTTCTGGTAGAATCCTGAAAATTTTTTCAAGTTTTGATTTTACAGTACTTCCTTATTAAGAGTTTGGTGAAAAGGGGAGCACTTTAAGTCAGCTATTTTGCAATAACTTTCAACTAAAAAAATAGGTTAAAATCATAGCTTTTAGTTCTTACAAATAATATTTATAAGTCACCACCTCTACAACTTCACTGTGAGTATCATGCTGACAGATTCTGTGCTGTGTTTGCCTATGAGACGATTTCCTTTAAGTCCCATAATGAGTTGTTTTTGGCAGGATTAATGAGTATTATAATGGTAAATGGATGTTTGCCGCTCAGTTGTGTTCCATCATGGAGTAACATGGGGTTTCTGGTCCCTTGGAGGCCATAATTGGTGGCATTAATGCACTTTTTAATTACACTTCTTGGGAAAAAATGAATTGGAACCAAAACAAAAGCTAAGTGATCATCTCTCTGCTATTTCGCATGGTGTAAACAGAAGACAGTCGCTGCTGCTGATGGCAATGACTGGAATTATTCTCTGTTGTTGAAACATATGCAGTTTATTTTAGTAATATTTGATTAGAAAAGGGTTTCACTGACTTTGCCTTTCCTTATCCTGTACACCAAAATAAACTCGACAAACTTCTACATTGTACGCAGTATGAAATGTACACATATTATGAAATTTTACATGTTGCAGATGCATCTGAAGGTAAACATAACATAATGGCCTCATCTCTGGTGTTTATATCCCCTCATTTGTTTTCTGCTCCTCAGTGTTAGGGTGTTGAGCAGTATAAGAACAATTAATTCCCAGAGCTCAATGAATGAACAGAGATGCATTGAGCCACTTTTATTTTTTTCTTTTCACACATATATGTGAGAAATTACCAGTAACTGCTGCTTCAGCAGTCCTACCTTTGTAATATTAAGCATGCTTTTAAGTAAAACAAAGACTAAAATATTAAAATGCCTGTTTAGAGGACTGCTTGAATTTAACCATGTGTTCACTTTCATATTCTTGCTGATCAAAGTCATAGTGGTGATTATTTCTTATTCCTTAGAGCCTTATATGAAGTATTTTGAGAGGGGCTTATCCATAATTAACACAGTATATGATACAGACATTGCAATTGAATCAGTGGCATCTACAGAAGAGTACAAGGAATAGGTGCTGTGGAATTACTACTACATATGTCTTAGGCAAGTTCATAGCATAGACAGCATTTATGAAAAAAAAGCTTCCTTTCTTAACTCCATCTTTGGAACTAATGAGTCACTTTGAGTCTAGCTCTTAGGCAAAATCCTTCATTGGAAGAATTAAATACTAGTTCCAGGATTTTATGGAGTTCTGCAAATTTACATGTTTTTAAAATTATTTTAAGGCAGCAAAGGTACAAGGAAAAAGGAAAGATAGGCAAGCAGTCAAACTAAACACCCTCCTTGCTATTTCAGACTTGGGGAGTGTTGAAAGTTCTCGGTGTGTGGTTTTCTAACCACATTGCCAACTAGGACCAGGACCCAGTCCTGGTTTTATGCGGCTCCGTCTCTTGGCGTTCATGATGATTGAGTGTGCTGAAGTTGCTTTGTTTTTCCTTTAGAAGAGTGATGATGGTGATTAATTCAGTTGATGCATCATTGTCCCGGCCTCCCTACTTTAGTAGTTTCCACAAAATGTCTTAAAATAACTAGCACCATTTTATGTGAGAAGTCTGTATGCTTTTGCATATTATCATTCTATCTATATCTGATGCTGTCTTGTCATCCATGTCATCTATAAATACCAGAAAAAAGACAAAAATGCATACAAAAATTGAATTTTAAATAGATGTTCATGGCCATATATATGTAGTTACATATGCATAATCACACATAAAAAATATAAATTAAATACATCCTGAGTACATTAGCTATAAACTGTTTGCCCTCATTAATGTCTTTCTGACTTTTTCAAATAATTTAGTGTAAATTCTATAGCATAACCTCAGTCACATAATGTTCACAGTACAAAATATTAATTGCAATTATTTCTTGAGCTATATTTTTTCTTGGGAAGTTTTTTTTTTAGCAAGAAATGCTACTTGTACTTACAGATTTATAAGATCCCTAAGTCACACATGCTGCAAGCAGAACACTTCAGCTCTTCGTGACTCTGGTTTGATCATATATATATATACTTCATAATGGCTATGGAGAACAGTAAAAATAATAGTACGTCATTAACTGACTTTTTGGATACATTTTTAACAACACTCGTCAATACATTTATGAAATAAATGAGTAGGATTTTAAAACACCTTAAGTCATCTAAGTAGATATCACCTATTATCTAATACACACAGCTCACTTGCAAGGGGAAGATTCAATTCTCACTTAAAAGTGAATTTGGAGCCACCAGGCTATTCACCTGTATTCTCAGTTCACTGAAGCATGTCTCGCTGATACAGACTCAGATCTGAGTTGAGCTGTGAATGAGGTGTCCTTCAAAGTCCTTGGTGTATGGGTAGCTGAAATAGCAATTAGGGCTGTTTGGAATCCATGCTTAGTCTTCCTACTCAGTAGTACCTGGAGGAAAGTAAACGAATTAATGTAGTATTGTTAATGATTTTGAAAATGATAATCATTTGAAACCTTGGTCAATTGCATTAAGAATTCATAAATCTGTCCACTATCATCATTACGGAATAAGTACCTCTTACTTGGGATTGAATATTATGAAATAGTTATCATAGTATAGTATAGTCATCTTGTTTTTAGGGGACATTTTTAAGAATTCCTGGATGTAAAATTGAAGTTATACTAGGTTTACACTAGAAACAATTACTTTTAAAATTCCACTTTTATATACATTCATAATAATGACATGGTGCCTAAATGTCAAAGTAACTTAATGAACTTCTTGGCTGTTTCAGTATCAGGAAACTATTTTATTGATAGAGAATTTTGAAAAAAAGTACAAAGTATATTGGAACATAATTTATCATAGATGAAGAAAATCTATTGCCTCTAAACATAAATGGTAGAGATTTGAAGTCTGACTCTTTGAACTGGACTCAGGCAAGTACTTCCCCATTCTGAGCCATAGAAGCATCTTCTATAAAATTGAAGAAAATGACCTTGACTGACCTTGACTGACCTTGACTGACCTTGACTTATAATAGCGGTTTATAGTAGGTATTGATAATGCGGTTTTTGATTGGTGGCACATAATGAGTTAGGACATGTTAAGAGTTACCAGATTTCTCGTCTAGGATGTGTGTAAATCTTTTATAACAATGCTAATCTTTCACTCATAATGTTATTTGTGCAAAGTACACACATGCACATATATTGCCATATATGACAATTTCATACATACACAGAATGAATCCTGTTCATTGTATCTCTCACCCTCACTTAGCTCCATATTCATTCCCTCTGTCTTCTGACCCACTAATATTAACCAGGACCACAGCCTTGGAAATGTCTGTTGGAGCCCAATAGGCTTTCCACTGGACACACAACTGAAGAAAATTCCTATGCCTCCCTGCTCAATTATTGGCTACAGATAGATTTTAGGGTTATATTCACAATTTCATACTTTGTTGCAATATTAACTAGCATTCATAAAGGGAAACTATTTTCAAGAACTCCCTGAATGTGGTGTTAGTTGGGACAACTGGGCAGTTGATGGGGCCTCTGGTAGTAAATCAGTGTTTATTCCTAGTGTATGAGTGGACTTTGGGAGCCCATTACACATAGAGAGGTAATTTCTCAGCCTAAGATACACGAGGGAGGGCATGAACTCTGCTGCAAATGATATGATAGACTTTGAAGACTCCCCATGGAAGGCCTCACCCTCCCTGGGGAGCAGAAAGGGGTGAGATAGGGATTGGCGGGGGGATCAGGGAAGGACAGGAGAGTGTGGGAAATGGAATTGTTATGTTTCTAATTTAAATAAAAATTTATTAAAAAAAGAAACACCAAAAAACAAACAGAGAGAGAGAGAGAGAGAGAGAGAGAGAGAGAGAGAGAGAGAGAGAGAGAGAAATACTCCTTTTAGTATTATTGGGCTATATTTAAACGTCTAGAAAAGTGAAACTGACACTTTTAAAATAAAAAAAATGACTTTGATCATCTAATCACTTTTTTCTTTTTAAACTCGTGTGTGTGTACGTGTGTGTTTTGTGTGTGTTTGTGTGTGTGTGTTTTGTGTGTGTGTGTGTGTGTGTGTGTGTGTGTGTGTGTGCGGGTTGCCCACAGGGCCAGGAGTTGATGTTAGATGACCCAGGTACTAGAGCAGCAGTTGATTTTAAACTGTGTGACATAGTTGCTGGAAACCTTTCAAGAGCAGTGAGAGCTCTCCAGTGCCTCACACAAACAGTTTTTAATCTAAAATACTTTGTTTAATACAAAGAATTATATGTGAAAAAGATACTAAAAGTTAAGCTCTAAGATTTGGGAAGGTTTTTTTGGGACTTTATTTTTTTAGAAAGAAAATTTAAATTAGAAACAATCTTATGTGATATATGAACCCAGTTCCCTCTCCCTCCCATTCTCTCCTGTTCCCCATCAACAAGCATCCCATGCCTGTTGTGTGTCCTGCCCACCTCAACCAGCAAGGAAGACACAACTCTGGGAAGATCTTCTTCATGCAGTTTATTCAGGATCCTTGAACAAGCTTCTTCTGCCGCAGGAGTGGGGGGAGGGCGCACAGGCTTAAATCCCCTTGTGCTGACCAACCCCAGTGAGGTAAGTGGAGCCTGCAGATAGACTACTCTAATGGGGAAGCAAACAGGCTGAACATGCTTAACCAAATAAGGACTTGTTTACGCCAGAGAGTGCTCACCCGTCTGGAAGTTGGAAGGGGGAAGCCAGCACCATCTTTAAGGTGCAGCACTTAGCAGCTCTCTACACCTGTGATCCATAGAAACGGTGAGGCCTTATAAGGGGGATCATCAAAGTCTATCACATCATTTGGGGCAGGGTCTAGGCCTTCACCCATGTGTCTACACTGGGAGAGTATCCCTCTGTGGTGAATGGGCTCCCAATGCCATTCATATACTAGGGATAAATGCTGTTTTACTACAAGAGGCTCCATAGTTTGCCTAGTCCTCATAACTGACACCCATGTGCAGGAGGCTTGGTTTCATCCTATGCTGGTTTTCGAGCTACCAGTCTGGGGTCTATGAGCCCCCGCCACTTGTTCAAGGATAGGCACAACTGCGAATATAAGCAATAGTGGAGAGGCTACCTTTAATGCTCTTCCCCTATAATGAGATTGATGGCTACCTTATATGTCATCATACAGCCCTCATCTAATAACTGATGGAAGCAGAAGCAGAGACCCACATCTAAGAACTGAGCCAAATTCCCGGGATACAATTGGAGAGAGGGAGGAGTGATGAGCAAAAGACCGTGCTGGGGAAACCCACAGAAACAGCTGATTGTTTGTGACTTCTTAAAACATAACATTAGGCTTTTAAGTTTTTGATGGTTTCAAGCCTGCATATGAAGTATTTTGATCATGTTCATACTTCTTCTGATATCCTCCCTCCCACTTCCCAGCCCCTCCTAATCCATACCCTTGCTTTCTCAGATCTTACACAGGTAGCCACAGCTGCTCTTTGTTCATGTCATAACCAAAAGATGACAATTTCTAGTACTCTACACCACCTCCCAGTTCTTGTAGCTTTTCCACATGATTCCATGATGTTCTTTTGGCCATGGAGTAGAAGATACAGAGCTCTTATGTCAGCACTTGGTTATTCTCTCTACTTTAACCTGTTGTAAGTCTTGTCTTTGTCACCCACTACTAAAAGAAAACTCTTCTCTGAACAAAACCAGTTGTTGTACCAATCCAGATATCCAGAAAGTGGGTGAATTCCATGTCTATTTATTAAACAAAAATATTATATTGGGAGAACATTATTATTCTAATAGTATCCTTAACTCTGGTTTTGAGGGCAAATTTATAGAGCCAACATATATACCCTCTCCTGATTTAGGCCTGGGATCAAATCAGGGAGCAGTAGCTTACCCCTAGAATTATCATGCCAACTATTACACCAATGGGCATTCTCATCTGGCAAATCGTTACTGTAGCACACAGCACCGAGTGTACAGCTGGGTGAGATTGTTTTTCTCCCCAAACACCTTATATAGCACCTGCTGGCACAGGGAATGCTAGCTAGTGGGGAAGGAGCTGCTATCTCAGTTCTTGTTGGTGCTCTGTGTTATACATTCCAAATGTGTTGTGCCTTTAGCAATCAGGCATTACCATATACTTCCAGTATGCAACAGAGAGAGGTGACAGTGACCTGTATGTTTTGAGGAATTGTTGTTGACTTCTCAGTTACAATTCATGGAGTTGCATCCCACACATGACAACTGGAATTTTGGCTTAAAAAACGCTGACCTCTAGGACTAGTATTCTCCTTCTCCATCTATGCTGGGTCATTTCATGCAAGTTCCTATATTTATTTTTAGAAATGTATTTAGCTAGCTTTTAAAGTATCAGATTCTTATATAACTTTTAGAATATATCAGTTGTGTACCTTACCTTTCTCCAAATTGCATGGCCTTATCCCCATTTAAAACTTTCTACCCCCATAATTAGATTTCTATTTTCATATCGTGTTTTCTACCCCTTCAATTCCTATGTCCCACTCCATCTCAGGATTCTGCTTCCTGTCCACTATAGACATTCATTTCAAATTAAACAAAGAAATCTAAAGATTTGAATCTAAGATTTGTGTGAGAAAATAGGGTGTTTGCCTTTCTGGGTTTGGGTTACTCCAAGCAGTGTAGTTTTTTCCAGTTATAGCCTATTCCCCTGAAAGTATTATACTTTTTTTTCCTTCAGAGGTGGGTAGAGTTCCCCTCTACAAATGTGCCTGTTTTGGTTCTGTTCAGAGACAATCTTGATGCCTCAACCTCTCAGTGATTGGGTTTTCAGGCATGTGGCATCAAGTCATCTAAGTCTTCAGATTTTATTTGTATTTATTCATGATTTGAAAATCATAAAAAAATTAGAGTAAGATACAGTTAATTTATATTAAGTTATGCAAGGCCAAATTTTGCACATATTTTCTTTTTTATATTTATTTTTATTATTTTATATATCAATTCCAGTTCCCTCTCTTCCCCTCCCTCCTCACTCCCTCCCTCCCATGCCCCCCAACCACTGTCCCAACCCCCCCACCGATTCCACAGGGAGGATGATGCCTTCCAGGGGATCAACAACATCTGTCAATTCATTTGGAATATGGACTAGGCTTTCCCTCCTGTCTCTAGGTTAAGGGAGTATCCTACATGGGGAATGTGATCCCAAAGTCCTTTTGTGCATCAGGGAAACATCCCGGTTCTACTGTCAGAGGTTCCCTAGACTGCCCAAGTACCTGGTCTTTGATGAGTTGATAAACTTTATTGCACATTTAGAGTATGCAACTAGAATAGTAAGTGCAATGACTTTTGATATTGTACAACAACAAATTTTAAAATGAAATTTAGATGACAAAATAACAGTTTCCTTGAGCCATTTATCACATCATATTTTTGAGATTATAATTATAACATTTTACCCTTCTCTTTCTGGTCTCTAAATTCCCCCATATATCCCCTCTATTCTCCTTCAATTTATTCCATCTTTTTCACTAATTGTTCTTGCATCCGTATATATTTCAAAATATAGCCTGCTCAGTCTGTGTAAGTTTACTAGTATGTATGTTTTCAGAGATGACCATTTGGCACTGGGCAACCAATTGCTGAGCTCTTCTTTGGGAAGGACTTCCTCCCTTTGGGCCTAGCTTTCCTAAGTTTCTTGTAGTTCTCTCTGTGTAGAGTTGAGCCTTGTGGGCTTTTCCATGTCTACTTTGGCATGTTCATTGGTGTCATCCTTGTTCATCTCATGTTTGCACAGTCATGTGGGTAAGAATTTATGGGTGTAGCTACTAATTGATTCCTAATCAACAAGAAGGAAACCAAATATGTTGCTGGAAACCTAGCGAACAGCTCAGTGCTAGTGAAGTCACAGACATTGGAGTCTACAACCATTGATTTATTAAACAAGAATAATCCCTAATAACAAAAATTTGTTCATATGCCTAAGATAAGTGTAGTCTTCACACCTCAACAAGAAACTTCTCTTTACTTCAAGCAATGAGCACTATAGAAAACCACAAACAACTAAAATACAGGTGCAAAATCCTCAAAACACATATCTACCAAATACTTCTGTACCCAGGGCTCATGGAGTATTGGAGAAAAGGGGGCAACAAAACTGTAAGAGCCAGAGAATGATGGGGCTTTCTGTAGGATAATGTCTCCTAGTAACATAACATCCCATTTTTAATACAAGGGAACTTCAATAGTAATTACATCAAACTATTGAATATTTAGCCAAGCATAATAGAAATTTCCAAGGTTTTATGCATTATTTTTATTTTACTGCACCCTCCCATCCCACCCCCTTCCACAGGGAGGGTGGTGTCTTTCAGGAGGGGTCAACCAAATATGTCAAGTCATTTGGAGCAGGGATTAGGACCTCCCTCTGTTTTTTTCATTTTGTTCATTTAGTCTTATGGCAATTCACTACTGAGTTTATTTAGCTTTTTTTTTTTTTTCATCTGCTCTGTGAAGAAATTGGGTCATAGATGGTCAGAAATAATCTCTCCTTTCCCTATGTCACTGGATGGGGATAAAGCCCTGTTAGCGTGTAAACGGTCAATTTTCTGGTAAGGTTTATAAAGCAAAGCTTTCATTTAGTATGTGTGATAGACAAACATATCTGACAGCACCTATAAACTAATAGCCGTATGTATGGATCGGTAAAGTTAAACACTGAGTAGTCACATGCATCCTGGGAGCTGCGTTTAAATGCCAATGTGAAACTTCTGCAGTCGTCTGCTTCCAGCTTGCTTTCCTATGGGATTGACTTTCCAGTTCCAACAACTGGAAGTCCTCACTGCATTCATTATTAGCTCCCTTGCCTTCAGCCGCTGTTTCCCACACGGTTTCGTCCTCTAAAAACGACACAGTAAGTGGATGATTCCCATGGGTCTTTACATTGCTCCCTTTATGTGAGGACACAGTCTCTGGCTCTCTGAACCCACCTTAACGACCCTTTTGGGTTGCTTCCATGAGTTTCCCAGTTCTTCACTGCAATCTCTGTGCTCTGGGCTGACTGAGCCGAAAAGTCCTTTTCTCTTAAAGATTCTACTGTGAACAGTGAGTTAGTAACCCCGATCCATGGCGACTGACATCATCTTTATACCGTCTGAGAAATCCAATCATTTTACTTCTTTTGAATGGTGTATTGATTGCTATTTTGAAAGGGAGAGAAATACAGACTACCACAGCAATGCCACCCCTAATTTTGAAGAAAAAAAATTTACAAAAGCATTTTACTTTTTCCCTTTAATAAGAATTGGTGAGACCTGAAGGCATGGGAAATAATCAAATAGAATGTTCATTCTGAGGGTTTCACGACTCAACCACACAGCTAATGTTTAACCCTTGTTGATTATAGGACACTTATATAACATGCAAGATATATCATCCCGAGGAAGATATAATGATAGCTCATCGAGCCATTTTCCTAACCTTCCCATTACTTAAATAAACAATGTAAGAACTTCCAATCTATTATCAAATTTGGTAACTAAATTCAGTGTCCTTACCCTGTCCTTCCTAGGTTTTTCCTAACCTTTTATTTTTGTCCCTTAAAGGTAAATTGAAATTTAAAATATCCTCCAAAAAGTGATATGAAAGTTAAAATTACCTTTAGATTTCACATACATTTATCAACCAAATAAATTTATTCATGCAGTACATTCCATAAATATTAGCTTGTTGACCTATGCTTTGCCAAGAATTGTTTGGGATCCAGCAGGTACAAGGCAAACGTTATTTTTGAAGATTCAATAGTTTCTTTGAATTGACAACATCCTATAGGGAATTAGGTAGATAACAGAAAAGCACACAGGATAGTAAAACACTTAATAAGATGCTATTTGGTGTAAAGAAAGAAGAATAGAAACTGAATCAGTGGTGAAAGGAAATTCACTAGAGTAAAGATATTTGTACTTATAGAAACATGTGAGAAAGAACTTGGATACCAGGTGCAGTGCAAAAGTCAGAGATGAAATTAACTTTTGTGTTAAAAGAAGATAAAGACACAGCTGACCTGAACAAGGAGGAGTAATGGGCCAGACTGATAGCTGGGAATCCAGCATGGGACTGACTCAGACCCCCTGAACATGGGTCTCAGTTAGAAGGCCTAGGTAGTCTAAGGGACCTCTGACCGTGGAACCAGGATGTATCACTGGTGCATGAAAGGACTTTGGGAACACATTCCCCATGGAGGGATACTCCCTTAGCCTAGAGACAGGAGGGGGGCCTAGACCCTATTCCAAATGACTTGACAGATTTGATTGACCCCTCCTGGAAGGCATCATCCTCCCTGTGAAGTGAGGGGGTGGGATGCGAGGGAGGGAGAGGGAACTGGGATGGATATGTAAAATAAGAAAATGTTTTAAAAAGTAGATAAAGAGGACAAGGTAGTGAGCAGTGGTAATATTCAGTGAGCCTGGCAGAGCTGGATGCTACATGGCTCAGCCTGTGTAAGAGTTTGGATGTTATTCAAAATAGGAGAGAAGCTGTTGTAGAATTTAAGAAGAAAAGTGATAAAGTCAGATTTAGGTTTCAAAATATTTTCCAAATACTGTAGGAAATTGGTGGTTAAATTTTCAAAAGAAATATAAAAAGAGCTATGATGGGGAATATTCTCCTATGATGGGGAATGTTCTTCTGCATATATGTTTCTCTTATTGGTTGATGAATAAACTTGATTGATCAGGAGAGGCGGGAAGATACACCAGGATAGGATATGAGGAGAATGCTGGGAAGAGAGGCAGAGAGGTGGGAAAGGAGAGACTCAGTGCTGCAGATGGAGTAACGTGCAAGATTACGGACAAGCCACAGCCTAGTAGTGATACATAGACTAAGAGAAATGGGTTAGTAATTAAGGCAGAGCTAACCAGTAAGAAGCCCTAGCCATTGGCCAACAATTTTGTAATTATTATGCCTCCCTGTGCTTATTTGGGACTGAAGGCAAGACAGAACCTCCCTCCCTGGGAATTCACTGTGACAATTTATCATACTATGGTATAAATTTGTGCTGAAGTAATGTAAATGAAGAAAATTGGACAGATTATAAACTCATTTTGGAGATTGAAGAAATGTGCATTCTTGACTGCCTTTATATATGTGTTAGGGAAGGAGCAGCAGAAATCAGTAATGGACATAATGACACTAGGTGATCCGGGCTTGGGTAGATGGTGACACTATTCTTGAGGCTGGAAAACCTGTGTAAGAACTGCTCTAGGTTGATTAAATAAGCATTGGATATTAGCTTGTTTGGTGAAGAAACATTGGTATGGACTGAAATATGGGCATCAACAGCACATAGATAGTATTTAACATCTGCATTGTCACAGGGAGAGAAAATGAGAATTAAGATGGCTAATAATAGTAACATAAATTTACAAAACAATGATTTCTGAATCATCGATATAAATATAACTTGTAAAGAAATTGGGTTTGCTATTTGCCAAATGAGGCTGAGTCATCTACATTTATAATAGCAGTTATAAAATTCTAAATTTTCTTTAGCCTTCGTGATTATTGGCATGACAGTTCATACTAGGTTTAGCTACTGTGTTATGGGACATGGGGCTGTGCTTCAATCATGTGTTTCCGTAATGAGCACGAGTTTGCTCATCTCTGTGTATTCTGGCTTGTATTTGTTTACCTTTTTGGAAATTATGGTGGTTTGCTTTGTTTACTGAACACAATTTAAGGTCACCTGAAAAGAATCTCAATGACACGTTGGCCTGGGACATTTTTGTGAGGGGATGTCCTATGTGCATGTCTGTAATGGGGATTGCTGTGGACCTGTCTGTTGGGGGAATGTTCTGCGGAGGGATATACCCTGGATGTGTCTGCAGCAATGTCCTACTGGTATGTCTGTGGGGGTGTCTATGGGGTGTCTGTGGGATGTCTGTGGGGATGTCTGTGGGGATGTCTGGGTGGACAAACTCTGCTGAGCACCAGCAAGCAATCATCCAAGCATTTACACCTTCACGTCTCTCTCCTCTTGATGCAGACACAGTGTGGCTGGCACTTTTAACTCCTTCAGGCTTGTCTTCTCTGATGTGACAGACTTCACCCTCAAATTGTGAGCTGAAAAATATATTTTTCTACTATAAACGTTTTCTTTGTTTGTTTGTTTCAGGGTATTTTTATCATAACAACTGAAATTTACCATGACAAATATATTTCAAATGTTTAGTCACTTATAATGAGTGTGTTTATTTTCATTTTACTATTTTTTGAGACTTCTTAGAAACCTGACTACAAATTCTTTTCCAATTGTATATTTAGCAAATATTTTCCTCCCCTTCTGTGATCTTTCATTCTCTTATATATTTTCAAAAGAAAGGGAAATTTCACAACAGCATTATTTGTGTTGGATAACACTGGAACAAACGAAACGTTCACCAAAAGCTATCATTTTTTTTTAAAGTGGTGTATCCACACAATTGAATACTACATAGCACTGATGAGGAAGATAGAACCATGGAGGAATTCTATAATAGTTTTACTCACTCAAAGGAAGACATAATAAACAATAATTTTTAGTGTCTCAATACTTATTAATAAGGCAAGAAAAGTTGAGAGACGAGGGTAGTTAGTTGTGATGAATAGTCACAGAGTTTTGATTAAAAGAGAAGCCTGGCAGTTGCATGAATTGCAAGATATTAAAAATATTTATTTAAAATATGATTGACATGAATTGTGTCAGTAATATCTAACAAAAATAAAAAATAAAACAATATATTTTATTTTAGTAGATGGTGTCAATGACTGCATGAATTAAGGTGAAGCTTTTCTTACTTCTGTAACCATAATCATATGGATGGTTGAGTATTTAAGGGCCATGTTAACCCCTTTTTTCAATACTCTGCAGTGTTGTGAGGGCGTTACCCAGCACCCTACACTGTACTATTCTGTTGAGCCATTGAATAGTGGGAGTACTCTAAAATGTAGCTTTCTGCACTGACCTCTTTAATTGTAAACTTGATATTTTGTATGCAAGAAAAGTAAATATGCATGTTCCTATTATACCAAACCAGCATATGTTAAACTGATTGTGATAGTTGACCATATTTTGCTTACAGAAACCAACCAACCAAACAAACAAACCAAATCCCCAAAGGTTTCATATGGCTTCATCTAATACTGATAATGAACTGAAATATTCTGCTCCCCAAATTGTGATATTCCTTCAAACCATAGTATTATTTCTAAAGTTTATCCTAAGTTATACTAAATGATATACTAAATACAATTCACTAATGAGGTTGGTCCCAGGACCCAGAGGTTTCCTCTTTTAACACACAGTAAAAAATTTAGAACACATTTTAGGAGGAATTTGAGAAGCTAGAGTCAAGTACTGATTTAAAGTATCTGGAAAGCTTTCTCAAAAGTCAGAAATCAATATTAGCATTAAAATTGATTATTGTCTTGTAAAATCCTATTATTAAGCAAGTATTTACAACCCTCAACATATAAAGCAGATGTATATGTATTTATGGAAAGAATGTAAAGAAATCACTGTGCCATTACCCTTAAAACACAGCCTCAATTATATGAAAAACAAACAAACAAACAAACAAACAAAAACAATTACATACATATTCCTTTCCCTGGAGAGTGGGGAAGTTCTAATGTAGAGATTCAAGCTAAATAAAGTCTGCATTCCCTACAGCCTGCTGAATGCAAGTGACCTCTCCTTGGCAAATGAAACTCACATAATTTCTCTACAGCCTCTGATAATAGGAATTATCTTTTTTTTTATATTAGCTATATTGTTTATTTTATTCAGTACAAGCTGCAAATTTAGCATCTTCAGCATGTATCTACCAACCACAATAAAATACTCACTGGCATTCAAGTCTGATTCTTTTGTATGTAGGAACCCTACTGAGTTGCAAATACCCATTAAAAATGTCCTTCTAAATGACTATAATGACAGAGGAGTTGAGTAGTCAGTGAAATTTTCTATTATTTTATTTTGTGTGTATTTTCATTAATAAATTATTGATGTAGAGGATAAAAATGTTTTACCTACACAAATTTGTGTCTGTAATTTGTACTCTGAGCACAGACATATTGAGGATGCCACTCGGCAGTACTGATTGAATATTTATTTAAACAAATATCAGTATAACCCAACTAGCTGGAAAAATCCATGAGTTTGGCTTTGATAGCAGAGCATTTCTTAACAATTTATGTGTGCATGCAAATGTTTAGTGCTTTGGATATAGGCTAAAGTATTTGCTTTATATGTATTATTTTGTTTGAATACAAGAAAGCTGCTTTGATTTGTATGTTTCCCCCTTATAGAATTGTTCCAAGGCTCTGTCAGAGATCACGTAGAGTAATTTTTCCCATCAATCTTTGCTGTGCAGCCATGCACGAATGCAGTAGGAAAAAGGGGGCAGAAATCAAATCACTTAATTGCAGCATTTTTCATCTACATCTTTTGTTTTATGGTGGTAAAGGCCCCGGAGTAGCCTACCATGATTCATGGCTGTCACTGCTGCCGTTAGCAGTTCAATCCTTCATTCTAGGCATTTTGGTACTGAAAGTACCTACACAATTACTTTGATGAATATGACTTGTTTGTTTTTTCCCCATTTTTAGCAGAGAGTGGTTGTGCTTAATACAGACATTTAAATAAGATAGTATTCCATGCTCACTGCATCTACACTGTATTTCAAAAGTTGTGTGTTGAGCTTAACTCACAGTACCATTGTCTCCCAAGTATTTAAGTTTGCTGAGCTCATGGACTTTTGCCTTCTTTTTTATGTTGGTATAATGTGAAGGCCTTAAAATAACCCCCACTCTATATAAAAGAAATAACTCACCTTTAAAGATCTACGGGGCTATGACAGATTCCCACCAAACCTCATTTTTTTAAAAGTCATTTCATGAGTGTGACATTACAAAGCCAGTAAACTAGTATGCCTCTACATTTTTGCCTAGTTGATCATAACAATTTTGGAAATATATGCATGCATCTTAGAATGTGACTTACAGTATTTGCATATTTGGAGGAAATGTCCGTGATGTCAGCAGGGGCTCTGAGAGTAGCTAAATGAGCTAGCTTTTCAGAAATTGCTGTTTTATCAGCTATGCACTGTCAGCACAAAATGCAACCTCTTTAAGAAAGAGACAAGAAAAAGGCAAATGATTTAATTTCTTCATTAGCTTCCTCTACTGAGTTACTGTTTTACCTAGCAGCAAAGAACCACATTCTATAAGCATAAGGAAAACTCTTCAAAACTCCTTTTTCACTTTCATGATAAAATGTGTTACAGGTATTGAGATCCACCCACAAACCCAAATGTAAGGATTTAACGTTCTATGAACAAAGGAAGAAAATGGAAGTTTATCAACACGTTTATTGGTACCTTGGCTGAAACTCACAATCCTATTTTGACTGCCTTTTTCGTTTATTTTTACTTTGTTTATTGTGTCTACAAACTATATATGTTCTGTGTAATGAGTTCATGTTTAATAAGTGTATATAGCTTGAATTGCTTGGATATAGGACATGTCTATTATTATGCAACAAAAGTTACCAGTGTTCTTTATATATGTCAAGAGATGTTAATTAACTTTTTCACTCTGGATGTTGAAAAAAGATGCATCTCACACATGAGTAAGTGAACCTTGGAACTGTAAAGTCCAAAATATAACCTTAAAACAAAGATCACTAAACTGATTTTAACACCTGGATCCAACCACATTTTAAATATACAAGATGTATATTTGTGTCTTCATAACTTGGTTTCATCACATGATTAGGTGGCCAGTGCTTCAAATAAATAAAATAATGAAGAATTTCTACTCTTCCTTTAAGTTTTCATAGGAAACTAGGAGAGAATGCAACAATTTTAAATTGTTTTTTGTCTGGATTTATTTGTTGAACTCTTTAGTGTATATTAAAATGACTCAACTTTAGGTCAAATATTCCACTTTGTGATGAAAATTTATTTCTAAAAACACTACTTTTAGAACTTGTACTTGTCAGAATTCAAATAAACACATTTTAGCCTAAAATAAGAAGAAAGCTAAATATTTAATCATCAAAGTAGCCAAACACTTGCTCTATTCCTACAGAACTTAGGAGAGACATAAAATGTGTTTCTAATTACTCCCAGCAATGCAATCATGCAAAATAGTTTCAGTGAAGAGGAATATATTTTAATAGTATTTTTGGTCAATGTTGTCCTTTCTCTGATGAACACCAAGGATGAATGTGTTAAGTGTACATGTTAGAAATATGAACGTGCTACTGTTTTCAGGATCTACTAGGAAGAAACCATCTGATTGTGTGTTATGTACTCTAAAAGAAACTAAGAACATAGTACTCTTGGAAAAGACTACTTTTCTTATACTATGCAAAGATTTTAGCGTGCCAGATGCACAACTTTAACTCCAGAGAAAGAAATTCCCACTGATAAATTTAGTAAAGAGAAAGCCTGGCTAGAGGTCAAGGAGTAAAAGATTCGTGGATCTTTCTAATGGAGGAATCAAATAGAAGAGAGTAGTAAAATTTTTCTCAAGTTAGAATCAGTGTATGTCATCCTTACTACTGAAAAAGGGACTTATGCTTCCGAATTCTTTCATTTTTTTTTTCTTTCTACTTTCTTCAAAACTGGTTTTGTGGACAAAATCATGGATCATGGATGGTAGTTATGTCAGGTGCAGTGCTGTACAATCAGAACCAGAGGCAGCTTATGGTTCATCAGCCCTTCTGAAGAGTTACCAGAGGGCCAAGGCCCATTGGCAGCTCAAGATGTTGAATTGCCAGAGGAAGTGATACTCGGTGCTTGGGACAAATATCAACAAACTTAGTGCTTTGTAAGGGAGTCTGGATTGCTTGTTGTTGCTGTGGATTGGGTCAGGAGTGTAAGGCCCCTGACTTAAGCATTAGATAGCAGCTGTCACACAGCTGAAGGCTGGAATTATGTGTTCGCAGTTTCTACAGATAGAATGTACATACTTTCTTGAAGCAGTATTTCCTTTTGTACACAGGAGTTATCAAAACTAAGTATGTTTATTTCATAGGAAGCTTCATACAGTCTGTAAGCATGCGTTAGAATGCTGGCCTATGGTACCCTTCCGGGAGAGAGTGTGTTGTGCAGCACTGAAAACAGGCTTTGACCTCTGTGTTTCCTTCTCTTTTACTATGTCCACAGAGCTAATGTTCTTGGATCTTATTTTGTATCTTTTGCACTGGCCTGTGTCTTCTGATTGTGGCATTCTCCAAATTCCTTTGTCTTTCTTTCCTCCTTAATCTCTTCTTTGGCTGCATGCCCTGACTTATGATGTAATCTCATCAATAATGCTTATTATATAAGAAAATATTTTAACTTACACAAGGTACTTTAGGAAGACTGAGTGATAACATTTATTGATCCAGACACACAGAAATTATATGAATAAATCTTGAAATTTAAAAAATATATGAAATCAATTAATTATAATTAATGATAAAGTAATGATAAAGTTGTCCCAAATAATCACTTCTTATGGCAACATAATCTGAAAAGTGGGTCATCTTAAGTAATAAAAACCTGAGATTTAACTGAATTATTTCTTTATAGGATGATGTGTTTTGTTATCACAAAATATAACTCAGGAAGATTTTATAACAATACAAACATGGCTTTATAATAATTTAAAGCTATTAGAGTTATAAAGATAGTTCCTCTTGTTGAGACAATTCCTTTTAAGATTTCTTGTTGTTTCTCATTTACTTTGGAATGTTCATATGTCAGAGTTGAGGGGAGGCAGAAACAGGAAGGGGATGAGTTATAAACTCATGGAAATCTCATTCTTTATTTGAGTTGCACAAGCCCCAGATCTAATCATTTAATTCTTGGGTGTGTTATATGCAGCATCAAATATACTATCTGTGCACACACTGTTTCTCATGGAGGAGCAACTGTAGAGGTCTTAAAGAGGTGTCATGTTTCTCAAAACAAAGGTCCCAGGTAGAAACTCACGTGTTTAATTTTGTGAAATAATAAGGTTAGTTTAGCACCCAGCTTAAAGCATTTAGTATTACGTTTCTCCTGGTATTTTACTCTATTTTTTTTTCCTGACCTTTCGATCGGCAAGGAGCTTGTGCTTAAAGGTTTAGTTTGTTTGTTTGTTTGTTTTCAGAATAATATCTGAGTTTTGCCATTTCTCATATCACAAAACTATCCTGTAATCTAAGATTTTTGCTTACAACCACCTAGCGATGGAGGGATAGCCCTCCTTCCCAGAGGCCTTTGTCAGAGAACCGATGTCCATTAAGTGAAGGCTGGTCACCAACACTACCTTAGAATTGCATGAAGCTGTTAAAATTCATATTTTTCTAAACCACATTCAGGCAGATTTTACAGAACTTGAAATGGACACTGCATTTTTGTATCTAAAATGGAATTTGAGTACTTCCACTTGTTTCGTTTTGCTAATGCCAGAAGCAGTGGCATTGCACACACAATTTAGAATCTGGTTATGAGGATAAAATGCACACAGACTGAACAAAACCGCACTGCATTTGATAAAGTTTAACATATCATTCAAAATGCTTACATTCTATGAGATGGTCCTTCACACTTTACATTCTAATTAAGTAGAACAGTAAATCAAAGCATGTTGGATATTTTGTGAGGAACAGCTAGATTAGAGTGTGCTTGAGAATAGGGGTTGGTGTCTTGAATGTGTTTTGGCAGGCTGCCCACATTGGTACAGGGCACTGAAATGTTTAATAATTTCAGTGAAAGTTAGCTTTCCGTGGCTTACAACCTGCTTAATGCAGGGGAGAGAGCTTGTAACTGTTTTGCCATCTCATTGGTGTGTGATGTGGAATAATCACCGTGGTTACCTAACACTGATGGAAACCCTGAGCGGCCAGGGGAAAGGGAACTGCAAATCTGACTGAATGTAGGCATTTCACATTGGGAAATATGTGTGACCCACTAAAATGAGGTATCGACTAATTCAGGAAGAAATGTTATATGGGCTTAATGTTCATCTTCATCCACACCATAATGAGAAGGATTAGACTGCCTTGCATATGTGGAATATTTATTTCAGCAATACAAGAAAATGTATTCCCCTAATATTTTTTTCTGTATGCACACAGCCCTAAATTTTACACATGTGATTAATGTTTTAATTTGCTGTTCTAGTTGGATACAAGTTTACCATACAGCATAAATTACTTACAAAGAAATTTGCTTATATAGGGCTTAATTCATATGCTGTTTAACCACGTTGTGTGGTATCACTGCTATTTCTACATGAGAGTTTGCAGCTGCACAGATTAGGTCAAAATAAAAGCTATCACATCACAGAAAAATATTTATGAATTATTTAAATTGAAAAATTGAAAGCAACATATACTTCAATGATTAATCATGCTCTTGTCTAATCATGTCTACTATCATCTTGAATTTAAGAAAATAAACAGAATTTTTTAAATGGCAAAAAGAGAATGTCAAAACCCTGACTATTAACTTATGGCTACTTTTTAAAATTCAAAACAAGCAAGACAGTTTTAATTATCACAAGATTGATATGTTTAGCTTGAACTTTTCAATTTCCTTATTATTTAGTCATCTAGTATTTTTGGAATACTTTCAATATTGTGTAGGTTAATTAAAATATTGGCATATGTGATACAGAATCTAGTTTCAACCTAAATTATGCTGATATGTTTTTCTCAGAAAATGAGTAAATATTTTAGAAATTCAAAGTCATGTCAAATATCACAGTTTACCTAATGAGTTAGAATGCAACTCTCTATCAATTGATGCCTATGACCTGGGCTTTTGTAGTTATGATGGAGGAGTAACATGAATGAATATACTCTGTGACTACATTTATAGTTGTAAGGAAGGGTTAATGACAATATACACCTTATCTACATTTATTTTAAGACTCTGTCACATAGTAAATGTTACATAGTAAATTTGAAAGCTTTAAAATATCTTAGAAATCCTGTTGTTTGTTATTTCTAGAAGCATAAATTACCTTCTACTCAAATTTTAAAGAGGACCTTAGTAGGAAGGAAAGTCTACAAAAATCTAAGCAGCCAGCATGGGAGAAATCATAGAGCTAGCTTCAGTTAAAGTTTTGATGTATATGTGATATCTGAAAAAACCCTCTTAAAAATCAGGACAATCTACTGTTACCTAATTACCTTACAATGCATATCCTTTAAAAATGACATAATAGATCAATGAATTAGAAGGAACATTTGGCTATATGCTGTAAAAAAAATGGCTGTATGTTGCTTAGAATAGTATCTAACAGTTTCTGCTTATCTGGAGCATTTCTAGTGTCTAGGCATACATATTTTCAGAGTTACCTGGAAGAAAAGAAATTCTTTTTTTTATATAATCAGCTTTTCATAGGAGTTTATTTTGCATAGGAAATGGTAATCTTTGCTAATTTCATCATTTACATTTCATAATTTCTTTGGTACACCCTAGGTTGTACAATAAGGAAATGTTGCTTTAAGGAATAGTGTCCATGCTGCTTCAAAGGAATAGCAAATATGTAAAGAAGCAGAAGAGAGGGGCACATTGTCAGTTAGTTTGAAGCAAGGCAACCATGTTTCCCACAGCAGTGTAAGAGTTAATTAGCTAGAGGGATTGCAAGCACTAAGCAACAGAGATTTCTGCCACTGATGCTAGGCTATCACTATTCAGGTTTTGTGGAAATGATACCACACACACATAGGCTTAACTCGATCTCATCCACGGTGGGCAATCTGTGAGTTATATTTGTTACATAGTATGAAAAGTAAATTTCTGATGAAAATCTATGCCACCAGACACTAGGATCCACAATACAATAAATACTCTTTTATTTGCACCCAGAGATGTTTTATTAGATTAATATTATTTCCCTGCCTTTCTCTCCTCAGATGCTGTTTCATTTGAGTAAGGGTCACTTGGAAAGTACTCTTTATTATATAATAAAACAGGTAGAAAAATAATAGGCATAATTGCAGCAAGTGCATTCCAAATCTTTTGCCCTTTAATTAACACTATGTTTTCAAAAATGCAAGTGCCAGAACCACTGGCTAAAAAAATCACAAACCCATATTTATTAAATTAATTGAATATTTGTAGCATGAATAGCATAAACCCTTAGACAGATATTGAGGATCAAGCTGAATTGAGGATCAAGCTAAAGATCAGGGAAGCAAAGCATCCAAGTCACCAAAGAACTCTTACCTCTACCAAGGCTGGGACAATTCTGTCCTCAATGTGGCTGGAGACTAGTTGCCAAGACTGAATGTCCTGCTCCTGCCTTATATACCCTCTAGGACTAGGATTAAAGACATCTGCTTCTACCAGCTTCTGTGGCTAACAATAGTATGGCCTGGTGGGATTAGAGGTGTGTGCCACCACTGCCTGCCTCTAAGGCTGTGGCTAGGTTTGTAATCTGATATCCAGACAAGCTCTATTAGATCATAAACAATATATCACTATAAATATTTATGCGAAAGATCTCTTCCAACAGTTGCAAGAAAATGTAAGAAGTGGAACCTTCTGTTTATAAACAGTATGATACTTAAATTTTAGCTTTTTTAAGAATGGTTAACTATATTATAAATCCGAGTGTGATTCCCCATGCTGCTGGACTCAGAAGACTTGTGTTCATTGTATGAGCATGTGCAACATCTGAGCACTTGCTACTTGGGTTTTGACTTTAGGTGATGCAGAAAGTCTATGATGAGGAATGGAAGAACTACCACAGTCCACCATTGAAAGAAGTCAGACCAGCAACTCAAAGCAGGAACCTGAATCAGTGGATGAGTACTGATTATTGTCTTGTTCTTCTTGGACTGTTGATTTTGTTTTCTTATCCACTCCAGGACCCAGGGGTGGCACCACTCACAAAGGACTGGCTCTTCTGTATTGAATCATCAAGAAAATGTTCAACAGACTTGCCTGATGAAGGTATTTTCGGAATTGAGTTTCCTCTTTGCAGAAATTCTAGCTTATGTTAAGTAAAATAATAATAATAAATAATAATAACAACAAACTATGATAGGAAGGATTTTAGAAAACAAGACCTAAATAGACAAGGAATGGGTAGAGACAGGGAGAAAAAAAGAGGATAATGAAACACATATGACTTGAAAACAGAATGGTTGGTTGGACAGAGGGCATCTGTAACACAAATAAAGAAATGGGAGATGTTGGAGCAGAGGTCAAATAAGAACAACATATGAAAGAAAACTCACTATTTTATGTAACAAGTATGTTTTCCCTGCCAGTCGGTCCCACCACCACGCCAGCCCCAATTAACACACAGAGATCCTGTATTTGATATAAATACTCTTGGCCAGTTACTTGTTTCTTACCAGCTAGCTCTTTCTTAATGATTAACTGATTTCTATTAATCTAAGTACTTCCACATGATCTCATCTTACTGGAGAGGGGCTGGCATTCTGCTCTCTCCATCTCTCCATGTTGACTCCTCCTTCCTACTTCCTCTTTCCTCCTTGTCTCCTAGTGCTGCCTCTCTTGCTTTCCTATTGGTCAACAGTGCTTTATTCATTAACCAATACAAGAAACAAATTTACAGAATGACATCTCCCATCAATTTTATATGCTATCCTAAAAGTATTCTAGTAAAGGAGAACTGGGGGTGATTCCAGAGTGAGAAACAGAAGAATACAGAATGGTGAGCATATGGGGTATATTTTTGAATACTTCTGTTTGTCCATCATATATAGGAGGTTGTTGAATCCTCTTGGGTAATACATTTGAGCTTAGGACATAACATAAACATGAAATGAACAATTTTATTCCTTCAATAAATAAAGTGGCCTTTTTTGCTTTCTTTTGAAATCAAATGACAATGTTGAGGGGCAATACTGCAATCAACAAAGTCAAATTAACAGATGACACAAGGTAAAGCCCACCATAGAATTTACACGAATGCTGAATGTTACTTAAAAATCTGGCCTAGTGCTAGGGTATTTTATTGCCAGAGACTTAAATAGAAGAGCTTAATAGAGTTGGAAGAATCCGATTTGATGTTATAGTGGATTATAGGAGGATTTAATGATGAGTGACTGATTTCTGTTTCCATTTCATTGCTGACAATGAAGCAATGAAAGTGCTGCCAGTGCCTTTTTCTGGAATTTTTTTCAAGAATCATTATATAAAAAGAGGAAATAAAAGGTTAAGTGGAATAAAGATTATCTGTTTGGTTTCATAAGCTCAGCCCGATCTTTGAAACAAAACATTTCAGATCCCAATGGTGCCTCTAAGTTATATCACTTGAAATCTTTGGCGTCATAAACATTCCATTGTGTGCATATTTTTATTACATGAAAAATTCCATTAAATGGATAAACAGACATGCATGCAGACTTTTCTTAGAGGAAATTATATATATATATATATATATATATATATATATATATATATATATATATATTCTTCAACTCACAGACTGTTCAGAGTGAGTCCTGAGAAAAAGAGTTGAGTTTCTGATGCCCCAATTCCATAAGAAGAATGTTGGCCTTAATAAAACAAAACTTTTCTCTTAGAAATCAAGTATAAAGGAAGTTGATATATGGGACAAGAAGACACATTGCTTTCTCTATAGATGTGTTCAAAAATTGTTTACTGTGTTTATTTATTGAGAATCTAGAAAAAGAAATAAGTGCTAATTTTGCATTTCTAAAATTGTGCCCAATGAGACAGAGGAAGAGCATTCACTGAAGTTTTCCATTGAGACAATTAAATTGCCCAGCATCCTCTTTGTCCATGACAAACCTATCCTACCAAGCTGCATCTTAGCCTGGCAAGATCAGAAATCATTCTGATCAGCACACTAAGAAAACACAGATTTCACACAGACAGATGCTATGTATTATGTTGAAAGGAGCAACACAAGACTCTAAAAGACAATTTATTAATTTATAAGGAAAAATATAAATGTTCACCAACTCCAAATCCTCAAGTTATTCTTCTTTTACCCAAGACTCTACATAGGAGGAGGGAGAATTGTTTAAAGCTCCCTGAGTTTTTTTCTGTAAGTGACTAGTAAAATCTGATTTGACAAATAGGACTATTTAAAAGATAATCTAGGCTACCAATTTTTACATGGCTATTATTATATATTGCCAGAATATTTAGAATAGGCTTTACTTTTTGCATTTCCTGGATATCTTCAAAGACATTTCTCAAAATTATTACTATTATGAAATAAACAGATATGAGGGGATCTTAGGAATAGAGTGTCTTCTAATACTGTTTGTTAATGAGATGTAAAGTTTTAAGATAGTATAAGAAATGTGATCTGATCATGGAAATAAGAAAAAGGGACTCTAATCAAGTAGAGTAGTAGGTGATAAATACAGATAAAAGGAAAAAAATGTAAAAATAAGACTGAGGATATCTGAAAAAGACAAGAAATCATACTATTATGTACTGCTAAAAATCAAAATGATAATTGTGTATGTACATAAATATACATATATAAATTTGATGGGAGATTTCATTCTGTAAATATTTTTCTCGTATTGGTTAATGAATAATGCACTGTTGGCCAATAGGAAAGCATGATAGGCAGGACTAGGAGACAAGGAGGAAAGAGGAAGGAGTCAGCATGGAGAGACTGGAGAGAGCAGAGCACTGACCCCTCTCTCTGGTAAGGTGAGACCATGTGGAAATACTTAGATTAATAGAAATGGGCTAATAATTAAGACAGAGCTAACCAATAAGAAACAAGTAACTGGCCAACAGCTTTATATCTAATATGATGTATCTGTGTGTTATTTGGGGCGGCGTTGCGGTGGGACCAGACAAACCTGAAGGAAAGACCTACTCCTAACACAACTTAAATGAAATTTTTTCTTTCAATGCATTGTCTATCAATGCTTCCTGGAAGAGCCAGAGACTATGTAATAAAAACACCAACACCACATTATAAATGCCATTTTTTGATCTTTTCAGCAGGGTTTTCCAAGAGACTCACAAAACTTATAGACCATTGCTATTGACTTTAGTTGCCTCCTGGGGTGAAACGTTAAGCTATTGCTGAAGACACCATGCACTTCCAACACAGATCCAAGAGACCACTGAGTAGAAACTGACCTGGACCACTCCTTCCTGGGGAAGCCATCCATCCCTAATCTTCCAGGAAGGAAGAAACCACCAGTACTATCCAGCAATGACATCTGTGACAACTATGACCAGTGTGACATAATAATTCTCTTGGTGCAGTATTGTCACACTTAGCAGCAACAAGCCCCTCTCTAGTTGGACTTACAGACTTCTTAGCAGGAGAAAAATCACACCTGATACCAGAAACATAACCAAGTGCTCAAAGAAAGAAAGTCATGGATCTTGGAGAAGAACCTACCTCTGCCGCTTTACTAAACTGGCATAATCATTAACTACTTTCCACTTATCTGTCCTTATAACCATAAGTAAGTTTAGTTCTCACTTCATCAATGGAACTTCTCTGTGCTACAAAGAAAAACTGTTACAAAAATAAATAAATAAATAAATAAATAAATAAATAAATAAATAAAAGAAACATAATCCCACAAACAAACAAAGCACAGAGTTGTGGACCCCAGTCCTAATGGATGGAGCAATTATTTTTCCTAAGACCCAGGGAACATTGAGAAAGAAGAGACAGAAAATGTGTAAGAGCCAGAGGATCACAGAGTTTTTTATTATATACATGTCTCCTAGTGCTGTCAGAAGCCACACCTGTAAAGTTTCATTCATTAATGTGGCTGTCTTAATATAATCTGGACAGGACCAACAGCAGTATGCATGCTAAAGTTGATTCAGGAAGAAGGATCATAAGGCCGTAATCCTAAATAAAGATTACAGGCAACTGAGGAACATTGAGAGTGGGAGAAACAAACTTTCTGAGAGAAGAGAACAATAATTCTTTATCCAGTACCAAATGGTCAGCCCTGAAAACATAATACAAGTAATAGATTTTATTTATGTGTTTAGGAATACATATAAATACACATATGCACATACACATAAAACAGTGATTTACAACAAAAGAGGGAGTAAATTCAAGCTAGAACAAGATGTATATGAGATTGAGGTAAGGAAAGTGAAGGGGAAATTATGTGTTTATATCATAATCAAAAATTTAAAAATTAATTTTCTATATTAAACAGAGAACATTTACCTTCATATTAAAAATGGAAATACAGAAAACATTGTTTGAAATATACTTAGAAATAGCTATAAATGAACAGTACTTGTTATTTCTACAAGTGAGAGGTAAATACAATAAGCATGTATATACACAGGTAGACTTATTCACCTTTACTAGGTAATGGCTCTGGCTGGCTCTCCCCTCCAAACCTCAACCTGGTCTCAAGCTGAGTTGATCACCCCAATTCCTACAGCATCTACCAGAGCCAGTGCTTGACTCCAACCTGTCAAATCATAGCCCATTACCTGTAAAGTTGTGAATTGTTACTGCACATTGGGAAAGCAGTATTCAAAAAAGGAAGATTCTGCTAGTCATTTACAGAAAAAGGTAATTAATTAATGAAATGTTTTCATATTCTGGTTTTCCACTGCTTCTTAAAGGTAGTCAAATCTAAGTTTTGGTTTCATTGTTATTTTAAGATAAAAAGGCCCATCTTTTCTCATCTCTAATTTGTTTTTATACATGTGTGTGTGTAAATCCAATGACAGATCTATTCTATGAATTGGAACCAAATATTTCTTTAAAAAATTATTTTGAATTTTTAAGATTTATTTTTAGCATTCTAAAATTCAAAAAAAACTTAGATACTAAAAACTAAACATTTTTACTGTAAAACATGAATTAAGAAGTTATACTGTAATTTCACTGGAAGTAGTTAAAAATTAGTGCAAACATCAGTGAATTCCAAATAATTCCAAATAAAAATTTATGATTCACTCCTCTTTTCATCTGAATAGGCACATAAGTACTTTTACAGATAGAAAAAATGCATTCAGTAGCATATTGTTATTCTGTCTCATGTAAGTGGATGTGTTGTATTAGTAGAATAATTTGTAATTACTAATAAAATTCTGAAGTATATATTTTGATAGTGTTTTCTTAAGTGGCATCATATTTTTATCTCCTGATGTATACAGTTTCCAAAGCAATATTCTAGATGCCAGGTGAGGTACAAATGAAATACTCTAACTTGCAGGATATTGATGGCTTGGTCTATTTGTGCTGCTTTAACAAACTTCTTTACACAACTTCATAGTCAAAAATTGTGTCTCTTCCCTCATGTGCATATTTCCTCCATCTTTTGATACCAAAATCCAAGAAGTGTAGATTTCAACATATTATTTTGACAGGCATATGCCTCTAAACTATTTAAATTTAATGTGTGTCAATAGATAGAAAAATAATTATACAAACAAGTCACTGTTTATAACACTCCCAGATTATCTCATTCTTCAGTAAAACAACTGATGGGATGTTACAACTGTGAGTATTCTGCAGTGAGTTTAGTCCTTAAGGAAAATAATATCATCAAGTGACTTAGTATTAATTTATTTAATGTTTGTATACATTTAGTTAATCTCTGAGATTACTGTGTTAACATTAACCATATAATTGGGTCTCCTTTCTTCAACTCAAAGTCAAGTGGACAGGATTCATCTTTTGTGTATACGATATTCTTCACCCTACTCTGTGTCATCCTTAAAGTGGAAACTAACCCCTGTTTATTCTTGTTATCCTGACTCTCCTTCCTAAAGTCAAGCACTCATTTTATAAAACGGAGCAATGTGTCTACCTTAGTGTGGCCTCCTCACCCTCCATGCTGTCCTACCTTTTCTATCAGTTCTTATTTGTTGATCATACCCATATTAAGAAAGTAAGAAATCTCACTTGCAGAGATTGTTTTCATTTAAATCATAATGTCATCAGAAATTAGCACAACAAAAGATATGTAATTCTCAATGATATAATTCAACAATCAACAAATGAATTTAGAGATTTGAACTTATAATTATCAAGTATATGGAACATATTTAAAAAGGAAAAAATTAATTATAGGCTTATAGAACAAAAATTGTTTCTGAAATTCAAACTAAGGATTACACATATGGAATTCTAGGGTGAGTTTAAGAGATGGTTTGAAGTGATTTTATATTATTTAAAGAACAACAAGTAATAATAAATCCAGACATATTGTAAGCTTTAAATAGCACCAAGTCATATGGGATATGAGAAAATTGTGATTATACACAAGCAAGAATTTTCACACTAGCCAACATATTACACATACCTTGTTTGTCCTTCAGTAAGGGCCCATATTGCAGCTAACTATGTACTTGTCCACTATCAGTAGGAAAACAGTATTTAATAATAAATATTCAATTATATGTTAATGAAAAGCCTAACAAGCACTCACTATCAAAGTATGTTTTTTTTTAGAATAAATTCTTTAATTCAGAGGAAACTACTAAAGATAATTATTTTGCCTTGATTATCTGACTTTTAAATAGCAGACAATACATCCAGTGAGAAACTAGGACATAATTTTATGGCTTCCAGCCTGTAAAGAGTATACATCATTGAACTGTCACTGTACTGATATATATTTTGTGTTTCTGCCTAAGCACATGATATTAATGCACCACTGTTCATATGTGCCTGTTTATGTATAACACTGTTTATATTAAAATCATGTGGAAAATGATAATTGGGCTCAAATGTTAGGAAATAATTAATGAACTTATTTTAATATTTTAGTTCACTAATTTTTAAACTGTAAATGTGTGTTTATAATATGTAGCTGTACTAACACATATAAATAAAAATTATTGAAGTAATTGAACTGTAGTAATATACAGAATAATATATATATATATATATATATATATATATATATATATATATATATATATCAAAAGTTTATACTACTCAGTGCAGAGTTAGAATTAAAACTCCAAAATTCCAGAAAATCTAGTGTTTGGGCTCTTCAATAATTCACTTCCATCAAGGAGTTGCATCTTTTTCTCTGCTTTATATATGTATGTATATATATACATACATATAGAGTGAACAACATAATTTGGGTTATATATTTTTATTCAATATGAGTTACATTAAAATAGTGTGCATGTTATTTGAACTGCACTGATACACACACACACACACACACACACACACACACACACACACACGCATATTTTTTTGAGTCAGGGTCTCTCCTTGTAACCCTGTTTAGACTGTAACTCACTATGTAGAACAGGCTCCAATAAAGTCAAAGACGCCCATCTGTGTTGGGATTAAAGCAAAGCACCACCATGTCTAATTTGGGCTGGCTATGTCCTGGCTCTTATATGGCTTGAAGCTTCCCCCCCCCATTATTTTTCTTTTTGTTGGTTAGTTGGTAGTTGGGTTGGTTATTGTTCACTCATTATTTACATTCCATTAAATGTCAAATTTTACTTACTATCTATTTTACAACCCTTGGTCTATCTTTAATCTAAAAATATTACCAATAACTGATACTGGACTCAATTGATACATAAAACTTTGCATTTTATTCTTATTTGATTCAAAGAAACTGCAAGACCAGACTTCCCTGGTGGGCAGAACAAGTTGCCTAACTGTTTTGGGTACTTAATGCCATTGATACATTGCCATTTAATAACTTCAAAAAATATCTTTGAAGAGTATACTCTCTTCATGTCTACTTCATTCATTTAGGAATCAAAATAAGATTTGGTAATTTTCTGAAGCTAGTGTAAGTATACAAATCATATTTAAACAAAGGTTTGTGTTATTGTGTATGAAACACGGGGCATTGTACATGCTGGACAAATGCTCTACCATTGACCCATAAAATAATATTTGTCCATAAAATAAAATTACTTTTCATAAATCACATTACATTGTAACTTTTTCTGCTTCAGTATTATGTGTTTCTATTTTGTGTTATATTTTCAGTTTTTTTAAATAGATTTGTTTTTATTTCAATAGGATTTCAAGTACCCTATGCTGACCTTCCATTAGCAGTGTATTGAAAAAAGACCTTGACCTTCTGCTTCTCTGACCTCAATGTTTCATATGTAAAAATTATAGGCATATACCACCATACCTTATTTTTGGCAATTTTTAACCTTTGAGATATTTTTACGCATTTATTTAGAATTTCATATATGTATATTTTGTTTATATAATTTTTCTCTCCCTCCAATTCCTCCCATGTTGCTTCCAGTCCTCATGAACTCTTAGTCTTCAACTGCTATTGTTACATATATGAATATAAATGTAAAAATATAAACTGCTGAGCTCATTAAGCTCTGCTCACGTATATGTATGGGGTGACTACTTGAAATGGCACAGCCTATCTGGTGGTTCACCACTGGAGAAAGCTGATTATCCTTCTCTAAGAATACAGTAATTATCTATAAATCTTCAGGGGCACTTAAATGCTGAGAATAATAATGTAATCAGGCTTAATGCCCACTCAATAGAAGGGTCAAGCCAATCATATGTGGCTACTGAGGCCATGAACCCTAGCTGAGAAAATACATTTGCCACATCCTATACAAAAATAATTTTTAAATGTATTTGCAATACTTAACCTTATGCCCACAGAATGATGTGGCACCAGCCTCTCATCAAAGATCAAGTTGCATCATACAAAAATCTTTACAGTAAATCACAACTGATCAAAATGAAGATAGCAACTGAATGTGGGTATCCAGCCACAATCAATCTATCTAAAATACAAGCCCTGTACCTAAGGCTCAGAAACATTATGGAATAAATTTCAGAAAGATCATGAGAGCCAGAGGAACAAAAACCTGCTCTGAGATAGTGTCTGCACCCAAGATATTTCAGCAACATGGTTGCCTAGGAAAGACTTGAAAAAATGATACCAGTTCACCAATATAGTTGGGTAGGTTTCAATAATTTTTCTTTTAAAACTGTCTTTCAATCCACATTTTCACCTTCTTGTAGATGAAAATCTTATTAAATTTAACAACACAAACCCTCTCCCTAAGATGTTGTCTTCTTTTATCTTAAGATGACTTTGGTTTGATGGGACTGCCCTTCTGTATATGTTTCTCTTATTTAATGAATAAAACACTGTTGGCCAATGAGGCAAGAAGATAGGCAGGTCTAGAAGATGTGGAGGATTCTGGGAAGTGTAGGCAGAGATCAGTTGCCATGTAATCTTGGGAAGAGAGGACATAAGTCAAGCATTCTCTGGTAAGGTAATACCAAGTAGAAATACATAGATTAGTATTTATGGGTTAACATTTCAGAGCTAACCAATAGAAGCCCTTGTCACGAGCCAACAATTTCATAATTAATATATGTTTTGTGTGTTTTGGGCTGATGTGGCTCTAAGACCAGGCTGGCAGAAGAATCGTCCACAAACATTGGTTCTTGTAGGGAAAGAAAAAATTCCAGTCAATAGCACCCTTCTAAGCCACTACCAATTCTCTACCTCTGCCTTCAGTCAGCTGTCTCTTTTTAACTTCCACTACTCAGAGAAAATATGTGTTGATTGTCTTTCTCTGCTTAGATAGTTCATGTAACATTGTGGCCTCTATATTATTTTGCTGCTAATATTTTTTCTTTATGGATGTGGACATATGTCATATATTTTAGTCTATTGCTAATGAGTTCATACATTAGTTATTGAGAACAGTGCTGGGTAAATATGGGAGTCCAAATACTTCTTTAATATCCCGATTTCATATGCTGTGGATAGATCCTAAACACAAGGAATCCATCTTATATAATAGGCTTATTTTTAGATTTTTTTTGAGGAACCACCTCTATTGAACAATCTCAGGTATTATAATTCAGCACAATTGGAATTTATTTTGATGCCAACATGTTAAAAATTCCCTAAATTTAGTTATATAATAATACATGAAATCCTCTCCCATTTCATAATTGTGCTGACTCTTATTGTAAAAATGACAAATGTTAATAAAGATTTGCTTTTAGCTCTTTCCCTTTTAAAAGCTTCTATGAAAATGTACAACTAAAAACACCAGACATCAAACAGTAGTTACTTATACACTGTTGAACATAACCTTTGGAAAATAGCTGATCTAAAGGCCCTGGTATGAACCCAAATTAGTCTCTTATATTAGTGATTCTTCATCTCTCAAACTGGTTCTAAATTTATTAATGCAATGTTCATCTTAAAGTAGGAGAACCAGTAGTGGGGACAGAGTATTTCATTATTTCATAGGAAGTTTTTCAGGAGAGAGAGAGAGAGAGAGAAAGAGTGAGAGTGAGAGAAAGAGTGAGAGTGAGAGAGAGAGAGAGAGAGAGAGAGAGAGAGAGAGAGAGAGAGAGAGAGAGAGAGAGAGAGTAGAGACAGGCAGAATTAAAGCAAAAATAGAAAAGTATTTCAGAATTACATGACTTTAATGAAACTGCTCCAAGTGCACAACAGTATCATGCATTTTACTTCAATGAAGTTGTTAAACACGATCTCTGTTTCCATGCACTGTTAGGCAGTTATCAACCCAATCAAAACCCCACTCATTGTCTTTATAATTCAGAAGTGATTAGTAAATGCTGAGAAGTCACCTTATCTCACTAAAACATGAGTACTAACTCAGAGTAAATATTTTGGTAAACAATTATTCTGTCCTTGCATATTCAGCAGTGTGCTAAATTATGCATAATCTTGCATAAGTAATAAGCGAAGGTAGCTTAAATTCAGAATTTTTTTTTAAACCTGACCTATTTCTTTCAATGATGTTAGCTGCTTAAATCATGTATGAGCTTTCTGTAAGGCTTCAATGAGTAGCTCGGGTAGAGAAACTTCAGTAATAAATTTCGGGGGAAGACACGTTTTTTGACAGGCTTAATGCAACACACACAGAGTCTGGAACTCACACTCGGGGAATTTAGAGCAATCCTTGCAAAGCAGCTTTTCCCTGTTACATTAATAGAGAAAATGAAGTATGAAAGTCCTCAGGAATTACTGCTAGGTATAATTTAAATAATTTACCAGAAGACAGTTCAGCACATGCATAGAACAGGGGCATACAGAGTTTGCCATAAGCAGTTTATAAATAAACTATATTCTGCTGAAGTAAGTCAGGCATAAATTATAACCATTCCTTTTGTGGCTGTAACCCGTTCTTCATTGTAATAGTTATTCTGCAAAAAGTCCTGGGTGATGACCTTAGCCTGGAAATCACACTCACTGCTGTCTTGCACCTTGCTTATGAGCTGCCGTGTGGTTAATGGTTCGATAGCTATGTGATCAAAGTAAAATTACTGCTGCTGGAAATGAAGAAGAATGCACTACATCTCTAAACAGAATTCCAGAAAAATCCCTAGCCTGGTTGGGGGCAGGAAGAGATTTGTGTCTAAAGACAGTCAAGGAATTCCAGATAGTTTTATGACAGCTTTGCACCTCAGAGAAAATGTGAAATAAAAGATGGGTTTATATTTCTTCACTTGAGTATAATGTCTTAAATTATCAAACCAAAGTAAAATACTCAAGTCAAATATGTAACAAAAATTCAAACTTATACTGAAATTTTTTGTAAACCATAAATTTTGGGTTGAAAAGCTGCCATTCTACAGAGCTCCTTGCTATCAAAGACAAGAAATGTGGTGGAAGTAAAGAGTTTCCAAATTATGCTTGGTGCTTTGGAGCGATTTTATTAAGGGTAGGCGATCTAGAATGTGCTGAAGCTTTTACTTCCACTTATCTGTCTACTGGCTGAGACAAACTCCTTGAAAAAATAGTGTAGATTAGGGTATGATTTATTATTATATAGATGTTAAATAAAAATGACTGAAAGGAATGTCAATCTACATATGTTAATTCTAAAATATATTAAAAACATACTTCTTATGCCACAAAGTACTATGCATTGTGTTCCCTCAGATCTCCAAATTTGTATGTATATGTATATTCATTTTTTAGATATGATTACCTCGATGACAGAGAGAAAGATAGCAGACATATGACAGATAATGACAATTGAAACTTTATCTGAGATTGCACAGTCCATATACAGGGATAAAAGAGTGGACAACATAGGCGAAAATGATTATGCATTTTCGTGATAAATTTTGTCTTGATTACTTCACTATGAAAATAGCTTTAGCAGAGTTTTTCTGAGTCTTCTACTGTACTGAGTAATTAAGACAGAAATGGGGGGAGTGAGGGTAGGAGGGGAGGTAGCGAGGGCAGAGAGAGAGAGAGAGAGAGAGAGAGAGAGAGAGAGAGAGAGAGAGAGAGAGAGAGAGAGAGAGAGAGAGAGAGAGAGAGAGAGAGAGAGAGAGAGAGAGAGAGAGAGAGAGAGAGAGAATATTTCAGGCCATTAACTAAGAATCAAATTGTTTCTCAGGACTCAGATTTGAGTGATGGCATGTTTCTTTGACACACTTATTGTCTTAGGAGAGTTCACAGGTTTATGTTACTTGAAAAGCTTAGCACAGAATCTTAAAATCTATAACTTGTACTTTGTTGATTAGAATAATAACTTTCAAAACATTGCTATAAGTTAAATCATCACAGTGCATGTGTAGTTTACAGAAAATTTTCATAATATTGTATAGTACTTGGGCTTATAATCACTTGAGTATGAGCAAGAAATGGAGAGATTCTAACATATTCATGCCTCTGATAACGAAGATAAACAAGCAAAAATAACTGCGATTGAAGATGATTACCAAAATTATTTTAATTGTGTATATAAAGAGATTGCTCAGTGCTAAGGAGTGTATACTATACATCCTGGGCACACAAGCTCAGAGTTGGCATTGACAGCCAGCAATGGACAACTGACTGTAATCCAGTTATAGGGTGCAACTGACTTTAATCCAGTTATAGGGGGAAAACTGACTGTAATCCAGCTACAAGGGAACACAGTTACTTTGGCATCTACTGGCAACCGTAATCACAAAACATACGCATGCTCACATTTAAAAGTAAAATAAAATATTTTAACAATAGTAATTTTATTTTTTTAGGTAACATAATTCATATAAGATGAGTATATACCTATATAATTATATTAGTTGCAAATCTCACGGTAAGTTTAAAGAATGTTGAAAGCCCTTTTGAATTTTGGTGTGGACATTTGAGAAATGTGAGAAATTACTGCTTTAATATTCAACTGAATTATAAAGGAAATATAAAATGTACATGCTATATCACTAATACTGTTATGAACAAAAGTGTTCTTTGAGTGTGGTTATTATATGCAGTGTTTGTAGACAGGCTGTTAGTAGACAGGAAGGGAGTAGGGTCTACTTTATTGTGTTGCTGGGGATCAGAGCCTACTGTTTTGGGCCACCAGAGAAATGCTAAGAGTCAGAAGATAAAAGGAAGTTATGAAACTATCCAGAGGATATGAGATATGTAAGTAAAAAATAGTGACAAGCAAACATATTCACAGCTTTACTCTTTCATCTTTGGCCAGTCTAGTTTCCACTCACTAACTCAGCTTTGTACCGTGTGTTTACTCATTGTAAATCCACAGCCAGAACCCATATTGATAATAGTAATAGGATTCGTCTTTATTTGCTGATAGATTTGACACTTCTTTAAAAGCCTAAAATTGTTGTTCCTAATATATCGTTTACCTTTCAAAATAGCTTCCTTATCACTGGTTATTTTTGTATCAACACATTGAACTTGCTACTCTGATTCAAAGTCTGGCACCGTCTCTCATATTACTGTGTATTAGCAACTGAATCTATGTGTGTGTGTGGGGGGTGTCTGTGTGTGTGTGGGTGTCTGTGTGTGGATGTTACATGAGAATTTTAATGGTTGATTGTTTATTCTGCTATGATCAATTAATTTATCTAATGCAAGATTTTTGCACACATGGTGCCGGATTTTCTCATATATGAGGTTTATCTAATATCAGATCCTAACTATCACTACAATTAAATAATAGATATTCATGAGTAAACAAATGGTTGTATGACATGATTTAAATTCAGCCCTACACTTCAAAGTGTATAACATTTACACTAAAATAAATCACACAGTCCTCATTTCTATGTTGGACTACATAATCATTCTCCATGAAAACTACTGATTTCATTAAAAGCAAGAGTTTAATAAATACTTCAAATGCAATATAATTGCAATGTTTTTTATTTATTGTATGTGTACTGGTGTTTTGCTTGCATGGATGTCTATGCATTATATGTATTTAATGCCTGTGGAGGCCAACAAATAGCATCAAAAATTCCCTGAACTGGACTAAAATGTGGTTGGTTGGGTAGTAATGTAGGTGCTGGAAATTGAACACCAGTCTTCTGGAAGAGTAACCAGTGACCTTAACCATTTAGCCTTCTCTCCAGCCCTGAAAGATATTCTTTAGTGTCAAGAAATATGGTTTTATTTTCATTTCATCCTTACTTTTGACTCCAAGAAATTTTATAACTTAGCATGATGGATGTATGTCTCTAATACCAGCATCCAGCAGGTGGAAAGAAAGCGATCAGTATAAATTCAAAGCCAGCCTGGGCTACATGGCAAGGCCTGTCTCAAGGAAAGAAAGGAAGAAACATTTAAATGTCAACTTTTTAACTTAATAAATGTATCTTTAAAAGAAAGGAAATCAAAATCATAAGCAACAAAAATGTAAGTGGATAATATGAAAAATCAATATCCCACAATATTTTTTTCATATGGAATGGTACATGGTAGAGATTTAACGACATAGATGTCTTTATTCCCAATGTTATTATAGCCCACACATGCAAAAGGAGATATAGAACTACTCAGGCCACCTTTCTTCAATCACATTTTACTGTAGTTTAACTATAGGAATGTCAGTGAGGCAAACAATGCCTTATTAATTTATTTTTATTTAGCCATTTCTCATTTTGTCAAGACTGGGTTTCTTTGTGTACTTTTGGCTGAGCCATAACAAGCTCTGTAGACCAGGCTTGGTTCAATCTCATTGAGATCCACCTTCCTCTGTCTCCCAAGTGCTGGGAAAAGGTGTGCACCACCACCTGGCAATTATTGATTTCTTTTTTATTTTATTTTAATTTTTTCTCTTATTTCAGTTTCCTCTCCCTCTCTCCTTCCCTCTCTCCCTTTCTTCCTTCCCTCCCATCTCCCCAACCACCCTCCCATTCCATCCCCACCCCCGGCTCCACAGAGAGGGTGATGTCTTATTGATTTCTTATTTAAAGGCTCTTTACAAAGTTAACTATACAGAAAGTGTCTCTTTCTGAGAGCCTGCTGTGTATTCAGAAAGTCTATGCTTCTTGCTTAGACCTAGAGAGAAACATAAATAGACATAATACGGTGCAATTTAAATTAATCTGAACACTAGCTCTGAATAAACTTTGAAAACAATTCAAAGTTCTTCATATGCAGTATTCAAATGTAGGTGGTATATCTTCAATCCACTTCCACAGACAAATAAACAACTTTTGGTTTTTACTAATTATTAATAAGAGTTATTTTTCCACCTTAACTGAGATGTCATATAGATATTATTGTGTTTTTATTAAAAATTCTTCTTTACACTAGAATACAGTAAATAAAATATTGGACTATTTGAACTCTCTTCAATAATAATGTTCTTTATAAAAGAATATTTTGTTATTGAATTGAACCTCTGGTGGATTAAATAATGCTGACATGAGATTTATTCTTAATGTGCAATTATTAGATTGTAGACCTGATTAAACAGTTTGGTTAAAAGAATTCCATTAACATCATTACAATGATACAGAAAATGATGTGCACAATGGAGTCACAGACATGATCCTGACCTCAGGACTCAAATTAAAATAAGAAAGGGGTTATATTTCTCCATGGTTCATATTGGTATTACCTAATAGAACTCTGACAAAGAAAATGTTTTGTCACTTAGTGTGTTGCCAAGAACATCTTAGAATATAATTAATGCAATCCAATTCTTAATGTGTGTATATGAATGGACACAACTTGTTTCTTATGTTGTAAAACAGCATCATTTCCAGTGTGAAGATAACAACAATCCTTACTAAAACAATCAGCTTAAGAAAGGTAATGGGAAATCACAGAGCACAGCAAACATAATTTGAGTGACTGAGTATAAAGAATAGTACTTAACACCATCACAATTTTACTTGAAGAATTTTCATGGCTCTTTCTGACATATTGTTTGTCAATGTCATGTAATATGTAATCCAAAGCTTAGCTTAAATCTCTATCTTGTAGGCTGATCTTTTCTCTGCTTTACAATTGATATTTATTGTTCTCCATGGCAACAATTACTATTAACTGCACATATAAATAATTTGGAGAATGTGAACATGTAGGTTTTAATTCAAGAAATGAGTGTTTATGCTTCAAATAATTATGTTTTCCCAATATGTGTAAAAGTCTAGTTATCACAGAGCAAGAGGAAGGATGGTGAGATGAGGCAGGGAATTTATTTAACACACATAAAAACTAAAGCATCTATTTAGTGCACATAATGGTTGAAAACTGCACCCCATAAATACTTTATTTTCATAATTAACTTTATAATCTTTGGGAAGTATTTTAGATGTTTTGTTTGTTTTTCTTTTTTTCTCTGCAATGATTATTTTAATCAGTTGATTGTTGTTATTTTGGTATATTATTCATGTCCTTAAAGATTTTCAGAAGTTTATCTATACATAAGATATTAATCCATTTGTTTCATTTTATTTGCAAATTTACTTAAGTATTTTACATAATACACTAAGTACCCAAGGTTACCAACCAGGCCAATGTTACCTGATATGGATACAAAGAATAATATCATGGTGGTTAGAGGGGCCAAAGCAAAACTGAGGCTGTGACGATTTTATTGAGAATAATCAGGCTTTTAATACCTTTATTAGATACACACTATAATGACAATTACCTGGGTCAATATAGTTGTAGTTGCCAGAATACAATGAAGTTTGCAAGCCATACAGGGTTCACAATATTAATGTCAATGACTAATTACTCTATTAAGCTCCCATGCTTCCTTGACTACTGAGGGTCATAGAAAGAAACACAAAGTGGCCTAAACATTTTACTGTCTGAGGGAGTGCATTGGTCTCTTTTGAACTAGTAGGCACATTATGGCCAAGGACTCACATACTCCACACTGGAAACTTATGACAGATGACTCTCAAAGCATATAGACCAGGCTAACTCCATGGCTCCAGCATAAATAAGTCTTTATTTCTTTTTTTTTTTTTTTTTTTTGCAGTACACATTTCTGTTTCCTACTGCCTAATAGTTATGTTTTAGTGTTGTTATTCATGTCTGCTTACTTTATTTTCTCTTGTTCCAGGTTGTTTGTCATACTTATTGTACACTATTTTTAGGTATATACTTAAACTTAGAAGAGCCTGGTTAAGCCTTACCAGAGTAAAGATAAAGACAATTTTTGCTACTGCAAAGGAGACCAGTTTTGTTTTCCCACAGGTGATCACAAAACTCCCTGACTGACTACCACCAATTCAAATTCCAGCTTTTCCATTACCTGTTCCTACTGTGCCATAAATAATGTGATCACTTGATACAGAGGCTGTTGTGTCAGAATATTTTTTGTAGCATTCTATGCTTGTTCAATAGTTTATCCTTAAGTAGTATGTAGCTATAAGGGGGAATCATATATATATATATATATACATATATATATATATATATATATATATATATATATATATATATATAATTTCAAGATAGGGTTTCTCTATGTAGCTTTATAGATGTTGCTTGCCTGGAATTCACAGAGATCTGCTTGCCTCTGCCCCCTAAGAGTAGGGATTAACAGTGTGTGCCACCACCATCCAGCTAGGAAATCATATTTTTTAAATTGTATTTCACAGTTGATAGATATTTGAAATGTTCTTAGGTTTTGAAATAATAGACAAGTTATTATATAACATTGTCTATAATAACATTGTCTACATAGGTCTTTGTGTAAGCCTACATTTTCTGTTTTCTGTTTAAATAACTGTGATTGTGATTTCTGGGTTGTGTCATTAGCCTTCTTAGAGAGTTAAACATTTTGATTCTTACCAGCAGTATGTTAAAGCTACAGTTGCTCATATGTTTGTTTTAGTTGTTGTTTATTTTACTTTCATTTATTTTCAGTTATCACTTGGAATGTTGCATTCTATGTGTGTGAAAATAACCATTGTGGCTTAAAATTTTGTTTCTATAATATCTAATGATATATTTCTTAACTTTATGCTTGAATAAATAAATTCATTCAAAAATTTTCTCTTTTTAAAATTTTAGGTTATTAATTTCCTTAGTTTTCATTGAAATGTACAATTTCTGATGACAAAACCTACATCACTTAAATGTTTTTATTGATGAACTTTGACATTTAGTATGTCTTACATTATGCTTAATAGTGTATTTAAATAATATGTTTTCAAGTTCAATGAGTTCTAATTTAACTAGTTTTCCTTTTGTGTTTGACTTTTGAGTATTAGTTAAGAAAAACAGTCAAAATTATGAAGATCTTTATGTAATTTATTATAGTATAGATGTTATTGATGTTTAGGCAATGAATGGTTCCAATCCCATGACTCAGGAAGCTAACGCAGAATATCTATCAATCATGGGTTCAGTGGGTTTTAAATATTCTGTTTCAAGCTTTCATGTAGTCTGAGATAAACAGTACGAACCTAGTTCAATAAACCAACCATTCAACCAACCAAAAAAATAATTATTGTGTCTAGGTAACCAAGAGACAATAATACTATTGATTAATTTAGATATTTAGCAGGATAAAATATTGCCAAGGACTAGAATGCTGAGGGAATTGAGCAGGGTTAGGAAACAAAAATATTTCAAAAAGAACAGGAAGCCAAGGTGAAAATACAGAAGCATTTCAGAAGGCAAAAGTAGAGGAATCTAAACACTGAGAAATGCACAGGGCTATAGGAAATTCCAAGCATAAATGATCAATAATGTTTTCCATGTATTTGAAATATTTAATTAATTTAAAAAAGTGCAGTCAAGAATGGGAAGACAACCTCTATAGCAGAATTTCTCTTATCCTGCAACTTTTTTCCACCCCCAAGTAAGCACACAGAGACATATATTAATTATAAAACTGATTGCCAACGGCTAGAACTCCTTATTATCTAGCTCTGTCTTAATTAAACCATTTCTATAAATCTATGTATTTCTGCATGGTGTTGGCTTACTGGAGATTGTCCAGACCTGATTTTCCTTTTGTGGTGACATGGCATCTCTTGGTGGTTTCTCTCTATTCACCTTTCTCAGAATTCTCCTTCTCTCCTAGTCCAAGCTATCTTCCTGCATCTACTGGCCAAACACTATTTTGTTCATCAACCAATAAGAGAATGACACAGAAGGACATTCCCTATCAAACTTCATGTAAAAGTGTCATTTTGGCACCAGAAAAACGGATGTGAAACTTATCCACAAATAGATATATATTATGGATATTCTGTTTGAAATTCAGAATTTGATCTTTAAAGATCTAAGTTTCAAGTTAATGGGGTAATAGTAACTTTAATGTATGTATTAGATAATAAGTATAATGCTGGAACTAAGTTTGCTGGACAATTTTATTTGTATTTTAGTAACAGAAAATTACAGTCAGGGCAATTATATATAATCTATACTATGGTATATATTAATAACAAAAGTAATTTATAAAAGGGCTAGATGGGGAGAATGGTTTCATTATATTTTACTTAAAATACTTGATATAAATAGATAACAGACATACCACCACTACCCTAAAAAGAAAGATCCAAAGGGATAAGACATCAGGATGTGACTCATGAAATTGATTTAGCACAGAAAATCCAAGGATTTTCTTTTAATTTTATTTGATGTGTAAACAAAAAGACGTAGTTAAGAATTATAATACTTTGCCTGCATAATGAGAAGGGACAGTGTGTCATAAACAAATACAAAAGCATAATTAAGGCAAGGAGAGATGTCACGAGGCAGTTAAAGGCATCTTAAACCTATGATGTCTAAGAGATATTACAGAAGCAGTCCAGTATTATGGGATGATTATCTGAATTTTGATAACTATAGCAGGTAGGACTTGGATAGATAAAAACTTGAAAGAGAGAGAACAAAATCTCTATGGAAAGGATTAGGAGTGGAATCAAGAACAAAGGACCATGACCTTGGATGATTCAATCTCAAGATATAGAGAAGCCAGAGGAATCAGTAAACAGACTGGAAGAGCCTTCACTGGTACAGAAAATACAAGTGGAATAGTACATTAGGTTTCAGAGAAGTGTTCCCCCACAATAAATGTCATGGGTGAGTGATGTGACCGAGAACTGACTGCCAAATTTTGCATTGTGAACATTATCCAATGAATTTCAAGATCCAGTCCAATATAATGGGAAAGAGATAATTTGGGAATATATGTAGCCAAGTGGACAAAAATTATAATAACTAATGCTAGAGTAAAAGTAATAATCTTAGAAATTCCAGCAATTCATTTGCTATAATAGGAAATAAGGAAAGGGAACTGGTAAAACTGTGACAGGTATATACAGCAGTTAGAGTTGGAAATTTTTGTTTCTGTCTGCTTCTCTTTCTGTCTGCTTAGTTAAATACAAGCTTGGTCATTAGCTAAAAGCAAAGTAGAGGAGGGGTAACAAGAGCTTTGTGAAGACTGAAGTTCTCAAATAATCTCCTGGGAAAATGTGATGGTTTCTCTTAATAGTCAACTTGATGGGATTTAGAGTTGCCATAGAAACAAACCTCTGAACTTGTCTGTGAGGAACTTTCTAAATGAGAATAATTAAAGTTGAGACCCATCATAATTGTGGATGGTACCATTTTATGAGAGAGGGTGGTAAGAAGTTTTAGAATAAATAAAAAGAAGAAAGCACGGTGATAATCTGTTAATATCTCCTACTTCCTCTCTGTGGGGTGCTGTGACCAGTTGCCTCCTCTTCTTAGAGCATACTTTGCCTACTCTGATGGATTATAACTTTAAGCTTCAATAAATCCTTCTTCCTTTGCCTTAACAATGAGAAATGTAAGGAATGAATAAAGTGAATGAAAAGACATACAAGTAAGCTTGAATATGAATTCCTTGTGGGTATGCAGTATAAGCACTTAGAGTTCATGCTCGTGAATTTAAGCTAGATTCAACAGCGTACCCAGTACACTACTTTCCTTCAGATACATCATGCAGCATTGCAAGTATAGAACTGGTAGAGAAATACATTTAAATTTTATCAAAGAAAAAAATGGAAGGAGTATCATCAGTGAAAGAAGACTGTAAGAAAGAAGTCATCTTGACCAATGGTTTATTTATAAAAGAATCTGAAGGAAGTGGCTCTATATTTCTTGTAAATCTATATTTGCATTCAGTAGAGAATACATTCACTAAAAAGAGTAGGGAACAAAATAAAGGCAACGAGATAAATGGAAATTGGAAAAGATAAAGGGAAGAGCTATCAGGAGCTTTAACTCCACCATAGCTGAATACATATAATTTCCATATGTTTATAATCTTCTGAGTGCTATCCATTATGCTATTATTTATATTTGTTTCTCTTATTTCATTCCTTGAAAATTTTGTACATGTATAGATAACATTCTAATTACTCTAATTGCCTAGAATCTATTGCCATCTTCTGACCTCTCTTTGCTCAGCCTCTACCTCCCCATTTTCTCATGTTCATGTCCTTTAGATGTGTGACCCACTGAGTTTAGCTGGGTTCTCTGTATGACCATGGGTATGAACTATCTATGCAACTATTGGTTACACATCTGAAAACAATGACTCCTTATCTCCCATCAGCAGGAAGGAGTAGAGCTCCATGAACTCCTCACTCATTCATTACTAATAATTTTCAGGTCTAGTTTTATATAGGCAACCACAACTGATGACTTTATTATTGAAACATGAGTCATGGAAAATGGCATTTTGCCACCCTTCCCCCTACTTTCTAGTTCTTACATTCTTGCCACCTTTTCTTCAACTATATAAATAAATAAATAAATAAATACATACATACATACATACATACATAAAAGTCCTGTTTAATAGTGAGCATAGAACCATCTTTATTTACTCAGCACTCTGAGCTACTTAATGGCCATGTGTAACTGAAAGGATACATTTCCAAGTGGTGAACTCAGCTTTAAATATATCTGTGTAAAATATGAGAATTTGAATCTTCTATGAGATATGCAAGTGAACAAATTCTGTGCTCTGTGCTGTTTGTTGCTAAAACTTGCTACACAATGAAGAACCATTGACAAATCATTTTAATATGGCATGAGTTCAATGGAATTATGACGTAAAACAATGTTCAATGTTTATCCAGAGCGTTGGCATGGCAAGTTTTAGAATTACGTTAATGATAGTCTACTTTTGTCATTCATTCAGGAAATGGTGAAATATTCATTAGAACATGGTGATTACATAGTACAATAATTCATTTTGCTTCTACCCCTGTGTTAGACTGATTGCACACCTGATGAGAGCTGTAGCTATTTTAAGTCTTAACCATTTCATGTCTCAGTTGCTGCCTGGCTACTTTTGGATGCATCATTTGCAAGTTCAGCACCATGGATAGCTAAAACACTTGTAAATAAGACTCTGTGAACTTGTTTGGAAACAGGAGCATCACTTTCTTTAATGATCTGGGAAGAGAAGCCTTGGCATGGAGGCACATCCTTTCCTGGAATTACTTAAATAACCTTTAATGAGTTTCATCTGTGGATGAGTCACCCTTCTGAGAATTGAAGGTCTTACAAAATGATCACCTTATTAGAAGGGAACTAAATATGTAATTCTTTCATCACACCTCTATGATCTCAGTGTCTGCTAGCAAGCTTATAGGAAAAAAATAAAAGTAAAATCTAAAGCTAATGTTTTCAGTGATAAATTATTTCCTATTTTAACAATGGTAAAGTTCCTGTTACAAAATGTAAGATTAATTTTGTTCTAGTACCTTTATTTCTAAAGAATGAAAAATTTCAGGTTATTTATTTCTGGTTTAATATTTTTAATATTGTTCTCTATGGCAAAATGCTTGCATTTCATAATGTAGGTGTTAGACAATGGGACCATATCTGTCATTGTTGTTTACAGAATAAAGAGGGAGGGAGAAAGGAAATAGAGGAGCTGAAAATATTTAATTATGCTTTTAATCAGTCCCACCAAATAAACATTCCTTATGTTGTTTTGAAAATGAGGTTTCCCTATCAGAGAAGCTTGAAAAGGGTAATTTTTCTTTTCTCCTGTGACAATCTTAGGAAACTAGTTGGATAGTTAATGATTTTATGATAATCAGTGAGTTCTACCACAATGAAAGAATGTGTTTTCTTAGTAAAGTTTCCAAAATATATATTTTACTTTTTCCTAAAATATTAATATTCACAATTAAACATGCTTTTTTACATATTTTTATATTTAGGAAATTGTTCTCTACATATACTCACACTTCTTTGATTGGTATATATAGTACTTGTGAATTTCAGTAGCATCAAAGAAAAGATAGAAGTCATAAAGATATAAGTCATAAAGGCCTTTTTACATCATAGTTAAAACTAGAAATTTTAATAAATTCTTTGTGATTGGAGATGAAATTCTTCTACTCTGGTAGAACCATTTTCAGTAAATTAGATAATAATCAGAACCAGAAAAGTAATTAGAATCGAGGAAAGGAGAATACTATGTAAAATATTGTTGAAAAATAGGATAGACCATAAAACAATGGTGATGCACAGAGATAGCAAAATATTTTTTTCTGATCAATTGTAATCATGTGAGCTAAAGTTGGCTTTATGGTCTTTAGGATGAAAAGGAAGGTAGACAATTTGAAGTTGTCTTCATAATATAGCAAATTGGAAGCTTAAGGATCTTTAGAAAAACAGACATGTGAAATAATGACTTCTTATGTTCTTGGCTGTATAGGCTAGTGTGTGTGTGTGTGTGTGTGTGTTTGTGTGTATGCATGTATGTGTTAAGTGAACAATTCATAGCAAAGGGACTCTTCCTAATTTTATTTTTATGATTAACTATTATTATATGTAGAAAATGAATTCTACACTATTAAAAAAAAACAACATGGGAAAAATTATGTTCTAATCTTATGCCTTTCTGGACACTTTTTATACGTTAATCATTTTAACTTATTGGAAATAAAAAGAAAAAAAAAACAAAATGAGTACTAGTCGTGCTTGGCAATGAGAGAGGAGGTAGTTTTTACACTTGTGAAACTAAATTCCTAAAATATGTTTGTCACAATACCTATTTTAAAACACAGCAACTGTAGCATTTCCTGATGCATGGTAATTAAATTTTATCACTAAAAGGTGTTGACACCCATTGAATTTGGCAGAGAAGTTTGACCAAAGTAGTACTAAACTCTAGATTCCTGTCCATTCTTTAAGGTTGAAAATATATTTTTTTTCTGGAAGACTTTGTGAACCAGGTTGGTAATGATGGTCAAAGATCTACATGTGAATAAAGCTAAATATCCATGTTCTTCAATCACCTGTAAATTGCAATCATCTTGGTATTATAAATTTATTTCTAGAAGCTTTGGATTGAAATATTTAGGGGAAAAAGTTTTTCTGCATTTTTCTTCAAAGAATAGCCATGAAAACAGTTTTACTTTGTAAGTGTTATCTATAGAATTTCCCCCTATATCTTATAAAACCAAGATACTTTAAAGTTAGTATGCAACAACAACACAAATTGTAGAGACCCTATAAACACATGGAAATTGAACAAGGCACAATTGCACTATTCCTAGGTCAAGGAAGAAAATAAAATTAAAGACTTTCTAGAACTCAATGAGAATGAAGATAAAACATATCCCAACTTATGGAACACTTTGAAAGCAGTGCTAAGAGGAAAGTTGATAACATTAAGTGCCCACATGAAGAACCTGGAGAATAGTCACAGTTGAGAATTACACCAAAATTGAAAGCTCTAGAACAAAAAGAAACAAACAAACCTCAGAGGAGTAGACTCTAAGAAATAATCAAATTGAGGGCTGAAGTCAGTAAAGTAGAAACAACAAAAAAAATACAAATAATCAATGTAACAAAGAGTTGGTTCATTGAGAAAATCAACAAGATAGACAAACCTTTATCTAAACTAATCAAAAGGCAGAGAGAAAACATGCAAATTATCAAAATAACAAATGAAAAAGAGGACATAACAGATACCAAGGAAATCCATAGAATCTTCAGATTATACTTTGAAAACCTTTACTCTACAAAATTTGAAAATTAAAGGAAATGAACAATTTATTGGATAGATATTACTTACCAAAATTATATCAGGAACTGATAAGCAATTTAAATAAACCTATAACCCCTAATGAAATAGAGGCAGTTATCAAAAGTATCCCAATGGTTAAAAAGCCCAAGGCCAGATGACTTCAGTGCAGATTTCTAGCAGAAATTCAAAGAAGAGCTCATACCCATACTCCACAATGTTTTCCACACAATAAAAGCAGAGGTATCATTGCCAAACTCTTTTTGTGGTGCTACAATTACCTTTGCACCCAAGCCACACAAAGACACAACTAAGAAAGAAAACTGCAGACCAATGTCATTCATGGACATTGATGCAAAAATACTCAAAAAAATACTGGCAAATTTAATCAAAGAATATTGCAGTTTAATAAGGGTCAGGATAAACAAATAGGCCGAATAGATGTTTATTAAGAGAGAAACAACTTACAACACAGACAGATGAACACAGCAGTTAAAACCGGATGCTCCTCTCTCTGTGTCCATCCAGAAAGAGCGTTCTCTGCCTCCTTCTGAGACCAAGCCCCACAGGTCACTTCCGCCCCTGGCTCCACCCTCAATGGGTGTAGTCAGTGCCACAGAAGCTGACACAGTGAATATTCCACTACAATTCTTCTTTTAGTCTAAAGAAAAGATTTAAGCTTGATACAAAACTGTATACAAAACAGTGAATAACAAGTGTGCTCTAAGAAAAGAAAAATCGAGAACAAAACCACAAACATACCTAGTCCTAGGGTGAAGGCATAAGGGAGTTTACAATAGAGTTGTCCTAAGCTGGAAAGCTTAAGTCTAGTACCTAATATATCTAACTAGGAAGAGAGAAGAATACTTAAGATAGTTTAATCTACAACCTCATTAAGACCTGAGAAGGAAAATAACGATACTAGGGCAGACAGGAAATGCGGATGGGCAACTTTAAAAAGGTGCAGCAAGGACAGAAACAGCAAGCTACCTGGACAGTCACCCAAGGTCTCACAGCAACATTGGTACAGCCAGTTTTGGCTAAGGCCAGGAGTATTTGACAGACCACAACAAAAGCAGGGAGGTAGAAAGGCTGTCTTACCCTGACTTGGCAAGGTTTAGCAGTCTTCTATGTTTGTCTCCTGCAAGCACATAGGACCGCATGTCCAGATCATTTGTCAAGGTTGAGGCAGTTCCTTGCCCAAGAGGCCATTAGCTGAAACAAGGATGAACTCCAGAAGGAGCAACAACAGTGTCCAACATACTTTTGGGAAAGTGCACAGTGCTATCAGGAGCAACAGTGTCTCATGTCAACAGAGTACTAACATAAATACATTTAAATGCCATGTTCTGCAGGCCTAAGAAGTGATTGAAGATTAAGCATCTATGTCTGACTAAACTCATAGGCAAAGGAAACATGGGTGAGGATAATCTGTAATACTCAGGAACTTGGCTAACAAACCTGAATAAACTTCCTTGAGTAAAGCAAGGACAAATACCTAAACAATATAAGTATGTACATATATATATATATATATATATATATATATATATATATGTCAATTCCTAAAGTAGAGGTAGAGCAAAATGTCTAAACAAGAGGTAGAGCTCTATAGGGCACCAAGACAAATATTCCAAATTGTATCAAAATACAAAATGTCTTGAACACAAGCAAAAGTATACATACATAGAATATGGCAAGTATAATGTGCATAAAACATCATAAATGGAAAAATTTCACACAATATAACAAATATAAGACACAATTCTTCCAGGATGGCAATAAACTTAATTTTACATAGGTTACCACAAAAAAAGATTATATAACAATGTAAGCTGTAATACTAATGTCTCACTCTTACTAAATAATTCATAAGAAAATAGGCTTATCTACCTATATCCATTCTGAACAATACCTTTCCCAACCATACCCTATTCCTATTACATAAGTGACCAGAAAAACTACCAGTGAACTCCTGCAACTGATAAACACCTTCAGCAAATTGGTAGGATAAAAGATTAACATACAAAAAAGCAGTAGCTCTCTTAAATACTTATAATAAATGGGCTGAGAAAACAATCAGACAAACAACTCCATTTAGAATAACTACACACAACATAAAATATCTTGGGGTAATGTTAACCAAATAAGTGGAAGACCTGTATAACAAGAACTTTGAGTCTTTCATGAAAGAAATTAAAGAAAATAGCAGGAAATTGAGAGATATCAAATGTTCTTCACTAGGTAGAATAAACATAGTAAAAATGGCAATATTGCCAAAAGCAATCTACATATTCAATGCAATCACTATCAAAATCCCACCACAATTATTCATAAACCTTTAAAGAAAAATATTCAACTTTATATGGAGGAACAAAACCCAACATAGCCAAAACAACCTTGAACAATAAAGGAACTTCCCGAGGCATCACCATCTCTAACTTTTAACTCTATTATAGAACTATAGTCCTGGAAACAGCTTGGTATTGGTGCAAAAATAGACAGGTAGACCAATGGAATCAAACTGAAAACCCTGATATCAACCCATGCACCTAAAAACACCTCATTTTTGATGAAGCTAAAATTATACAATGGAAAAAGAAAGCATCATCAACAATTGGTGCTGGCATAACTGGAGGCTGGTGTGGAGAAGACTGTAGATAGCTCCATATTTATCACCATGTTCAAAACTTAAGTTCAAATGGATCAAAGACCTCAACATAAATCCATCCACACTGAATATCTTAGAAGAGACAAGGAGAAGTACCCTTAAACAAATTTGTATAGGAGACCACTTCCTGAATATAATACTAGGAACACAGACCCTGAGATTGACTATAAATAAACTGAAAAGCTTCTCTAATGCAAAGGTCACAGACAATAAGACAAAACGGGATTCCACAAAATGGGAAAATATCTTCACCAACCCCATCAGACAGATTTCTGATTTCCAAAATATACAAAGTCAACAAAACACCAAACAACCTAAAATGCTAGGTAGAACACTAAACAGAGAATTCTCAATAGAGGAATCCAAAATGGCTGATAGAAACAAGAAAGCGCTCTACATCGTTAGTCACCAGGGAAATGCAAATCAAAACAACAATGAGATACTAACTTACTCCTGTCAGAATGGCTAAAATTAAAAACACCAATGGCAACTTATGTTGGAGAGGATGTGGAGAAAGGGGAACACTCCTCCACTGCTTGTGGGAGTGCAAATTATACACCCATTTTGGAGTTTAGTATCGTTGTTCCTCAGTAAAATGTGAATCAGTTTAGCACAGAACCTGGCAATTCCATTCTTAGGCATATACCCAAATGATCCACATCCATACAATTAAGATGTCTGTTCAACTATGTTTATAGCAGCAATACTTGTAATAGCAAGAACATGTGAGCAACCTAGATGGCCCTCAACTGAAGAATGGATAAAGAAGATGAAGATGTGGCACATTTACAAAATGGAATACTACTCAGCAGAATAAACAAACAAACAAAACAAAACAAACAAACAAAAAAAAATCCAATGCAATCTTGAAATTTACAGCCACATGGATGGAACTTGAAGAAACCATCCTTAGTGAGGTAACCCAGTCACAAAAAGAGGAACATGGTATGTATTCATTTATATATGGATTTTAGATATAGAGCAAAGGATCATAGCCCACAATTCACACTGCCAGAGAAAGTAGGATACAAGGAATAACCTAAGAAATTCCTCAAAAGTCCCTCAGGGAAGAGGAAAATGACAAGATCACCTGAGAATTTTGGGAGTTGGGGTGGGAAGGACAGTGATTGAAAAGGAAGTTAGGAAAAAGAGAAGGGATGGAGAAAAGAACATGTGGATTCAGGAAGATTGAGTTGGGGGAGGAATAGTCTAGATCAAGAAAAGATATACCATAAAAGAGGGAGCCATTATAGAATTGAAGACAAAACTGACTCTTGAAAAATGTCCAGAGACCTACAAGGATGACCCCAACTAACAGTCAGAGCAACAGTGGAGAGGCTACACTAAATGCCTATTCCTGGTAATTGGATTAATAACTAACTTATATGTCATCCTAGAACCTAAATCTAGTAGTTGTAAACAGAAGCAGACACCCACTGCTAAACACTGAACAGAACTGAAATTCAGTTGCTGAGAGGGAAAAGTGATAAGAAAAGGGGTCAAGACCAGGTTACATAAAGCCACTGTTCTGAGTAGGTTTTTCCCTGCCAGTCTGGCCCCAGAGCCATGCCAGCCCCAAATAGCAGACAGACACACTCTATTTGATATAATGTTATTAGCCTGTTACTAGCATTTCTTATTGGCTAGCTCTGTCTTCAGTATTAATCCATTTCTATTAATCTAAGTATTTCCATGTGGTCTCATCTTACCAGAGAGAGGGCCCAGATGTCTGTTCTCTCAAGTCTCTCCATGTTGACTCTCCTCCCTACTCCTTCCGGAATCCTCTTTGTCTCCTAGTCCTGCCTATCTTGCTTTCCTATTGGTCAACAGTGCTTTATTCATTAACCAATATGAGAAACATATTTACAGAATGACATCTCCCATCAACCCACAGAGTCAGCTGACCTGAACAAGGGGGAGCTCATGGACCCCTAGACTGATAGCTGGGAAACCATATTTGTATTGACCCAAACCCCTTGAACATGGGTCTCAATTAGAAGGCCTGGGCAGTGTTCAGGACTTGTGACAGTGAAAGAAGATGTATTCCTGGTGTTTGGAAGGACTTTGAGAGCACATTCCTCATGGAAGGAGATTCCCTTAAACTAGAGACAGGAGGAGGTCCTAGACCGTACTCCAAATGACTTGACAGATTTTGTTGATCCCTCCTGAAGGCCTCACCTTCCCTGTGGAGTAGGGTGGGGAATGAGATGGAAGAGGGTTCAGGGGAGGATGGGAGGTAGAAGGAACTGGGATTGATATGTAAAATATAAAATAATAATAATAATAATAATAATAATAATAATAATAATAATAATAAAATTATAAACTAAAAAGTGCTTAACATCCTTAGCCTCTAGGGAAATGCAAATCAATACAACTCAGAGATACCACTTTGTATCTGTCAGAATGGTTAAAATAAAAAACACCAATGACAGTTTATGCTAGAGAAGATGTGAAGAAAGGGGAACACTCCTCCACTGCTGGTGGGAGTGCTAACTTATACAGTCACTTTGGAAATCAGTATGGCTTTCCTCAGGAAATGGGAATCAGTCTACCTCAAGATCCACCAATTTCACTCTTAAGCATATACCCAAAGGATGTACATTCATACAACATGGACATCTGTTCAATCACATTCATAACAGCATTATTTGTAATAGCCAGAACCTGGAAGTAACCCTCAACTGAAGAATGGATGGAGAAAACATGGTATATTTACATAATGGAGTTTTACACAGTGGAAAAAAAAAGAAACAAACAATTGAATCTTGAAATTTGAGGGCAAATGGGGATGGAACAAGTCTGAGAAAGGTAACTCAGTCACAAAAAATACAAACATGGTATGTACTCCCTCACATTTGGCTTTTGGACATAGATTCAAGTGTTACCAGCCTACTGTCCACAACTCCAGAGAAGCTATGAAAGAAGAAGGACCCTAAGAGAGACATACATGTTCCCACATAGAAGGTGAAATAGACAATATGTCCTAAATAAATTTGGAATACAGGGGAGGGGAGAAGAAGTTATGGAAGAGAGATGGGGAGAAAAGGAAGGAGGAGGAAGATATGTTACTCCAAGAAGATTGAGTCTGAAGAAGAATAGAGGAGAGCAAGAAAAGAGATACCTTAATAGAGGGAGTCATTATAGGTTTAAAGAGAAATCTAGTACCTTGGAAACATCCAGAGATATACTAGGATCACAAAACTAGAAATCTAAGCAATAGTGCCCTTCCCCTATAATGAGATAGATGGCCCCCTTATATGCCATCATAGGACTTTCATCCAGTAGGTAAGGGAAGCAAAAGCAGACATCTATAGCTAAGCCAAACTCCTGCAATCCAGTTTTAGAGAAGGAGGAGTGATGAGTGAAAACATCAAGACCAGGCTGGTGAAACCTACAGAAACAGCTGTCCTAAACACGAACCATAGACTGACAGCTTAGAAACAGGCATAATAGCATATCAGGCTCCCTGCATGTGGGTGTCAGTTAGGAGACGTGGGAAGTGTAGGGAGCTTCCGGTAATGTAACGACATTTATACCTAGTGAATAAATGGACACTGAGAGCCCATTCCCCATAGAGGTATACTCTCTCAGCATACACGCATGGGACAGGACCTAGATCCTGACCCATATGTGACAGAATTTGATGATCCCTATAGGAGGCCTCTTATTTTCTATGGAGTGTAAGAGGGATGGGATGTGAGTTGTTGGGAGGCATGGGAGAATGGGACGGCGAAGGAACTGGGATTGAAATATAAAATTGAATTATTTCTAATTTAAGTTAAAAAAAGGAATTTTCATTGAGATCATTGCATATGTGAGTTCTGCCTTTCACCTCAATCGAGGAAAAGCCATATGTTATGGCATAACAATAAACCTGAGAGTGCTGCTCAGTAAGCACTCTAATTCTTTTTGGACAGTGAAGAATTTGAAAGATATATATTATTTCTCCTCCTTCTATAATTATATTTTAAAGCCAATCTTTCAGGGGTTAAAGAAAAGCTTACATTATCTTCTATAAAATGTGATTCATTGAAATATCTTCTAGAAGTCTTACATAGCATGCTGGTAGAAAAGTTCTGCATCTCAGGAGACAACAGGAACTAAAATTAGTATTAAAATCAAACTTATGGACAGATTGTTTACAGGTTGAAGTACTGTATATCATAAGATAGCTATTAAAATGTTTAGGAATTCCTCCTGAGCTTTTAAAAAACTTATGGTTAGTTATAAGGTGAAAATTAAGTCTTTGCATGCAAAATTGTTAGTGAACCACTAAAACATTAAAGATTATATATTTTTAAATCCTAATAGTATAAGGTCTACAACAAATCCTGTAGTGGAGGCACAAATTTTCCATAAAACCTGTCATATGCACAAACTTTCATACATTCATTATTCTGCACTGGTGCAGCACCCTTCATGCAATCAAAGATACTACAGTGTCATTATATCACCAAATATAAAAACAAATCCATGGTTTACATTGAAGTTCACTGATAAAAGGGAAAGTGGGAGATATTCTTGAACTCATTGGCACAGGATTTCTCAGCTATCAGTCTGGGGAGGGCCATGAGCTCCCCCTTGATCACTTCAGCTGTCTCTGTGGGTTTCTGTGCCTGGCCTTACCCTCATTTTCTTATCACTCCTCTCTCTCTCTGTATCTGGATTCCAGTTCAGCTCAGTGTTTAGCTGTGGGTGTCTGCTTCTGTTTCCATCAGCTACTAGATGAGGGCTCTATGATGGTAGATTATTTAGTCATCAATCTCATTATCAGGGAAGGGCATTTAATGTAGCCTTTCCACTGTTGCTCAGATTGCTAGTTGGGGTCATCTTTGTAAATCTTTGGACATTTCTCTAGAGTTAGTTTTCTCTTCAAACCTATAATGGCTCCATTTTATGCTCTCTCTCTGTCTCTGTGTCTCTGTGTCTCTGTGTCTCTGTGTCTCTCTCTCTGTCTCTCTCTGTCTCTCTCTCTGTCTCTCTCTGTCTCTCTCTGTCTCTCTGTCTCTCTCTCTCTCTCTCTCTCTCTCTCTCTCTCTCTCTCTCTCTCTGGCTCTCATCTATCCCCCCCTTACTCAATCATCCTTGTCCCACATGCTCTCTTCTCTCCATCTCTTTCTCCAGCGATCCCTCTCCACTCACTTCCTCCCTCTCTCCCAATATACTCAGGAGATCTTGCTCCTTTCTCTTTCTGTGAGGAGCCTTGTATGAATCTCTTAGGTTCCTCCTTGTATAATGAAAACTCAAATGGATGAGAAACCCTTCAAAAATTGTTCAACATCCTTAGTCACCAAGGACATGCAAATCAAAACTATTCTGAGATTTCATCTTACACCCTTCATAATGGCTCCAAATAAAGGCATTTAATTGAATGGCTTCAATAAAAAAATGACAGCTCACACTGACATGGATGTGCAATAAATGGAATTCTCATCCTTTGCTTGTGGGAGTGCAAACTTATACAACCACTATGGAAGTCAATATGGCAGTTTGTAAGGAAGCTTGGAATAGATCTATTTCAAGATCCAGCTGTACTGCTCTTGGGTATATGTCCAAAGGACACTTCATCCTACCACAGGGACAATTACTCAGCCATGTTCATAATTGTTATATACTTCATATTTAAAAATTGAAAACAACCTAGGTGTTCCTCAGCAGAAGAATGTGTAAAAAAATGTGGTGTATCTGAACAATGTAATGTTATTCATCTTTTATAAAAAATATGAAATCATAAAGTTTTCATGAAAATGGATGGAAATTAAAAAAAATTCATCCTGAGTGAGGTATCCCATCCATACCCAGAAAGACAAATATGATAATTTTTACTTATAGCTGTATATTATCTCTTAACTCAAAGAAAAGAAAACTAAAGTCCTTAAATATTTAGAGGTTATAATTAAAGGCCTAGGGGAAAAGATAGATTTCTCTAGAAAAGGAAAATATAAAAATTATGAACAGATGGGGAATGGAAAGCTGGAATAGAAGGCTAAAGCAGATTGGGGAAGACAAGGGATAAAGTACCAAAAGGGATAGCTATAAATAAAATCTATTTGAGGGGTTGTATGGAAATCTAATAGAATAGAAGTTTCCTAAAAGATAACATATATGAAGCTATCTAAATAAATTTGGCAATAGTGGGGGAGACAGAGCACCGATAATGGAAATGTGTTAACATCTAATTGAGTTGTATTCCTAGAGTTCTTTGGGAGCCACAAAAGAACCTGCAATAGTGTGAATGTAATTTCTCCCCTAGTGTAGAGAGCTGCAAAGTGCCACTCCTTAAAGTGGCGCTGGCTTCTGCCTTACACCTTCCCACTGGTGAAGACTCTCTGGCATAAACAAGCCCTTATTTGGTTAAGTCTGTTCATCCTGTCTGCTTCCGCGTTAGAGTAGCCTATCTGCAGGGTCTATGTAGCTCACTGTGGTTGGTTAGCACAGGGGTATTTAAGCCTGTGCAGGCATCCCCCTGCTCTCTCACAGGTCAGAAGAACATGTTTCAAGGATCCTGATTAAAACTGCATGAAGAAGATCTTCCCAGAGTATTGTCCCTTCTTGCTGGCGAGGGCAGGCATGACACACCCTAGCACATAAAAAACTGCACTGTTAAAAGGAGTGGCTGTGTTGGAGTAGGTATGGCCTAATTGCAGGAAGTGTGTAATTATTGGTATGAGATCTGAGGTCTCATATGCTCAGGCCAATACAAGTACTTCCAGTTTCTTCCTGACACCTTTGGATAAAGATGTATGAACTCTCAGCTCCTTCTCCAGCACCATTTCTGGCCTGCATGATATCTTACTTTCCACCATTATGATGATGATGGACTAAACTTCTGAACTGTAAGCTAGCCACCCCAGTGAAATATTTTACGTTTTAAGAGCTGTTGTGATAATGGTGTCTCTTCACAGCAATAGAAACCCTAACTAAGCCACTACTACAACATTGTCTATTTCCAAGGTTATAGGTTGCCTTCCATAAACTGAATGTAAAGCCTTATTTTTGAGGGCAACACGTACATAGCTTATTGAACACAGATAAGTCAAGCTTGTATCTATATAGAGCCTTCAACCCTACTTTGTGGTATTCCTGGTATTTGAAGATTCTTCGCACATTACCAAACAGAAAACATGAATACCATTCCAGCTATAAACCTTTGACCTATAATGGTGTTCTTCTTGCAAGATATACTAGTGTAATGCTAGCACAAAACTTTTAAGAGCAAGCAAGTAATATGTGATTTGATTTAAAGCACACTCTACAAAGATGTAACCTATATAAGATGCTGTTTATATGACCAAGAACTTGAGACTAGATAGGCAAAAGACCTACGGTAAAAACTAAATTTTACAATTCTACTAAAGGAATTTAGCAATAAAATGATTCCTATTGATTCTGTTACATTCCACCATTAGTGTTTTGCTCAACCACCATCAGTGATCCTTCCTCCTGCAGCCAATGGGAACAAATTCAGAGACCTACAAGCAGACATTACACTGAGTGAAACACGTTGGAACAATCCATCCTAAGTAGGATTTCTCCTCAAAATCCCTATCTTCAAGGCTCAGGGGACTTGGTAAGTACTGATATGATAGTTATTTTCAGATTGTTGTCTTTTCTGAATTAACGTACATTGAGAAGTAAATTGAATTTATTTTTCTAGTTTTAGGATTGACTTCCTTCACTTTTCATATACTTAATAATTTTTCATACCTTTTCATGGTTTGATAGCACAGTTCTTAATGTTAAATAGCATTCTAATCTCTGCATGTACCATCAGTTATTTTGGTATTTGTCTTTCAAATTTCAATTTTATTATTCCAAAACTTCATAAATGGGGAAAAGTATCCAGGCTTCTGTGTCAATAGAAGCTTTATTTATTTATTTTTGGTAAAAATTATTGTGATTATTTTATACTGTTAATGTTTTGCAATTAGCCCATTTAAATAGGTGTCATGTATAATTGCTTTTTGTTTATAATTCTTTGAAAGTTACAGATTACAGCATATTTTCATGTTTATAAACTATAGCGGATGAAGAAAAATGGAAACTTTCAAAAATGATGAATGAAAATGGTATAGACACAACAGATGACATTGTGATATTCTCAACAAAATTAAAATACTCTTATTATGATTTTATTTTAATTGTAATTCCAATCCCATCAAAGAAAAACATTATGCAATTTTTATCCTTTTTATTTGCTAAATTACCACAACATTGTAATTATTAGTGACTATCCCATTGTCACTTGAGAATATATTACATGCTGCTTTAAGATGAAATAATTTATAGATGGCAATTATGTAAGGCTGATGATATTACATTCAGTCTGCTTGCTCATACCTTCTCAGTCTTAAATTCTAACCATGATGTATTGTTCAAGTATAAGTGAACTTAACCATTCTCCTTGCTTGTCGATCAGTTTTTGTCCTCTCTCTCTCTCTCTCTCTCTCTCTCTCTCTCTCTCTCTCTCTCTCTCTGTGTGTGTGTGTGTGTGTGTGTGTGTGTGTGTGAACAAGCAGAAGATTAGCACATACAGTGGCATACTTGCCAATTCAGTGAACAACTTGCTAGAGTCAGATCTCTCCATCTGTCATGTGTGCATGTGGGCTCCAGGGGTGCAGCTTCACTCAAGTGTGGTATCTTTACTACTCTGTGATCTCACTCATCTTTAAATTATAAGAATGTTTGAAGTGTGGTTTGTGGACAAAAGTTTTTTCCCACCTGGATCCTCAGCTTAATTGTCCCAAATGAACTCATAGAGGCTTATATTAATTATAAATTGTTTATCCAATGGCTCACACTTCTTATGGGCTAGCTTTCTCTTAATTATTAAGCAATTTCTATTAATCTATGTATCTCTTCATGCTCTTGGTTTACAAGAGAATGCTGGATATCCTGACCTTGTAGCTGCATCTAGTTAACTACAGAAGGAGTTGAAGACAAGACAGCATAGTTATAGTTTTCCTTGTTTGCTTGACTCAGTAAAGAAACTCACTGAAGATGTGGTAAGTGTAATAGATTTGAAAGACATTAAAAGATAATTTGATAATACAAATTAGAATAAAAATAAATTAGGTATAAGACTTAAGATTCCTGAAGAAAGAACAGATGATAGAGATCATAGAGTATTTTCTCTGAATTTGTCAAATGCTAATAGACTAGATATTGTTGAGGTACTTATTGCATACATATATGTGTGTATAATACTTATTGTAGTTATTTATATAGTTTTCTTATATTAGTTATAACCTTTTTTAATTTTAGACAAAAAGGGGATATATAGTAACATCTTGATTTTACAAATAAAGCCTGTTTGAACATCAGAAAATGGAGCTGCCACTAGCTAACCATAGTTTTCCTCTATTTTGGGCGACACATGTGGAGAGGAGTTTCTGTCCTGCCTAGATCCTCAGCTGTTTAGTGCCAAATAAACACATAGAGACTTATATTAATTATGAACTGTCTGGTCAATAGCTCAGGCTTCTTATTTGCTAGCTCTCTCTTAATTATTAACCCATTTCTATTAATCTATGTATCTCTCCATTGTCTTGGCTTATTAGCGAATGCCTCAGAGTCCAACCTTCCTGGTAGTGACATGGTGTCTACTTGACTCTACTGCTTTCAGGCTTCTATGGTTGGCTAGTGGCGAGCTCCATTTTCTGATATTCAGGCAGGCTTTATGTCAACATATCTCTACAGCAGTTCTTCTAGAAAATATACAGTTAGGTCTTATATCTTGATCTGGACTGAATCTCTATTTTATTCACTGTGTTTATAGCACTAATATTAAAAAGATTAATATCTTTCACATCAGTTACTGTTATCTTAAGTCACTGACTTTCTTCTTTGCTTCAGTTTTTCTTCTACTCTTTATTATGTTATGAGGGTATTTTGATTGATTACAGTTGTTATATTATTTTCTTGAGACAGAGTCTCATGAGTAGCCCTCTGTGGCCCAAAATGCATGGTCCTCCTGACTCCAGCCATCTCTTGAGATGACTACCATACCATCACATTTGGTCCTTTTGCAGTATTAGTTCATCATTTTTTAGGATTTGCTTTCTCTTTCTAAGTAAGCATATCAAGTATATAAACTTTTACAACATTTTAGTATATTTCACAGTACTTAACAATATAATATAGATTTATTACTATCCAAGTTATTTTCAAATAACATTATACTGGATCTTAGGAAGTACAAGTACCTTAAAATAACAAAATCAATTCTTCTCTCTTATTTCCTGTAGTATTTTTCTCTCACCATATTTAACAAATTACTTTCTTTGATATGAAACAAGTCTCATATCCTCTTATATCTTTCAGTATTGATGGTTCCATGCAGAGTAGTATTCATACTAGGCAAATGTGTGGCCAGTGATGTATATCTCTATCCCTTCTTTGTTGTTGTTGTTTGGTTTGGTTCTTGATGCTTTTAATTTCTATAAGTTGATCTGAGTCTCTGACCTATATATTTTCTCTCTGTTAATGTTAAACAAATATTTATAAAAGGATCAATTGTTAAAGGTTTGATATACAAACTGTGGCACTATGAAGTGGAGGAAGATTTAATAATTAGAACTAATGGAAAATCTTTGGGTCATCTGAGATGTGCACTCATAAGGAAGCTTATAACCTGGATTATTTTCCTTTTGTTTTGTCTGCTTTTGAAAACCTGACATAATTTATGGTGGAAGCCTCTACAGTGCACACACCTTGAATAATGCGATTATATGGGGGTATTCTATAGTTCTGTGTATTGCTGATCATGAAGCTAACTTCACACACTGTCTTGTTGTTTCTGTTGTGGTGAACACACATAACCACAGCAGCTCTTATAAAGGAAAACATTTAATTATGTGGCTTACAGATCAGAGGTTCAGTCTGTTACCATCATGGTGGGATATGGTGGTGTGCAGGCTGACATAGAGTTGGAGGAGTACATGAGAGTTAAGACATATTATTTTACAGGCATCAGGAAGATATCTGAGACACAGGGCAAGACTTGAGCATATATGAGAATTCAAAGTCTACCTCATAGAGGCACATACCTATTCTAACAAAGCATATCTTCTAATAGTGACATGCCCTATGAACTTATGGGGGCCAATTACATTCAAACTACATTTCACATCTACCTTTCTTTTGTATGTGGGAATAAAGATGAGAATGTCTTAAGTTGACTATCTTTTTCATAAGGCTGATTAAGTTCAAAATTAAAAATTCAAACCAGGAAGTGGTGATGCCTGCCTCTAATCCCAGCACTCAAGAGGCTGAGGCACAAGGATCTCTATCAATCTGAGGCCAACCTTGACTACAGAGCTAGTTCCAGGACAACTAGGGCTGTTAAACAGAGGAACATTGTCTCAGGAAAGAAAGAAAGAAAGAAAGAAAGAAAGAAAGAAAGAAAGAAAGAAAGAAAGAAAGGTAAAATTAAATAAAAACCACTTGTGTAATCTTAAGAACATAGTCTCTTGTGGAGATAAGACTTATAAAAAAACCTTATATATTTCAAAATGGTTATATTTTTCCTCCCTAAGCAGAAGTACTTTGAAATATATTTTGAAGCATTCCGAGTGAAATCCTGGAGCTTCTAGAAGCAAACCACATAGACCTGTTATGGAGTACCTTGAAGATCTTACCCCAGACTTGTTCATCAGACAGAACTTCAACTACTTTAATTCTAGTTGAAATTTTCCAACACAGGTACTGGTTCCTAGAGAGGGTTTTATTTGTATGTGTCTATTCTGGCGTACTGTGGTTCTCTGAATTCATCTCCTTGCATATCCAATTTGGAAAGTGTTGCTTTCCTATAACTACAATTTTGCTTTAAGATGATATTAAGTCTCATATAGTCATAGAAAATTATTACTAATGTCATTCTGTTACCAGGAAATTATTAACAGGTAAAAAAATGCATGAACTCAAACCTTCACTGACAGGTTTATAAGAAATGCTGCTTATAAGCTTCATTACTTTTCACACTGTAGATTTCTAAAATGCTAAGAAAAAAACACTTAAAATGATGTCATTTATATTACATAACTTAGGAAGTCTAGATTTATGGCTTAATAGAGTTACCTAAGAATATTGTGCACATTTCATAATAGATGTGTTTGGTACACTGTTTCCTACTGTATGGTAATACAGGCTTATAATTATTATAACTAGTTGGCACCCTGTTACAAGAAGCTTTCCCTCCAGCCTGGTCCCAAATAAAGAACTATTTTGACAGACACTGAGATTGACAATTAGTAAATGGGTCCTCCTGAAATCAACAATTAATAAATGGGACCTCCAGAAATTGAGAAGATTTTGTAAGGCAAAGGACATAGTCAACAAGACAAAACAGCAGCCCAGAGAATGAGAAAAGACCTTCACCAACTCCACATTTTACAGAGCTGATTTTCAAAATATACAAAGAACACAAGAAGCTAGTCACCAAAACACCAGATTTAAAAATGGGGTACAGGTCTAAATAAAAAATTTTCAACAGAGAAATATCAAATGACAGAAAGGCCATCAAATAATTGCTCAACATTTTTAGCCCTCTGAGAAATGCAAATCAAAGCAACTCTGAGATACCATCTTACACCAATCAGAATTACTAAAATCAAAAACAGCAATGGCAGCTGATTTTGTAGAGCATGTGGAGAAAAGGGAACTTCCCTCCTTTGTTGGTGGGATTGCAAACTTGTACAGCTACTTTGGATATCAGTATGGCTATTTCTCAGGGAAATGGGAATCAGCATAACTCAATACCCAGCAATTCCACTCTTAGACATATACCCAATCATACAAGCATATCTGTTCAACTATGTTCATAGCAGCATTATTTGTAATAATCAGAATCAGAAGCAACCTAAATGCCCCTAAACTGAAGAATGGATAAAGAAAATATGGTGCATTTAAACAATGGAATACTACTCAATAGAAAAAATAAATAACATCTTGAAATTGCAGGCAAATGGATGTAAATAGAAGAAATCACCCTGAGTGAGGTAAACAAGACACAGAAAGAAAAACATAGTATGTACTCACTCATAAGTAGATATTTAACACAGAGAAAAAACCCACAATCCCAGAAAAGCTTGGACACAAAGAGACCCTAACAGAGGCATACATGAACCCCTGAGAAGAGAAAAGGAACAAGATCTCATGAGTAAATTGAAAGCAGGGGGGGGGGGAGAAGAAAGAGTAGAGGAGAAGGTGAGAGGGACGTACTTTAAGAAAGATCAGGAAGGTCAGTTTGTGGGAAGAACAGAGGAGAACAAGGAAAAAGACACCTTGATAGAGGGAACCATTATGAGCTTGAGGAGAATCCTGGCTAGGGAAATTTCCAGGGATTCACAAGGATGACACCAACTAACAATCTAAGCAATAGTGGGGAGGCTACCTTAAATGCCCTTCCCCATAAAGAGAATGTTGACTACTTTAAATGCCATCCTAGAGCCTTCACCCAGTAGCTAATGGAAGCAGAAGCAGAAACCCCCTGCTAAGCACAGAGCCAAACTTCTGGAAGCCAGTTGCAGAGATGGAGGAGTGATAAGCCAAGGAGTCAAGACCATGCTGGGGAAGCCCACACAAACAGCTGACCTGACCAAATGGTGCTCACAGACACCATACTGATAGCTGAGGAACTCAAGTTAGCAGAGGAGCAAGAAGGAAGACAGAGGAGTGGTGTGGAAGAAAGAGTAGCTTCAGACATTTCTAGACTTTGATTTTAATTAAAACAGAGAATGCTGTTGTCCTGTTCCTTGCTTTAAAGGAGCACTGGGAATATTGAGAGACTAAACATGTTTTTTTAAGGTGAAAGTTGTATTGGTTATTAATGTTGCTGTGAACCATTAAAACTATTATAGCATTATACACATTATCAGGTTTGAGGCCAGCCAGATAGTGGATCCAGAAGGGATAAGGAGAAATGTTCTGGGATGACTATAAGAGTCACTTCAGTGTGAGTATTGGAGGAAAGAGAATGCTTTCTATGTCTTTACCTCTCTGATTCCTACACTTGGATGCCACAGGTCAGGCTCGCTTTGATCTCTAGTCCAGTTCACATAAGATTGTTCATGGAAGAACCTGGCTACCCTTCATAAACTGTAACTCAACTTTTATTGCTTTCCTATAACTCAGTCCATGAAAACAGGTTCCCTTGCAAAAAACAAAGTGGAAGTTAGGAAATTAACAAATGGAGGTACTCTGGGAGAAACTTTCTTTCTGTTCTACCAAGGTAAATGATGTCTGGATGTTTGTTCTCCACTTCATCAACTAGGTCAACAATGAACGTATAGTTTCTGTCCTGATCATAGATCTACATCTGTTTCTTACTGAACAGCCTTGCCTGTCACAAAAGGGCAGACTTCAGTTCCATTGCTCTCATCCTAACACAAGCTACCATTTTCTCTTCAAAAGGAGTAAAATCAAAACTCTTGGTGCTCTTCCCTGAACTCTTAACTTCTCCCAGAAATAAGCTTTTGGGATTTTGTTCCTTTGTTTTATTCCTGGGTAGAATTTCTAAGTATTCATTTAGGACAGGAAAGTATTTCCATCTGATTAAACGAAGTATATACAAAGAAAGACTAGGCAGGAGGCTGTAACAACACTGGCTCTATCAAACCATGCCACTATCCTTATTGTATTCGAAACAGACATCTGTATGCTTGTACATACAGATGTACTTACATATTTGTACTAGAAGTTCAGCTTTTGATACAGTTTTAATCATTTTCAGATAGTCTCTTTGAATTATAAATTGATATTCTTTAAACTTTAAGTATACTTTCCAACTTTTTTAAGTCTTCAAATTTATTAAATGGCTGCATTTTGATAACAGATATCTTTAAATGTTTTATACAAAAAACTGCATTTCTTTGTCAGTGGAATATTTAAGTCTGCCTCTTTTCCTTCCCTGCCTTCCTTCTTTTTCTCTTTCTAGTGTCTTTCCCATCACCGGGCCTTGCCTTGGTTTTTTTTTTTTTTTTTTTTTTTTTGAGCAAATAGTTACAGATTCTAAACATAAAATGCTCAGGGATAATTGGTCTCCGGAAAACCCCAGGTAAGTTCTTGCCTCCTAGGAAACAGTGGCTCTCAGGGTGGCTGCATACCTCTGCGGCTTCCATGAAGAATCACTGTGAGGAGACTCATCTGTATGTACAACTAAAAATATTTTTACCATTGATTTTTCTCCAGCATTGATCTACCACCTGACGCCATCAATAATGAGGTTTGTCGGCTGATTTCTTAGCCTGCCTTGAATTTTTCTTACTCTTCTTTTTTTCTTTCTATTGCCTGAAGAGGATCTAGGACTTAAGCGGGAACAATTTCTGTGAGTCTGCAGACTACCCATGGGTCCTTCCTCCCAGACCTACCCCTCTTTCTTTAGTCTCTCTCATGTCTTGTCAGCTTTGCTTGATAGGAAATCTTCCATAGGGTTCATATCCTGAGAAATGCAGTTTTGTTTGTTTTTTAGTTTGGTATACAAATTATATCAGACAATTATCTGTGGTAAACTGCTATCCTGATGCAGGAATAAATGCTTTTTCTTTGCTTCTGATAAAAATCTAAAAAGCTGATTCAACTAAGTTCTTGATGATACACCAGTTCTGTAAACTCTGCCATGCACACTTACCGAGGTTATCTCATGCTTGGGCCTAAAGGGAGAATTTTCTGTTTCACTGTGGCAAAATGCTTCATTTTATAAAAAGCAATTAAAAACAGAGAGGGACATGTCACCATTCCCATATCACTTGTAAAATAAGATGAATATGCACAGAACCATCTTTCAAGGCTCTGATCCTGGACAAAATTATAAACCGAAAACTAAGGAAGCAGCTACCAGGACATTCATACTCATTATTATTTGTGAATTTACTAAGTATTGTACTTTCTAAACAGATGGAACTGGCCTTTTTTTCTGGATTCAGAATATTGAATTATGAGAGGTCAGAGAAAAATTTCTCACTGATGATCAAGACAGAATCATTAAACAATGTAAGGAACAATGAATTTATGTATATTTGTTTATTTTTTACCTTTCTACATTTTTAGGGATTCACAAACTTCATAGAATATTTAATTAAAGACAGATTATATCTGCAAAGTATTCCTAATATTTTAACCTTTTGTTTAAACATTACATGGCCTTCTATCTTAATAAGTACAAAAATTACATAATTTCTAAAGATTTCCCTTCAGTTCATTCTTTTACTTGGTTATAAATGTACCAGCATTTACCTGAACTTAATATATCCGTAGTACTCAGAGAAATCCATTAAATGCATTCTTCCTGTCCAATATAAATGACACGCCACCATGTGTTGCTAGCACATAACTGGACAACTGTATTCAATTGCTCTGATATATTGATATGATATTCCTGGTTAAGATCTAATAAAGACTATCACCTGGCTTTCTAGCTTAATGTTTCCCCCACCCTTTTACTGGTTTTACTAGTATTTAATGACATACTTTTGAAGTTTGCTATTCATATGACATTATGTTAGGTCGTTCTTTCCAACAAGAAATTATTTTAACTACATTATTTACCATTTTATCATGTACTATTTTAGTATTATAGAGTTTAAATTTTTAATCCCCTAGTTTTTCTGGAAGTGTGGATTGTAGGCTGGTAATCATTTACTCTATGTCTAAAATCCATATATGAGTGAGTACATACTGTGTTTGTGTTTTTGTGACTGTCTTACCTCACCCAGGAGACTTTCTTCTAGTTCCATCTATATGCCATTGAATTTCAAGATTCCATTGTATTTTTTCTACTGAGCAGTACTACATTGTGTAAATGTACCACATTTTCTCCATCCATTCTTCAACTGAAGGACATTTTGGTTGCTTCCAGGTTCTGGCTATTACAAATAATGCTACTATGAACATAGTTGAACAGATATCATTGTTGTATGTATGATTGTGCATCTTTTGGGTATAAATATGAGTGGAATTACTGTGTCTTGAGGTAGACTGATTTCCATTCTTCTGAAGAAATGCCATACTGATTTCCAAAGTGACTGTGCAAGTTTGCACTCCCACCAATAGTAGAGGAGTCTATGCCTTTCTCCACATCCTCTCCAACACAAACTGTCTTTGCTGTTTTTTATTTTAGCCATTCTGACAGGAGTAAGATGGTATCTCTTAGCTGTTTTGATTTGCATTTCCTGATGGCTAAGGATGTTGAACACTTTAAGTGTCTTTTAGCCACAAGGAGGACCCTCAGAGGGAGGGTCCCTGGAGAAGGGGAAAGGACAAGATCTCCCTAACAAATTGGGAGTATGGGGGGGGGGACAAGTTAGAGAGAAGAGAAGGGTAGAGGTGGGCAAGACAGAGCAGGAAGATTGAGTCAGGGAAAGAAAAGAGGAGAGCAAGAAAAGGGATACCATAATAGAGGGAATCATAAGTTTTAAGAGAATCTGGCACTAGGAAATATCTAGAGATCTACAAGGATAATCCCAATTAACAATCTAAGCAATAGTGGAGGGGCTACCTTAAATGCTCTTCCCTGATAATGAGATTGATGACTGCCTTATATGCCATCCTAGAGCCTTCATCCAATAAATGAGGAAAGCAGAAGCAGACACCCATAGCTAAGCATTGAGTTGAACTCCAACTCCTAGAATAGTTGCAGACAGTGAGGAGTGATGAGCAAAGGGGTCAAGACCAGCCTAGAGAAACCCACAGAAACAGCTGACCTGAACAAGTGGGAGCTCACTCACCCCAGTATGATAGCTGGGCAACTAGCATAGAATGGACCCAGACCCCTTAATGTGGGTGTTATTTATGAAGACTGGGCAGTCAATGGGGCCTCTGGTAGTGGATCAATGTTTATCCCTAGTGTACAAATGAACTTTGGGAGCCCATCACACATAGAAGGATACTCTTACATGGGAGAGGGCCTAGGCCATGCTCCAAATGATGTTAGAGACTTTAAAGATCTCCCGTGGAAGGCCTCACCCTCCCTGGGGAGCAGAAAGAGGGTGGAATGGGGGTTGTTGGAGGCACAGAAGAGGAGGGGAGGGTGACGGAACTGAAATTGACATGTAACACAAGCTTGTTTCAAATTTAAATAAAAAATTATCATAAGAAAACATAACAAAGAAAATGATAAGTGTTGAGGATCTGGGAAGACAGGAATTCCTCTGCATTGATAGTGGAGTTGTCACAACAGTACTGCTACTGCAGAACACACTGAGGAAGTTCCTAAAAACAAAGAAAGAAAGAAAGAAAGAAAGAAAGAAAGAAAGAAAGAAAGAAAGGAAGGAAGAAAGAAAGGAAGACTATCAAAGAAGCCAGGATCAAGCTTATATTTTTTGCATGATTTCTGTTTTTAAATTTTTACTTATTTTTTTATTCATCTATTTATTTTGCATCCCAGACACAACATCCTTCCTTCCTAGTGTGTCCCCGACTTCCTCCCTCCAAACCCATTCCCAATCCCTCCCTCTTTACTCTCCATCCATGAAAGGGCAGGTCTCCCATGAGTATTAATAAAACATGGCATATCGAGTTACAGTAAGACTAAGCACCTCCCCATGTATTAAGGCTGGACAAGGTGACCCAGTGTGAGAGGTCAGATTCCAAAAGCTAGTAAAGGAGCTTGTTTATTGTTCTTATTGTTAGGAGTCCCACAAGAGGACCAAGCTACACAACTGTAACATATATGTGGAGTGCCGAAGTCAGTCCTATGAATTATCCATTCAGCTTCTGTGAATCCTTTTAAGCCCAGGTCAGTTGACTGTATGAGCCTTCCCAGAGTGTCCTTGATCCATCTGGCTCCAATACTCTCTTCTCCTCATCTGCAGGATTCCCCAATCCTGGCAGTGTTTAGCTGTGTGTCTCTGTAACTGCCTCCATCAGTTGCTGGATGACACCTCACCTTGATGGATTTTCCTTTGATGAATATGGAATATCATTCTCCATCTCTTTTGATTAGTTTTGATTGGAAGTATATATTGTTAGGTATTAAGGGATTAAGGTAGTTACACAAGTTTGCTTCTTAGGTTCATTAAGCTTATATTTCTTAAAGGTGTGCTTTTTCAAATTGCAGCTGACGTTATTGAATATTTGTTTATATCAATGAAATTTCCCAAACTCTGCTAACCAAATATGTTGCTATCAAAATCTCAGGTGCTATCTTAGAGAGAGAAAAATTCTAATACTGTAACATCAGGTTTTTCCCTTTCGATGCTTATTCATTTATTATAAATAAATATATCCGTGGTTTAATCAAGGGTCAGTGTTTTAACACAAAAAGTGGATCTGAATAGGTCAATGGATAGAACAGTGACATCCATCCAACCATCCATCCATCCATCCATTCGTCCATCAAATATCATTAGCAGAAAGGATTCCACATGCATAACGTAGTAAACATAGTGTAGATAGGTAGGATCATAAAGAGAGGTAGGAGATGATCACTTGGCAAGGTGGGCTAGGTGTTAACTCCAAGAGTTTAGGAGACATAGAGAGGCCTGGCACTTTGATTTCAAGGTCAGCCAGATCAACATGATCAGACCTTGTGGGGCAGAGGAGACAGTAGGACAAAAGAGGGATGATGAGAGAGGAGAGAGGGGAGGGGAGGTGAAAGAATAGAGGGAAATGGCATGCTGCATAGGAGGAAGGGGGAAGGGGAGAGAGGGGAGAAAAGAAAATTATCTCTGTAATGCCCACACACAGGCACAACATCACTTTCTCCAGTCTAATTATATTTTATTAATCCCTATCCTAATTAAGCATTTGTAGTTTGTTATTATTGTCTCATATTTTGGTGTTGATTTCTTTAATCATTTGTAATCTGTTCCTGCAATGGTCAGCATTTTGGTAAGCCATCAGAAAATGGAATGTAGCAATTTCTGATAATGGACAGATGGCTCAGCAGTTAAGAGCACAGGCTGCTCTTGAAGAGAGGTTATTTTTTGTTTCTAGGGCCCTGTTGCTTCTTAAGACCACTGGTAACTTCAGTTCAAGGTATGCAGCACTGCCTATGAGCATCAGGTATGAGTGATGTGTACGTATATACATGCAGGCAAAATATTTATACTGATAAAACAGAAATAAATAAATCTTAAAAAAAAAAAACAAAAGTAGTAGTTTTAAAGAGTGTGGTGCTTCTGAGTGTATGGTTAGTACAACCTGGGCCTTCCTACAGGTTCATGAACAAGGAACATGGGGAATGACATGTTTTTCCTGGGTATCTAATTTGTGGCTCTGTATCCATGGAATTCAACTTGGGGTTTGCCTTATCATACCTTTGGAAAGATACAAAACATATCTGTATGTCAGTTGTGAAAATGATTATATTTGCCTCAATTGTGGAGGATTTTAGGAGATGGTCTATTGTGGCATTGAACAGACTTTCAGTAAACATTTGTCTCCATGTATGTACCAAATGAGGACTGTTAGCTTTGCCCTTATGTATCTTTTTATTATTTTTATTTTTGATTTCTGTGAACTAAACCTATAGCTGCGGCCTTGTACATGTTAAGCAGGTGCTCTACCCCTGAGCTACAGTCCTGGCCCACTTCTTACTTTTTATTTTCAGTCAGGGTTTCAGTGGGGATCCTCCTGCTTCAGCATCCTGAGAGGCTGTGATTACAAGCATGCACCACTGTGCCCAGATCACTGTCATCTGCCAGTGTGGTAAAATGTAAGATTCCCAAATCATTGTCAAGCTTCAGTGAAGCTTCTCATTTCTTGAACAAGTCAAGCGTCTTGAAACTTGAGGTAGTAGTTTTTAAATTTAAGACTGTTTAAAGCATGCGTGAGATTTAGAAACATCCCCATAGAAAAACCATAAACTGTAATGGAAAAGCAGGAGTGTCCTCATATTAAAGGTGTGAGAGGCAGCATAGTGGTATTGCTAATGAATTTTTGTTTGAAGAAACTTCTGCTTTATCTTTTTCTTTTGGAGAGGGATCTACTAATTCTTCATCAAATGATTAAACTATAGGATTTTAATTTTTGAATCTTGATTTATTTTTGAAATTGTAAAATGGTTTGCTACCTCAATGTTATCATTTTTAATCTTAATAACATGAAAACCTAATAACTGTTATTGATCTTACTAAAATATCTTAACTTTCTTGCCTGCTACTATTGTTCCCTGCAAGATTAAAATCTTAATGGGGTATAATAAAACATATTACTTCTTCTTGTTTCAAGGGCCTGTGAAGATAGTTACCATTTACTGATGGTCAGTTGGTGTAATACCACTAGAGATATTTATTGTATATATTTTCTCTCTGTTTCGCTTTGTCCACCACGTACTTCTTTCATATTGTAAATTGGTTTTGAGGGTTACAACATAATTTGTACCAAGTAATACTTTTTGAGGACAAAATGTAAACCAGTAAATTAAATCAGTTTCACTGAAACTTTGTGTTTTGAATTTTTATTTTTAGGCAATGAAAATTAATTACCATCCATGTAAAACCAACAAGAAGAAAAGACCAATTGACTAATTTCTCTTTTAAGCTTGTAACATAGTCATATCATAGCTTTGCTTAAAGACTGTTAGTTTGTGTTTATGGTATTTAGGAAGTCTGAACAGCTCTTGCAGAAAATGGTCTTTTATGGGAGTACCAAATCCCATCCTCGTGTTGGTTGCTAGGAGAAGATTTGGTGCAAATTAATCACTAAACACTAGCAGGCAGCTACCTGAAGAGAAGAGGGTAGAAGACACTTAGAAGCTGGTAAGCAGGGTGACTGCTAGGAAAATGACTATTGAGGATTTTGTATACATGTCATGGCACCACACCGTGATATGAAATTTTCTGTTGTTCTTGTAGCTAAGAAGAGAAAAAAGCAGAAAAACATGGAAAGATAAATGAAGTTTCTCCAATGTACTTGAATACACACACACACACGCACACACACACACATACACACACAATCACACACACACATATATACACATATAATTTGAACTTGGTGTGATGGCAAGATTGGATTAATTAATGTTTAATACAAAATAAAGACTAGTGAAAATAGAATAGGTTACTTAGCAATACTCAAAAAGTATTTAAATTTCTCTGTGTGCCATGTATCCTATTTGTTTTCATAAACTGCAGCAATAGCAAAGCTTGAGCGAATAAGTTATTCAATAAAGGGAAAGATCCTACAGTATTTTTTAAATAAGTAAGTCACCATATTAAAATTAAAGTTAAAATTGATAATATCACCAAGAGTAGAATATAATTGCTCCTTAAATTTGAGTGAACGCCCTTAGGTTGTTAGACTGTGGAAGCACAAAGCCAGTCTACAAGAGGCTGTAGAAGTATCAGTAACTGCAAACAGTTGTGGAGCCATCCAGGGTCCCTCCTTATTCTCAGACTGAAACTCTATGCTAAAATACCAAAAAAAAAAAAAACCTACAATATGAAACACAATGTATACTGTATTTATTGCCATTAAAATAAGGAAGGAATATGTCTGTTGTATTTAGAAATAATCATGTATGACAATAAATGACAAAAGTTCCTTATAAAAAAATATAAGAAAAATGAATAAAAGCTATGTTCATTTGTTGTACATTAACTTATTAAATTTTTCTTTAAAAAAGAAAGTAATTTCTATGGTGGAAGTAATGTTTTATATAGAAAATGATTTTGCTTTTCTACAAAGAAATTAAGTTTTACATGTCTTATTTTGAAATTTCTACATACATATACTACATCTTGCATTTCAGTTTAATTCTAAGTTAAAATCATGAGTTATCTTTAAAATGTGCTACATATGGTAATAATTAAAATGAAAAATGTAGAGAGTATTTACCTCCTCTTTTATATGAAATTACAATGTTTGATAGGTTTTATTTTAGCTGCACTTTATATTACCTGGCGATAATTTGTACAGAATATTTTTTTTCTGTTCTTGTCACATAGATTTCAGAACATATCAGGATATAGAGCAAAAAGATAATCACTGTGGCTACTAGTTCTTGAACCACAGAGACCTCAAGTAGATTCCTATTTGTTTTCACTTCAGGACTTCAAGAATTAAGCAAATATTCACAATAACTAGTAAATTGGAAACATTTTGGTAGACTATGTTATGAAGGCCTCTTGAATCAACAGTGTTGGTCACTCATATGAATTAGGACAGGTTACATGTAGAGAAGGGGGTGAGCCTCACTGAGTGCTGAAAAATGAGAAGTGCTGGAGGCATCTAGAGAACCTAGGAGCTTTCATACATTTTAAATAAATCTTATCATTTAAAACTTTGCAAATAAATAAAGTCCTAACACATTAAAATTAATCATATCTAAGTCTGTAAAACTTAATGAACCTCTATGAAGTTGAAACTGGAATTTGGAATGGAAGTTTTTGAGTTCCACTTCAAATTTTAACTTCAGCATTGACTATGTTTTAGGCATCTATACCATAGAAATTTTAGAATATATATATTATATATTATATATAATATATTATAACATATTATATTATACTATAACATAATATATATTATATTACATATATTATATATTATATATATAAATATATATGAGTATATATATATATACATATATATACTCATGCTCATGCATGTAATATGGCATGCTTGCATGTATATATGTGCAGATATGTACTACAGCATGAGTGGTGTGTGTGTGTGTGTGTGTGTGTGTGTGTGTGGTGTGTGTATTTGGATACTTATGCTATGATTTGCTTATGGTTGAGTTTGGCATGATTGTGGGGGCACATGTATGTGGATGTGTGTTATAACATGATTTAGTTTGTGGGGGGGAATGTCTATGTGTGTGTATATACTTGTGCTGTGGTATGCTTATGTGTATGGAGGGCATGCAAGTGTGGCATGACATGATTGTGAAGGTCATAGATCATCACACAGTATCAGATGATCAACTCAGCTTTGCTGATTCTTTTGCCTGAGCTTGGTTGGGACCCTTTTTCTCTTATTGGGTTGCCTCATCCAGCCTTGATGTAAGGTTTTGTGCCTAGTTTTATTGTAACTTGTTAGGTCATGTTTTGTGGGAAATACTGAACTAAATATTTTGTATCACTATTTTTATTTCTTGAAACTATAGTGAGTACACACATATAAGCATGCCATTGATTTTGTATCTTCTTTTAAAAAAGGAGATGGAGTTTACATTAGTGCTGAGTATTCTCTTAAATTTAATCAGATGAAAGAAACATCAACTGAGAAGTTGTAATTTGACATTAAAATTTACTAACAAAGTTGCCCACTAGAATGTTTATAATAGCCTCATAAAACCAGCCTTAATTGCATACAGACACCTTTTCCCAGTGCTGTTTTGAAGCACAGGTGTGGAACACCTTGCCCAGCATGAGATACTCTGAAATGTCCTGCAGCAATCTGTACACATTGACATCCCAAGTCAATGTGTACTGCAAGACAGGTGCTTGAACTTCAAGTTTGGCAATCACCCTAAGAGCCATTTGCTTTCCAATTTCTGTTACATTAGCTCTCTGAACTCTCTCCACTGTTCTGATTTCCTCACTGTGCTGGCTAATTTTTGTGATACCTTGAGTGAATCATGAGACCAAGCCATTTGATTGAACCTTATTCTGACTACTTGGGCAAGATCAATTTTAGATGAGGTCAATATCAGAGTGGTGAAAGGAATTAGCCTCCCTGACACAGATGGGACCATCTAAGTAGACTGAGCATAGAAGCACAGCAAGCCTCTCTCAGGTCAAAGGCCATTCTCCAAGCCTCACTGTCCTCGTCTAGAACACCTTTTTTTCTGTCTTCAGACTTAAATAGAAGCCTCCAGAGTATAACTGGTACTACTGAAACTTCTGGATCTCAGGCCCAGGACTGGAAAAATATCACCAGCACTCTGGACCAGATCATGAGACTTACCAGTCTCTCAGTTATGTGAGACTGTTCCTTATGTGAATTTTTTCTATGCATGAATAAATACAGATACTCAGTTCTGACTTCTTTAATGGGCTTATTATATTCTATTAATTCCTCTCTACTTGTTCACTCTTCTTTCAGATCTATCATCTAAATAACTTCCATCATTTTATCTCTTCATGATAAAACTCTTTATGCATTTCCTGTGCATCAAATTTTTCCTTAGCTTCTTATTCATTTCAGGATAAAACTCTTCTGCTAACATAAAGCACAAAGGAGATGTGCTGAGCCCAGGTTCTTCCACAATAGTGGCTCTCAACGATCCTAGTGTTCGAGAACTTAAATACATTTTCTTGTGCTGTGGTGACTGACTCCTAACATTATTTTCCATGATTCTTCATAATTGTAATTTACTAGTGACACTATGAATCATAATTTCAATATCTGATATGCAGGGTATCTAATAAAGAACTACTGTGAAATTGTTGTCCCACCTGCAAAGAAGTCATGACCCACAGAATGAGAACCTAAATAGCATCTGTTTTCTAAGCAGATCTCTTTGGACATTATCTAGTCCTTCATGGAGAGCCCATTCTCCCACTCTGCCCTTGACGATCCTCCCGTTTACTCATCTAATTCTTACTCCATTTTTAAATTTATCTATTTATTTTACATCCCAGCCATAGCCTCCCCCTCATTCTCCCTTCCCAGTCCCCTTTATTCCTCTTCCCAAACTCCCAATCCCTCTCTCTTCCATCTCCATCCAGAAATTGATACTAACTCCTACTCTTAATACGTGATTCATGTTACATTTCCACCTGGAGACCTCTTTTGTCATTCTTGTTCCTCTTGTGTGGTATCTTTCTTTTCAGCACAGGTCTTCAATTCTTGAGTTTTACATCTTCAAGTTTAGGCAAAATGACAAAATCCTGTAGGTAAGTAATTACATCAAATAATTTCATTTATTACCAAAGACATAATGACTGTGTTCATTCACCAAAGCTCTGTTCAATACATGAGTGAACTATCATATTTAACATAGAAAAGCCATTTTCAGGGATTTATCAAAATCTGAACTAGAGTATCTATGTTTTATAATTTATATCTACCATATCAGATCCACTCTCTTCTTTGCCTCTAATAAGTTCTAATTTTTGTCTTGCTCCCTGGCCTCAGACAGGTTTCAACTGATAGTAGGTAGGAGTAAATGATTGGAAGATAGAAGTTAATGCAGGCTGGAGACTTATTTCATGGCACTTTCTAGGTCAAGCCTTGAGTTGTCAAGTAAATGCATTCTCTTCCAAAAGCCCTCCATGACATTCTCCAAAGGTGCGATATTTGTATATTCCCCTCGTGCTTTGGGACAAAAACTCCTTCCTCATTACTGTTTTGAGGACACTTGATCTCCTATTTTTGGCTTTATTTGGGTTTGTCCATCTTTTTTAAAAAAACAATTTTCTTGAAAATAATTCTTATACAATATATTCTAGACCAGTGTCTCCTACCTAACTTCTCCCATATCCTCCATAAGAGTTTCTTAGTAATCATTTTTTTAAATATTCTACTGTCTACCCTGTTAGACAGTACTAGCATACCCCTGCTGGGACTACAGTGGATGGTATATGAAAGATGATATTCTTTCACACCTTCTGCAATTTGTCTTACATATCCAACTTGAAATTATACTAACAAAATTTAGAATGTAGACTGGAATTAATAAAACACATGAGCCATGCCATAGGTTTACAGTGGGCAACCAAATCACAAGAGTCTAAAAAACTTTTAAATAATAAGTAAAGGATATAAATGAGCATACAAATTTATGGTCTAATATGAAGGAATAGCTATATATATACATATATATATTGCAATGTAAATACCATTTGGCTTCAGATTATTTTACAGAATTTAACTCATAGTTGTTGAACTGGAGTCATGTTTGGAGAATCATGGAGTATGCTAGATAGTTTTTGATTCCTTTTCAAGTGAAATCCACTTTTCATTGGTACTTTATCTTCAAGATTTTCTTGATAGGACTAGAAGAAGATATGTTTCACTACTTATAGTGAGTTCCTATGAGCCTGAGTGTCTGATTAACTCTACTTTAGACACAGATTATTTTTTATAAAATGTCTCCCTTTCCAGATAAAGAATAGAATGCTGTGTCTGAATGAGAAGAAAAACTTTGCAGCTGTGAAATGTGTTTCTGCTTTCTAGAAATTGTAAAATAACTATGCATATTTAGTATTGTTCAAAATAATTGTACTTTTCCAAATTATTGCATACTTGCCAAAATTATGATACTGTTTGTTTTAGTATAGTAGTCTGAAATAGAATTTAGAACATTTCTTATTAAAAGGGCCAGATAGTAATGTATTGTACATGAGAGTCATACACACACATACACCACACAAATTCACACACACACACACATTCACACACACAATACACACACACACACACACACACACACACACACACATATATATATATATATATATATATATATATATATATATATATATGCCATCACTTACAGACTCAGGTCAAATGTAATGATTCTGTCACTTCTTGTATATAGAATTTGCTGTCCTTTGCTTACCAGGTCCGGGACAGAAACATTTCCTTCCCTGGATTAGCTTCTTAAGGAAGTGTATCAATGAAGTGCCCTGGTATATAATGATATTCATTACTGACAATGCAACCTCACAGCTCCTAAATATGAAGTTGGAGTGGCAGAGATGGAAAACTTTAGCAAATTATCTTACTGTTTTAGTTTTTCTAATTTCTTTATAATTTTAGATAAAAGTACAATCATTGTACAAATAAGTGTGGCTATCTAGAGAGATAAGAATGTAATCCTTGTACTGAAATACACACAAACAGGTGGATATCTTTTATTTAGCAATAGTCCACCCATTTTTGGTTTCCATGGTATAGGAAATATGTGAGATTCAATTGATCTTTAACCAGCCCAGAAAATGATGTTTAAAAGCAATGCATTGTAATGCACAGTATCATGGTCTATAAAGGTTTTGTAACACCAAGTAACACAGTAGACAGATATTACATGAAGTGATTCAAATGCAGATGGAAATTTTAGAGCATACAAATTGATTAAACACCTTTGAAAACGAGGTGGGATTCAATTCTAGTGGACGTAAGTTCATTCAGAAATGCTTCTGCCTTCCAGCCAAGTGTTGTGATAGGGATCACACTAAGGCATGAAACTGAGGAGGGAGATTTTAATGGGTCAGTTAAGGGGGGAAGTTACAAATATTATTCATGTGCAATATTGCAACATGTATAGGATAAACTTTAAAATCACTTCAGACTTACTAAGTTGATTTTCATGACAAGTCAAATCCATTTTAACTATCAAATACCATTTTAAAATTTTTAATCTTTAAAAATTCACATATCATTTTTGGTAGATCTATACTTGTTCACACATCCCAACAAATTCTCCCCAGGGAGAAAATTATATCTAATATGAGATGCATGCTTTGTAGCAAGTCTTTCTGATGGGAGATGTTATTCTGTAAATATGTTTCTCATACTGGTTAATGAATAAAGCACTGTTGGCCAATAGGAAAGCAAGATAGGTGGGGCTAGGAGACAAGGAGGAAACAGGAAGTGGTAAGGAGGAGTCAAGACGGAAAGACTGGAGAGAGCAGCATGTGGGCCCACTCCTCTCCGATAAGATGACCACTGACCACGTGGAAATACTTAGATAAGTACAAATGGGTTAATCATTAAGACAGAGCTAGCCGATAAGGAATTAGTAACTGGCCAACAGCATTGTATCAAATACAGAGTCTCTGCGTATTATTGGGGGATGGTGGGTGGTGGGACCAGACCTGCAGCAGGGAAAAACCTGCTTGTAACATCTTTCTCTGTCCTTCCAACCAACTCCCATATAACAACGCAGAGACTTATTAATTAGCAAAGCTTGGTTCTAGATTAAGCTTGTTTAAATTGATTTTTGTGTGTGTGTGTGTGTGTGTGTGAGAGAGAGAGAGAGAGAGAGAGAGAGAGAGAGAGAGAGAGAGAGGGAGGGAGGGAGAGAGAGACAGAGGGAGGGAGAGAGGGAGGAAGGGAGGGAGAGACAGATAGAGGGAGGGAGAGAGGGAGGAAGGGAGGGAGGGACGGAGGGAAGGAGGGAGGGAGAGAGGGAGGGAGGGAGGAAAGGAGGGAGAGAGGGGGGATTCCTCTGTGTAACTACTCTGGTTGCCCTGAAACTCATTCTATAGACCAGGCTGGCTTCTAACTCACAGAGCTCCACCTGTCTTTGTCTCCAGAGTGCTGGGATTAAAGGTGTGCACCACTGCCCTGTTTAACTAGCTCTTACAACTTAAAATAAACCCATTTCTATTAATCTATATTCGGTCACATACTGCCCATTCTACTTCCTCCTTGTCTCCTCATGTTTCTTGCTTTCTTCTTCTCTGAGTCCTCTCCATCCTTGCCTAACCTCTTTCTAGCTATTGTCCATTCAGCTTTTTATTGCACCAATCACAGCTATACATTTCCACAAAGTGTGCAAATTTCTCTCAGATGATTTGTTTTCTAAAACTAGCATTCTATTGGACTTTAAAAGTAATCAAGCTTTGATATTTCTAAAGCTAATAAGATGATTTAGGATTGCATCACAGAGGAATGGTTTAACAAGAATGTTAGGGTTGCAATCACTGCAAACACTGGCTTCTAAAAAAATTAATGTTTGAAAAATATTGTTGATGAAAAATTCTTAACCATGGTAGCCGGTTAGCCACAAAAATCATTAATTTTTTCCTTCACATCTTAATGTTGTGAACATAAAGTATTGAGTGACTACATCCTACTATTTTTAATTTTCTTGGCGGCAATTGTTTTTTGGTTTGTTTCATTCCTTTCGACATGCATGTGTGTATTTAGGGAGAGGGATAATTATTAGATTTTAAACATGATATCTCAGGCAAATGGAGATGGTTTTAATTGAAGAGTTGTTAAATTGTGTATTTTATTTAATCATACATATTGCAATGTTTTTCAATTCAAGATATTTGCTATGGGAAATTATAACTATTTAAAATTTCCAGGATGAAGTTGATAAATTTAGTGGAAAGTTATGCTTTTTTTCTGTTAAACTTTAAGTAACCAAGATTTTATAAGGAATCCACATAAGGGCTGTTTTGGAGGGTTTCTTATTTACCTCTTTTTCAGAAGTTCTGGCATACTTTTCATTATGAGGAGTTGGCACCTGGCTTACTCACTTTCTCATTTCCACGTCTGTCTGCTGCCTAAAGTAGTCTGCTCACAGCCTTTTCCCTCAAATATCATGAGTACATAATGCATGTATCTTTATGAATAAGTGTAGTAAATCAGCCAAAACTAAGCATAATGCTTTCTCGAGGGACAATACCTTGATTGCTTTATTAGGTCTTTAATTGTCAAATTCAGGCACCTGCTAAGTACTGTCCTAAAATAATGCCATCAGCATGCGAGTCAGTACATTTTCAAGTTATACATGAAAATTACTATGGAATTGGTGCTTAGATATGCAGGTTTATTTTTTTCTCATTTTACCAATTCATTTAATATTTTATTTTAAAACATTTTGTTTTTATAATTCTTAAATGTGTTTTCTTTTAAAAGCACATAACCAAGCCATTGCTACTATTGCAGATTGCATTTGTTTGAAATAATATTATTCAAATTAATAGTTGATATGTATGTATAGCTTATGTATTTCAAAATATTAACCTTTTACTGAATTGATTCAAGGCATATAATATGACTTTGAAGTATTTTGAAAACCTAGCAATAGAAAATCAATTGAATTATTTTCATTGTTTGGTAATGTTGCTTCATTTTTCAAAGACAAAGATTACCCTGTGAACCTTGCCAAATGAATAAGAGTTAGTGGAAAGTATAAGCTGCATTCATGGATCAAAAATAAGAATGAATCTAAAACAAAGGAAAGTAAGTGGGTTAATTGTGGCAAATAATATTTAAACATCTGTTTAGGCTACCAGGAGCACACAAAGGGGAATTTCAGAGATATTAATTCTAACCCACATTAGTAAAACCATATGAAGACAGAAACTAGTATTGATATGTAAAATAAGATTGTTCCTAAACTAAATTTAAAAAGTCTAAAAGAAGAATTGTGTTTCTGAGCATGGCATGAATATATTTGACAATTTTATTTAAATGTAGACACAATGATGGATAGTAAATAGTTCATAGATTCTTTTTGTTAAAGATGGGTACAATATCTTATCTAAACCCTGCATTCATAGCAGATGCTATGGGATCCAGCAAGGCAGAAGTCATTGCACCACTTGGAAGCACAAACATAAAAACACTAGATTGCCAAAATTATTAAAGTCTTTTAGGTATGACAATTCTCCATTTGTATTCCGCATAGTGTCCTGTAGTTTTCTTCTACTTTTATTTTTAAATTTGAAGAAATATCTGTAGCCATAGAACTAAGATCAAAGACTTTTAGCTTTTAAAAATTCTACTCCTTAGTTGGATTTGGTATTTTCTTTGTGGTCAATTACTGGATTGGTTATCTTTTTAGTGTGCTGAATCATATTAATATTTCACAGGCATTCTTTTAACCTATTTATTTTTATTTGATATACAATAAAACTATAGCAGGTTTTTCATTTTTGAAATGCCTATGCTTCCTAAGATGTGCATTTTATTTATGTTTATTTAATTAGTTTATTTACTTTTGAATCCCTTAGTAGCTTCCCATGTCCACAAAATTAGTCTTAGTTTCTTTATATGAAAGAGAAAGTCTTCACACCCTCATTTATTCAACCTCTCTTTGTACCTTCATATCTCTCCTGTTAAGAACTGATTCACACTAGAAAACTTTGTAGTTCACCAAGCTTTGCACAAGTTCTATGTATCACTGGTTTCTTTTCACTTTTCATAGTATACTTCCTAAGTAAATCTTCCTAAATCACAATAATAATGTAAAACAAATTGTAAAAACAAATACTAAGTATCTACAAAGAGTTTATTTTTTAGCAGACTAATATAATGGTAAAATGATAATAACACTAATGGCAATGATTCTATCAATTGCATATTCTGAAATCCATATGCTTTGTGGAATGTTACATTGAATCAATACATGTATATATTGTTTATGTTTCCCTTTTTGTCATAAATGTGTATAAGTATAAAATACTGTCTTGGAAATTTTTAAGAACAAATTTCAATGAGCTATTTTACCCTGTTATGCAATAAATCTCTAGAACTTACTTCTACATGAAAGTTTTCCTTTGATAAACATCTGTTCAACTCTACCCACCCTCATCATTCCTGGTAACCAACACCATGTATTTAACTTCTACTTGTTTAAATTAAATTGTCTGAATGGGATCATGTAACATTTGTAATTTTCTGTCTGACTTATCTTAATTAGTGTCCTTAAGCCCATCTATGTTGTCACAAGTGACTATAAATTTTATGGGAAAACAACCTTTCATGATATGTGTATTGAAGCATGATCCTAGTTAGTCTTATCAATAAAAACCTGGAGTCAGATATTGGGGTAAAAGCTAAAAGACCAAAGCTAAAAGAGAAGCAAATCAGCAGCCACCAGAGACTTTTACCTCTACATATCTTCATAATGTAAGGGCCAAGACTCTGTACTGTCCTGTCCTTATCACCTCCTCTCTCCACCCAGAATGTCATTTCCTGTCTGATGTCTGTACAGTCCTCCAGCTTTCTATGGTTAACTAGTGGCTAGCTCCACCTCTGATCTTCAGGCAAGCTTTGTCAGAACAAACACAAAACATCACACAAAGTATATTATACATATACTATTTCATTTTGGGTAAAATATAATAACAATATATTATGTTATGCCCTCTTTAGTAGTCTATTATAGTATAAATTAGACTTTAAATCTTGGCTATTATGAATAGTGTCAATGTTAACATTTTTGTGCTGGTGTAACTTGACACAAAGACTCCATGTACTTTCTAAGGGATTGCTTGATTATAGGATAGTGCTGAGTTAGTTTCTTGAAGAGCTTTCATGAGGCTGTACCAATAAAACTTTTCAAAGAGTGAACTAGAGCCACCCTTCACATCATATCAAATAATTGTTAGTTTTTACAATCATATTTACAAATGATATTTGAATATTGTTTTAACTTACATTTCTTATTCATTAGAATAAGAAACATTTCTATAATGCCTCGTGTTCATTTGCGTGTTTTTTGAAAAACAGCTCAGTGATCCTTCCCATGTTTATACCATTATCACCCTTTTAATCTGCAATGTTTATCAGCCATACGTATTTTGCATTTTATCTATTTAGATGTGTAGTTTTCAAATATTTTCACCTATTCACAAGCTATTTTTATAGTTTTTGTTTCCTTGGCTGTATAGGAGCGTTTTTAGTCCTCTTGTTTGATTATTGTTGTTGTTGCTTGTGTTTATTTAGTTCCTATTTTAAAAAATGCTTCCTAAACCAACCCCAGTTCTTCTGCTTCCTCTAATAGCAGTGGTAAAATTTTGTGTCCTATATTTACTTAAGTGTAAATATTCAGCCCTCAGTTTATATGTAATGTGATGTACAGAACTAGTTTAATCTGTTAACATGTGGAATTCTACTTATCTCTATATATTTAAGTTTAAAAGTCTTTTCCTCCATGGCATGATCATGGCATCATTATAAAATAACTGAAGGACTACAAATATATGAATTCATTTCTGATCTTTTGCCTAGTCTATATAAGGATTTGTAGGCCAACACTATGTCTTTATGATTATCAAGGCCTTGAAATACATTTTGTTGTCAGGTACTGTGATGCCTCCAGCCTTGCTTGTGTTTTTGTTCTGTCTCAAAAGTTGATTTAAATATTCAGGGCATGTTCTTGCTTCATATAAATCAAATAATTTTTTATTTCCATGAAAATGTTGCTGGAATTATGATGGGATGGGGTATGTAGTATATCTTCAGATTGCTAGGTAATGTGGATGTTTTAATGTTAATGATATTTCTAATTATAATCACTAAATAAACTTATTTTTTGTCTTCTTTAATTTTTTACCTCTCTAATGCAGTTGGCCTTGGGTACCATTTCATTTCTCTCTATTTTAAACACAGATACATATTTAGGTAGATTGACACTTGGGGTAATTTTTTATAATATAATTATTGGATTCTAACTGACTGCGTTCCTGAGAGAAATTAATCATGCTTATATAGCTTGTATCTAAAGTGTTGGCCTCTACTGGACATTAAGGAATCTGATTACATGAGCTTGTTACAGTGATATGTTATTAGTTGCTTTAACATTGATGTGCCCCTAATGCCTGATATAGACACAGAGAGGGCACATTTACTTTCCTCATGGTTTCATAGGCTATTGGTGCAGTATGGTGGGAAAGGTGAATGTAGCAATTTCTGTTCATTTCACAACAGACCAGGAAGTGGTATGGCGATATATTATTTATGATTTGTTAAAGCTTGCCTGAGGGTTCAGAATGTATAACTAGCAACAAGCCATAGAGCCAGGTGGTGGTGGTATACACTTTTAATCCCAGGACTCAAGAGATGAGCAGCTGGATCTCTATTAGTTCAAGGCCACATTGAGCTACCAGAAATTGATCTAGTCTACAAGAGAAACAGCTCACACAAAGGTGATATCAGCACGTGAGATTCCATTCCTTTAATCCTAGCACTTGAGGTATATAAGATAGGGGCAGATATTCCAGCAATGTTCAGACAATTAGCCTCTAACCAGGATGAGGGCAAGATTGCTTCAGCCTGGGTAGAGGTAAGAGCTACTGAGTTGGCTGCTTTGTTTCTCTGATCTTTCAGCTTGAACCCCAATTTCTATCTCTGAGTTTGTATTATTCATACTACAATGCCGAATACAAGGGTGAACCAGGCCCAAACTGTCTCATTGGGGGTCTTGATTTTACAAGCTCATTGTCTCTGGCAAGCATTTGTCTTCTAAAGCTGGGCCTCCCCTCCACAGCTGCACAAGCTACACAAGCTCCTTCATCTTGAGGTCAGTTTTCAAAACATGAGGCTGGGAGTCACTTTAAATTCAACCCATAAGAGATGCCATGAGTATGACAGACTTCTTCAAGAAAGGGAAATTCAACTGAGTCAGAAAAAAAATACTGTAAATATTGGTTTGGTCAAATAAGACTTTACAATCTAGCAAAATCATAAAACAAAATTTTGAGTAATTTTTTTTCATTCAGAGTCTCAGAGCTCCTGCATCACCACTATTGCTGCCTGAAGACTTGTTGGTTAAATTGTCAATTTTCAATACGCATGATGCTTTCCAGAATTCTCTAAACACCACTGCCTTTAGCTGGGTAACAAGCGTAAGTGGAGCTTTTCCAATGTCAGGTGGGAGTGATGCACAGCCAAAGGTAGGCTGAACGAAGAATGTGTTTGAAGGTAATGAGTTCACTAGACCCAAGATAAATTGTAAATGCGTGTTTTATTGGAGAACAAACACACAGATAATAATAAAGAACCACTGCAGCCTTTCTCTGCCCTTCCAATCTGACCCTTGACCCAAGAAAAAGCGTCCACCTCCCGCTTCCCTCTTTCTGGTTCCATCCACACCTCGAGCCACGCCCAAAAGGTTGTGGCCACTAAGACAAATGCAAGTGGCAAGGATAGATGCCTCTGTGTATGTTCGCTTGATTCCTCGGGCATTTAAGAGAATCGGTTCTCAGTTTACAAGAATTCTAAGCTTGCTTATTTATTAGTCACTGTAAACATTCTCTACATTTTAGTTTAGTTTGGTTTAGTTTTTCAAGACAGCGTTTCTCTGTGTGGCTTTAGAACCTGTTCTGGCACTTGCTGTATAGGCCAGCCTAGCCTGGAACTCACAGAGATCCACCTGTCTCTGCCTTCCAAGTCCTGGGACTAAAGGCGTGTGCCACCACTGCATGGCTCTAAATTTTATTTTTAAGATTATTTTTAATACATAGAATTTTCCAAGTTATTCACTTAACCAAAACATATTTTCCAGGTTACATTATCAAATATTTTCAACGATGTTAGTTGAACTTAAGGGAAAAATATGTCACACCAAAACATTTACAATTACTTGAAATTTACAGGTTTACCAACAATAATCATTGAGAGATAAAGTTTTGTTTGACAGGAATTCTATGCTGCTACTTTTTTTCCAAAACAAACAAACAAAAAAACAAACAAACAAAAGAATGAAAGAAAGAAAGAAATCTTTTTGAAACAAGTGTCATGTTTACAAATATTTTAAAAATTAATTTTAGGCTTTATACAGAAGAGTTCCAAATATAAGCCAGTGGCTATGCTTGCCATGGCGCCCAGAAGGATGCTTCTATTTTGCCAAAAAATGTTCTGCCACTAATGTGAAGCCTGTTGACAAACTGCTGTTTATATGTTGTCCCGGTGAAGCCAACTCAATTGTTTCACTGTGGGAATCTGGCTCAGCACCAGGCTCTGTGTGTGTCACTGCAGACAGACATGCTTAGGGAAGGAAGACTCAAACATTTTTTTAATCTCATATCTCCCTTCATTTAATCAAAGTTTTAATAATATATGAAAATTACTGGCTACCAGACAATCTTATAACATGACATTCTGCAGAATTACACAAATGTTTGTAATTTAGTTGCTTTAATTGCTGTTTAAGATATAATTATAAATGATGGTTAGGTACATGCCAGGTTACAAATCCCATCTTGTATAATTTTATCATTAAAAATTAATAAAGGAATAGCTGTATAGGTCCTATTCATTCCCTCAATTGGTGATGGCCCAATTGTATATTTTGCCTTCTAGAAAACATTTGATAATATTTAGAGAAATGTTGTCTTTCACAGTTGAGGAAAATGCTATGGCATGCAGTAGATGTTTTATAGGACACAATTCCACAGCAGAGGATGACCAAGCTCCCAAAGGAAGGAGTGTTGCTGTTGAGAAACAACCCTGTGTTTTAAATACATAAAGGACATAAATGATTGCCTTAAGACTGGCCAACTCATTAATACTCATAGACTAGTGATTTTGATTAGAAATTAAGGAAGTAAACTAAGTGAATGATATAGTTGCAAAAGAAAACTAAACGCATAAGGAGGGAAGGCTGCTGTCATCAAGATATGAGGAAACATGAAGATGTGGAAAGAAACAAGAGCAGTACAAGCAAAAACCAAAATTAATATGTGTTGAAAATAATCTCCTATTACTGATCCAAATGTATATATAAAGACCTTGATTTTAAAAGCAAAAACAAAACAAACAAACAAAAAAAACAAGCTTCTTTGTTGTGTGTGGGGATGGGCGTGTGTACATGAGATATACATAAAGTAGTTCAAAATGTTGAGAGATATAGCATATTCCCTGGCCAGATAATGTTACTTCTGTATAATTAATATCGGTTAATGCAGGATTTAAGTCCAAAATATTAGTTTTAAATGACTGCTTTTTAAAAGTGATATTTCATGTGTTTCTTTTGTGTTCTTCATTTCAAAATGACCAAGTAAAAAAAAAAAAACTTTATTATAGCAGCAGACATCTATATTTATATTGCATTCTTCTTTATTCAAAAAACAAAACATAAAATAATAAAAAACAATTATGACACATATATGATTCTTCCAAAATAAGATTCCTATCCCTAAGTGAGATTTAATTAAGTCAGAAAATGTACTAATAGTTTCTTTTTGTTTACCAGCTGAGAAATCTGGCTGAATGTTGAGATTTTGATCTATACATTTAGTATTTGCCATTTTTCTTTACCAATTGTATTATTTTAGATGATAATGAAAATGAATACTAGGTAAGATTTATTGATATTTGCTATAGGCAAAGCAACATTTTAATTCATGTGTTAGTGAGTCTTTCAATCATCATGAGTTGCTCAAGTATTTTGTGGATGTGAATGTATGTATGTATGCAGAGTAAATAAATGCACAGTTGAAACAAGGTATTCGGAATGGGTTCCATATACATCCCTGGAGTCTGCATAGTCTTTGCTCCTTGGATGTGCAATGTTCAACCTGTCCTGAAACCTAGATGAAAATGATAATAAAATCTCTGAAGGAAATAAAGCACATTTCATTTATTTTAAAGTGATAATGATTAATTGTTAAACAAGATGTCTTCTGCTCATTTTGTTCTGTTTTTAAGAATAAGAAATGTGGGCCAGTCAGAAGTGTTAACACATACAGGCATCTGTGGCCAAGCCTGAGTTTGATTCCCCAGTGGTACACTGCAGGAGTGGGGAAGTTGTTCCTGCAGGCTATCCTCCAACTCCATAGGAGCATTTGGTCCCGTGGAAAGAGAAACCCCACACAGAAGTAATCAATACACCAATATGTAAATTAGTGGCAGCAGAAATAAGGTATCATATAATTCACAAATAGTTACAAAATTATGGCCATTAAAGTAAATAAATTATTTTTCTCTAGCTGGTAAAATGCAAAAGTAATAAAGACAATTGCTTGAGGTAATATGATAGATATAAACAAATAAGCATTCCTGTTTTAAAAGCTGTCTACGTTCATTTAGTGTGTGTGTGTGTGTGTGTGTGTGTGCCTGTGTGTGTGTGTGTGCGTGTGTGTGTGTGTGTGTGTGTGTGTGTGTGGTGTGTACATGTGTATGGAGACTACATGTGTCATAGCATCTCTGTAGAGATCAATATGCACATACTCTTCCTCTACCTTTCTGGTTTGGAAAGTGGAACTGGCACATGTTTTGGCAGAATACTTATTTCTTTTCTGTTTCTGTGATAAAGAAACCCCCCAAAAAATAATCCAAGGAAGACAAGGTTCGGGCTGGCTTGCAGTGTTTCCAGATGATACAGTCTCATGGTAGTGGAAGCTTGGTGGTAGCAGTGTGAGGTCAGCTCTTGACAATGCTTTCTTTCACAAACACAGAGCCACCAGGAGGTGGGATTGGGTGGGAAAACTTCCAGGTTCATCCACATTGCCATTCTTTCTCCAAAGCTCCACCTCCTAGTGTTGCCACAATCTTCAGGAACCACGCTGCCCTCAAAGAACCAAGTGTTCAGACACAAGGGTCTTTAGGTGACATTTCATATCCAAACTCCAACTGATAGCAAGCTTTTTTTAAACCCATAAGCTGTTTTAAGAGACCCTAATCAATAGCCTTTTTAATTGAAAAATTCAGTATTTAGCTTTCTCCACTTCAGGTATAGATTTGATGACAAATTGAGAACACCAGTAAATGTTACCTGTACTCTTAAGAAAAACAAATACACACCAAAGGCAGGCCAAAGCAAAACAAGGCATTGGTTGGTTATTTGAAAATATGGGCTTTAGAAATAAAAGCTATAATAAACAAAGAAGCTGTGAAGGCTTCATAAGAGCCATGATATTTCACAGTTTTTGTATCAGAGATGCATGCTGTGCAATGGAGATTAATTATACAAGCAGTGATCCATTCACCTATGCTACTTATGAGACTACTATAATGCTGTAAGAACTTCCCAATATTGCCTTTTAAATAAAATTAATTATTTGTAATGACTTTATAAATATTCAATTTTTCCACTTTATTTCAGGGGCATCAATTTTCACTATCAACTATAATTTTAATCCACTCTATTTTTCCCTTAAAATATTCTCTAGAATTTGATTTTAAAGTAGTTTCTCTGGGTATATTTTCCCTTCATATTCTTATTTATCCTTTATACATATTTATTATTTTCACTCCCTTAATTATAATTGCTATATGAATTTATATAACTGGAATATAGATTTTCATATAAATTAAGACTATAGAAATTCAGTATTAATTCTTACTTGAAAGGCAAAGAACCAAATGTAGGCTGCAAGAGCTTAAACTATTGCTCTGGAATAATTTTAATATTTAACTTAATATTGAACATGATTGTTTCTAATATGACTTTTAAGACAACGATGCAGCTGATCAGCTAAGTTAGTTAAAATACAGTGATGTAATTGTGTTAGATCCTCTGGGTACAGGCCACCCTGACTGCACGTTCTTGAACCTGCAGCTGTCCTCCAGGGGTGCAGAAGGGTACTGAAAAGAGAAATATAGGGAAAGAAATTATAAGGATTTGTCATACTTCTCCAACCCACTTTCTGAAATACGTGGAGCCTCTCAAGCTCAGTCCCCGGACCCTTGTATGATACGATATTAGGAAAGTGGATGTAGACACATTAGCACACCTCTGAGGACAGGGTGAGAAATCAAGAAGGGGCTAACATAAGTTATGGAAGGAGGCCAGCTGGCTGGTGAAGAATGTCTGACAGGATTACAAGGAGAGAACAGAAAATAACCCATGGTAATCGATGTTTCTGGATATGTTTGTTTGACCCTTTAATGGATATGAATTGTGGGTTTGTTTTCATGCTATTTGAGAAACCATTAAACATTGAACTTCCTGTTCAATTATTTTTCTGAGTTTAGATTCAATATTTATTAATTTGGTGAAATTACAGTTCAGTGACCGTTATAAACTTTAACACCACCAGAACAGTCATGATTCCCATGTCATATGAAAACAAATAGATACAATAAACAAATATACTAGCACTATTGTGTAAAGAAAGGGTCTTGTACCCATGTATATAATTAAAACTTACCAATATTCTGGCCAAACAAATATTGATCTTAAATCTACGTAGCCTTATGTTGTATTTACCATTAATTGTTAAGCTGATACAGCCTACCATAATCAGCAAGGAAAACCTTGGTAGGGGAGTTACACACATCAAATTGGACATGTCTGTAGGATAATTGTTTCACTTATTGATAAAAAATGGCAAGTGCACTATTGGTAGTATACTATTCATGGAGATTAGATAAACATGAGCTGTCAAGTAAGCCAGAGGGTAAAATGAGAGAAGAGTTCTTCTGGAGTTTCTGCTCCAGGCTTAAGTTTCTGCCATGACTTCCCTCAATGATGGATTGAGACTTAGAAGTATGAGCCAAATAGAGGTTTTCCTCACCAAATTGCTTTAGGTAACAGTGCTTAGTAACAGCAACAGAGAGGAGACTGTAGTGGCATATAAAACGTATCTATAGAAAGAGTTACATGTTCTGGTTTTCTTCTTGTGTTCCTAGACATTTTGTAATGATTTGTACTTTATAGGCAGTAAAGCTCTGCTGGTTATATTGTTGTAAGTGACTATTATAAATGTTGCTGCAGTTACTGTATATTTTTATATTGTTTAAAGTTTGGTAAAAGCTACAAAAACTACTGATTTCTGTGCTAGCAAAATTAGATTAAGGAACTGATATAATGTGGAGAAATAAAAACTTCTTTAAGTAGAAATTATGATAAAATTACTTGAGAAATATTTTGGAGCCCAGTTTTATTTATTATGTGTCCAAAATAGGTATTATCTGAAGAGATGTGATTAAGAAATGGTTGCATATTACTATGTATTTGTAAAGTTGTTCCAGACTGGTAGTTTACTTTAGATTATATCTTGGTAATTTTTCTTTTCAATAAAAATGTTAGATGTCATATTATTAGACAAGAAAATGAGAGAACGGCTTAGAGAGAACTGTTATATACACTATTAATTATAGAGACAAGTAATAGAGAGGTTTCAATGAATCCATAAAAACTCTGTTAGTTCCAAGCTCTATTAAAAGCAATGGATTTTGACTGGGGGAATCCCACAAATGATCATATAAAGGCCAAATTGTGTTCTCACAATGATCCATTCAATAAAGCACACATCAAGATTTCCAGGTACCTAACCAAGCATTTTGCAGAGAAACCTACACTGTGCAAAGATAAAGGCATGTACTTGGTTTTATTTGATGTCCAGCTCACATGGTAGTGGTTAAGGTCTAAATTCTGGTCTCAAATCACTACTATACATTATAATTAATAAATACATTGCTTCTGTTAGCTCTGGTATTATATAACAAGTCTGTAAAAAGATAATGTTGAATGCAATGCTCCTCGTGACTAGCAAGTTATTTTAATTGAAATTGATAAAATTTACAGGTATTGGTCCATAGACTAGTAAAAGAGATCTGACTTACTGTTTACCAGAGTTCTATGTATAAAAACATCATTTTAACCTTTCAGCAGTCACCAAGCCATCTAGACTGAGGAAGATCTGGCAACTCCAGGCCAATGTGAGCCTGGCCACTGCTGCATAGGCAAACATGAGACTGAGGGATGCAGTAGGCTTGCATCACCAGGGGATCGACTTAGACAAATAGCATTCAGGCTACTTCTGGAAAGTTGGTGTGAGGCATTGCCACTTAAAGAGAAATGAGAGCTTCTAGCCAACTGTCAATCTGGATAAATTGTGGGCTTGAAGCAACACAGGGAGATTCGTTAAATGCTAACAGTTAAAACAGCAACAGCAGCAGCAACAACAAAATCCTCATCTTTTTCCTTAATTGGTGATGTAGGCATTATTTCAGATTTTCCTTTACCTTCAAATGTATATTTCTATCTTAATTGCAGCTTCTATGAAAAATCCAGATCTATAATACTACATGAGATGAGCAGGACTATTGTCTAACTTAGTGTCAAGTTAAAGGTACAGTACATGATAGGGTATGTCCTTCTATATGCTGTGAATATATGTTTCTCTTATTTGTTGGTGAATAAATGCTGATAGGCCAGTAGTCAGGCAGGAAGTATATAGCCATGGCTACCAGACCAGGAGTTCTGGGAGGAAGAACACGGAAAGAGAGAATTTCCAGAGAAGCCATGTAGCTGCCAAAGGAGTAACACACTGTAGCATTATGGGTAAGCCACTGCCTTGTGTCAATACATAGTTTAATAGAAATGGGTTACTAATTAAGAGATCACTAGACAAAAGAAGTCTGAGCTATGAACCAAACAGTTTATAACTAATATAAGCCTCAATGTGTTTATTTAGGACTAAACATCATCAAATATATATATATATATATATATATATATATATATATATATATATATACATATATATATGGGAGATGTTATTCTGTATATATATATATGTTTCTCATACTTGTTAATTAATAAAGCACCATTGGGCCAATGAGATAGCAAGGTAGGTGGGGCTAGGAGACAAGGAGGAAAGAAGAAGTGGGAAGGAGGAGTCAAGATGTAGAACATGGAGGAAGGAAGACGCCTGCCGCGGCTCCCTGATAAGACGACCATGTGGAAATACTTAGATAAGTAGAAATGGGTTAATAATTAAGGCAGAGCTAGCCCATAAACAATAATGGTAACTGGCCAACAGGACTGTATCAAATACAGAGTCTCTGAATGTTACTTGGGGCTCACGTGGCAGCAGGACCATGGCGGCAGAACCGGGAGGCCAGCGGGGAGGAACCTGCAGTAACATAATGGTGTCAGAAGTGGAACTGAGAACTTTCACTTAAAACTTAACAAAAGCTTAAAAAATACTTTTTAGAAACAAGGGAACAGAGACTAGCAAGACTTCTTGGTTGCAGCATTTTCTCGGTTGGATTTGTTTTGCTATAGAGTTACACGGCTCCTTTAATGGAGGTTTCCAAAATATGTAAAAATAGAAGTAGAATAGAGTAATAAAAAAGCCACGTAAAGATGGAAAACACAGAGAAACTTTGGATACTATACGCGCTTCTGTTGTCTTTAAATCATTTGATTGCTGAGAAAATAACTACTGATAAAAGAAATGGTGCTGGATTAATTCAATTTATATATTTTAAAAATGCTTTGACTCCAAAATTTAAGCCTAAGGACAAGTTACTGGGGAAAAGGATTTCTATTTTTGTTTCCACAGAAAATAAAAAGCTGTGGATTCTTTCCAGACTTATATGGTTTGATCAACAAGACCCCCTGAAGCAATGTCTACAGCCAAGATTCCTGCATCTTCTTTGGACCCCCATGACAGCGCCCTCTACCAGCAGGAAGTAGTTTGGAAAGAACAATGCCCAAATTCCCAAATATTGTTTATAAATGTTTGTTTTCATTTAAATTGGCTTGGTTATAAATGGTTAATGACAACAAGCAATCTTTTTAAAGTAAAAATGGAATTATGGTATAGATATGAATACTTTGCTTTGGAATAGATTTTCTTTTATTGATACAATTTAAGGTCAATTTTGTGATAAGTATATTTCTCCTCTTGTTTAGGTATTGTGTTTATATAGCTTATTGGAAAATGTAATATATAAATTAATACAGTTATAGAGAGTTACCTATGAGAGTTAAAACTTGGAGTTAATTGAGTTAGGATTTCTAGATATGCAGAGATGTATTTGAGATGAATAGGCATCCTTCAAACCTTTCAAAACCTACAGAATATGGCATTTAAAATAGTTTAGGGTTTTTCTTGACAATGAGGCACAACTGCTCCTGGTACCACCACCTGCATCAGAAGGGAAGATAGACATCGAAGAAATGTGTTATGGAGTTTACTTCTAATATGGCAAGACTAGCCATTTGGACAAGATACTGTTCTTGTCTAGACTGACTATATGCTGAATAAACTGGACGGACGTGCAGGACCCACAAAAAAGTGACTGCTGATGCAAGATGGACATTGCTACAGGATTCCTGCTTCATGGAAAAGACAGCCAGACAGCCAGACAGTCTGCAGGACACAGAGAAAAGTGACTGTCAATACAGGTGGACAGTTTAAAGTTTCCTGCTTTGCTGAGGAGTCTGGAGACACACTATGGCCTATGGGCTGAAGATGGAACATTACAGAAGAACTTCAGGTGACTGACCAGCAATGAGTTGTCTCTGTCATTTCTAGAGTTTATATATTATCCTTCTGTGGTCTTTGAAGGAGTTGAAGACAGATAGTTTTGGTTATAGTTTTCCTTAGTAAAGATTAAAGATAAGTTACATATAGGACTTTAGACTCACAAAGATAGGATAGAAGATATTTTCTTAAAGTCTTACAAAATGTTAATGGGCTAAATATTGTTAACTGTAATTCTTATTTGGTAACTGTTGTATGATATATTTTACTATATTAAGGTTTAAACCCTTCTTTTTATTTTAGACAGAAAAGAGGAGATGATGGGAGATGTTATTCTGTATATATATATATATATATGTATATATATATATATATATATATGTTTCTCATACTTGTTAATTAATAAAGCACCATTGGGCCAATGGGATAGCAAGATAGGCAGGGCTAGGAGACAAGTAGGAAAGAGGAAGTGGGAAGGAGGAGTCAATATGTAGAACATGGAGGAAGGAAGACGCCTGCCGCGACTCCCTGATAAGACGGCCACGTGGAAATACTTAGATAAGTAGAAATGGGTTAATAATTAAGACAGAGCTATCCTATAAACAATAATGGTATTGGCCAACAGGATTGTATCAAATACAGTCTCAGAGTGTTACTTGGGGCTGATGCGGCTGTGGGCCTAGACAGGCAGGCAGCGGGCTAGCAGGCTGGCGCTGGAGGGAAAAACCTGCTGTAAATATATATATATGAAATAAATGAATACTGTGATTTAGTTCTGCCCCTATTTCTCATTAGAATATAAATGTATACATTCCCAAATCCAAAACTCTCTTAAATCCCTAACTTTTGAAGTCCAAAATGTTTTGGCAAATGGACATTCATCCTGTATCTATTGTGTATATGCATAGCATTTACCCAATATGTCAATCTTTGGGGAAAAATTGTAACTGTGACCTAAAACTTTTCACTGATGTTTTAACGTTATATGTTTAAAAGCTGTATTAATAGTCTTAATCTTAGTTTTTCATTACATTAGCCATATGAGCTAGAACACTCTTCACTTTGTTCTTAACTTATTTGGTACCTCTGTCTACATCTTACATATAGGCACCAATAAACAAGATCAATACTTTGCATTTCTATGTTTATGTACCTATTCATATATGTAGAAGTAACAAAGAAAATGTGTCTATGAATTTGAGGAGGAATTGGGGGGGTTGTCTATAGAAGGAATTGATTGAAGAGAGGAAAGAAAGGGGTGGAAATTGTATAATTTGTAATTTAATTTTTAAATATACATATATTTAAATTTTAAAGTATGTATTATATACATATGGAAGAAAAATAAATTTTATGATGAGGCAGGGCCAAAATCTTCCCACATTGAATCTAGGTTGAGCAAAATATCTCTTCATAGGGCGTGAGCTCCAAAAAGCCAGTTCATGCAATAGGGATAAAAACTGGTCTCACTGTCAGTGGCCTCAAAAACTGCCCGAGCCAACATCTGTCACCCACATTCAGAGGGTCTAGTTCTGTCCTATGCATGTTCCCTGTCAGTCCATGGTCTGTAAGCTCCCATATGTGCAGGTCAACTGTTTCTATGGCTTTTTATGCCCCCTGATCTCTTCGATGTTAGGCAATGTATATATTTTTTCATCAACATGATGTGAAATACTTGTTTGACTCCCTAGGGGAGGAATCACTCCCTCTCTGAAGAATGGATGGAGGGTGGGGTGGGGTAAGTGGGAAGAGGGTGGAGAAACTGGGTTTGGTATGTAAAATTAAAAAAGATTGTTTTAAAAATAAAAAAAATCAGAATAAAGTCTCATACAATACAGTTTCAGGAAGTTTTTTCCCTAAGGGATAAGAGGAATCACATGAATAAGGTGTTCAATTATTAGGACAAGCCACACATGGAAAGAACATGTTTTTCCATAGAGGCGTATGAATAATAACAGCTGAAGGGAGCTCAATCCTATTTGCTATACCAGGGAGGAAATGGAAGCCACATTCCAATAATAATTCTGTGTTTCAAAGAAAATGGGATCACAAATCTTGTCTTGTTTTCTTGGAGTTTTTTCACAAGTGTTCAGGATTCCCCAATGTTGCTTCATTGTGTTGTGACATCTTTCCCTTTTTTGCTTTTAAAATACAAGGTACCCAGAGTGATTTTGATTTAAGATGTATAGATAATTATAATTTGATGCACGAGAATCCTGTGTGCAAGAAAATTGTATTGTTAGAGCAGTGAAAGCAGTAAAAGTGTTAATATTCCACCACTAAGAATAGCGGTCCAATACTGTTAATTATACTATCAGGAAAATCTAGATTATAACTTAAAAAGAGACCCACATAATTAATAGTTTCAGTATCTTGTAGAATGTAAGCCCATACTTATCTTTAATAGGAATACAAATGTTAAGTCTTATGCAAATGGAAAGTGATCCACATTCTAAGGAAAAATTAAATGCAGCCTGTTCTTCAGATGATTGAAGGAGTCTATGACAGTCCCAAAGTCTTTTCATAACAGATTCTTTAGTAAAACAAATTCTCCCTTGGTGTACGTTGATGGCCTTAACTTATCCCCAGATTAACAGGCTCTTCAGAAGGAGGTTTTCCATCTTTCTGTTGACTGCCACTGTCTCCCTGCCACCCATTGTGTACTCGATGACCCAGGTCTGAAGGAGCCAAAGAGGAATTGGTAATAGTAATACTTCTATAGATCTATCTGTTAATAACAGATGCATGCCCCTTCCCAATTTTCTTCTACAGAAGTAAAAATAGGGCAGGTTAATGCATCAGCTTGCTTATTTTCCTTTGCAATAAAATCAGAGAGGCTAGAGTATGCTCAAGGTTGAGTCTATTGCTGAAAATAATCCTTTAACATAGTCATATACTGAAATAATATTTAAGAGTTTATGAATTAACAAGATTTTTGTTCTTGATGTATTATGTTACACTTAACTAGCCACCAGCTTTTAAAAGTGTTACATAACTCTATGGATTTTCAAATTTCATTTGCAGTTTACAATGAAAGGTTATGAAATCATTTCCCAGCTACCAAGCTATGGTATTTTCCCCTAAGAATGGAATTTGTGATTACTAAATTGTCCAGATTGCTTCCATTCCTCAGGTTGATATATTTTTTATTCCTGGCTCATCTAATGATATAAAAGATCAGGTTTTTTCCTGATTTACTAATTGGGCAAAACAAGTAAGGTGAGTATTTTATGGTCCTTACGGTATAGATGGATCTATTCCAAAGGCTTATCCTGTTGTTATATAATTGATGGGAGATGTCATTATGTAATTATGTTCCTCTTATTGGTTAATTAATAAGGCCCTGTTGGCCTATAGGAAGGTAAGATAGGTGGAACTAGAAGACAAGGAGGATTCTGGGAGAGTAGGAGAGTCAAGATTTAGGACATGAGAGAAGAGGTATGGACCTTTTATCCTGTAAGATAAGGCCACGTGGAAACACTTAGATTGGTAGAAATGAGTTAATATTTAAGACAGTGATAGCCAATAAGAAACGCTATTAATGGGCCCACAGTTTCATAATTAATACTGTGTCTCTGTTTGTTACTTTGGGACTGGCTCTGCTCTGGGACCAGGTTTCTGGGAAACTGCTTGTAACAAAAGGGTCCCTGCAACATGGGTACTAAGAACTTCCACTAAAAACCTAACAAAAGCTTAAAATAGGATTTTAAAAACAAAAGAACAGAGACACGCAAGGCTTCTTGTTAGCAGTATTTTTCTCAGTTGGGCTTTGTTTTGTTAGAGACAATCAGAGAATCATGTGACCCCTTTAAGGGAGGTTTCCTGACTTGCCATACGTGGCAAAAACACAGGGTTCTTTAAAGAGGCCCTGCTACCCACTGAATGATGTGAACTAGAGCTTGCAATGGCAGTGACCACATCTTCAAGCCTGCAGCATGCTGCTTGATAGCAGAGTAGACCAAGGCGATGAGCACAGCTCTCAGTGCTGGTGGTAAAAGTACCCCTGCCATATTGGATAGATGCTAGCTAAAAACAGATGTGGTTTTAATTTTAGCAATGTTGTTATTTAGCAGATAAAAGACTCCTGGCCCCCCCAAAAAAACATAAAGATTTACAGTAAAGACAGATTCAGATAAGAAAAACCTCCAAAGGTTTACAGTGTGTCTAAAAATATACATAGGTTTGGGAGAGAAAAAGAAACAGGACAAAGTGGTTGTTATTATTATTATTATTGATAATAATAATAATAATAATAATAATAATAAAGAGACTAGCAGGGCAAGCAGACCTCTATGATTTTAAAGTCAGCCTGGTGTACAGAGAAGCCCTGTCTCTAAAAAATAAAAAAATAAAAGTGAAAGAAATAGAGTAATAAAAAAGGTACCCGGACATGAGAAATACAGAGAGTATGAACACTGCATGCTGCTGTGCTGTCTTTGAATTGCTCAATTACTAAGGAAGAAACACACATGCTAAAATACAATTGATCATCAATGCTGTTGAATTAATCCAACATACATATTTTAAAAATACTTTGACTTTAAAATTTAAGACTAGGGACATGTTGCTGGGGGAAAAATTATTTTTATTTCTATAGAAAATGAAAAGCTGTGGATTTCTTCTAGACAAGCAAGACCCCATGAGCAGTGTCCCAGGTGATCCAACATTCAAAATAACTGGCACAAGGCATCCTTACAGACCACTACAGCCAGGATTTCTGAGTCTTCTTCGGATCCCAAAGACAGATCCCCTATTAGGGGAGGAAGTAGTTTGGAGAGACCAACACCCATATTCCCAAATATTGTTTATAAATGTTTGTTTTTATTTATATGGATTTTCATTTATTGATACAAATTTAAGGTCAATTTTGTGATATGTAAATTTCTCCTCTTGTTTAGGTATTTTGTTTACGCACATCTTTTAAAATGTAATGCATAATTAAATACATATTGTATATAATCACCTATAATAGTCAAAACTTATGTTAGTTAGGATTTCTAGCAATATAGAGATATATTTGAAATGGATAGTCTCCAAACCTTTCAAAGACCTTCAGAAAATTGCATTTAAAATGGTTTAAGGTTTTTCGTGACTATGAGACACAACTGCTTCTGGAAACACCACCTGAAGATGGACATCAAAGAAACTTATTATGGGCTTTGCTTCCAATATGGTAAGACTATCCACTTGGGCAAGATACTGCTTTTGTCTGGACTGTTTAGCTATATGCTTTATAAAGTAGACATACAGTACCCACAGAAAAGTTACTGCTGAAATAAGATGGACAGTGCTACAGGGTTTCTGCTTTCTGGAAGTGGCTGCCAGACATGCTGCAAGACACAGAGAAGATAGACTGACAAACTGCCAATACAAGTGGGCAGTTTCAAGTTTCCTGCTTTGCTGAGGAGTCTGCCAGACACTCTATGGCCTATAGGTTGAAACAGGAACATAACTGAAGAATTTTGGGTGACTGGCCAGGCAGTGAGTTGTCTCTGTTGTATTATCCTCTTGTGATTTTTGAAGGAGTTGAAGACAGATAGCTATGGTTACTGTTTTCCTTATTTAGGATTAAAGATAAGTTACATATAATGCTTTATATGTAACAAAAATATATGTGATAGAATATTTTCTTTAATTCCTGATAATGTTAATGAACTAAATATTGTTAACTATAGTTCTTATTTGATTACTGTTTTGTAATATGCAATTTTACTATGTTAAAGTTAAAGCCCTTTTTATTTTAGACAGGAAAGAGGAGATGATGGGAGATGTCCTTCTATAAATATGTTTCTTTTATTGGTTAATGAATAAAGCCCTTTGACCTATGGGAAGGTAAGATAGGCAAGAGTAGGAGACAAGGAGGATTCTTGGAGAGTAGGGGAGACAAGATGGAGGATGTGGGAGAAGAGGTCCAGACTCTGTCTCCAGTAAGATAAGACCACGTGGAAACACTTAGATTGATAGAAATGGGTTAATACTAAGGCAGAGCTAGTCAATAAGAAGCTCTAGCCATTGGCCAACAGATTTATAACTAATAGAGTCTCTGTGTATTATTTTAGAGCTGACAGGTCTGTGGGACCAGGTTGGCAGGAAAACTGCTCGTACACATAATACATATAAGAGACAATTTAATGGGGAAAATAAGTAAGTTAAAGGCAGTAAAAGATCCATATCATGTACAAATGCTTCTTTTAGTTTTGATTCAAATAGCTGTATTTCTTCCTTTCCCTCTCAAGGTATATTTGAGGATTGTCAAATGCTGAATTTCTGAGAGTTTTAATCAGATTTCTGATTGCATAATTAGGCATACATTTTGATTCTGCTGAAACTTCACTGGAAATATCAAGCTCAAGCCTGACTCATAAGGACAAGGAAGAATTGGGAAATGAATTTCCTTTACCTGTCCTTCAGTAGCTTGCCTAGTTTATAAACCTAGCATTTTCATAGGCTTCCCTAAATCTTCATCAACAAGTGGAAAGGATTCAGTACTAGATTTTCAAATTCTTTGTACAGTGCTTCAAGGACATTTTCAGGCAGCTGAAGATACATATCTAAAGAAGGCTCCAATAAAGGAGCTGAGGGAACCATCACCAACATAGGCGGTTACGCTTTTACATTTGACTTTTTGCCTGCACTGGGAACATGCCTACTCATTTGCCTCTCATGTTGATTTAAAGATGTGATCACCCAGTTTATATTCACTCAAGGAATTAGTCATCTCTTCATTATCCTTCTTATGGTATCCAGCTATTCATAAATCTATTACCACTTCATTTTTCTCACTCCAATAGGTGGAACACAAAGCCATATTCCAAGAACATTTCTGTATATGGAAGTTTCTGTCTCACCCAGTCCCTCAGCTACTCTGTCCCAAATAAACTCACAGATGTTTATATTAATTATAAACTGTTTGGCCAGTGGCTCAGGCTTCTTATTAGCTAGCTCTCTCAGCTCTCTCTCTCTCTTTATTATTAATCCATTCCTATTAATCTAAGTAGTTCCACACAGTCTGAGAATTCCCAAACATCCTGTCTTCCCGATAGCTACATAGCATCATGCTGACCACTCACTCTCTTCCTTAAGTATTTTAATGACAGTTTGAATTAATTGACTCAAGTAATTCAAAATTGAATGTGGATCTTTCCACCTTCTTTTTATGCCTTTCAAATGTTCTTTTGGACTCTGTCCCATACTTCCTCATCTAAAGTTCCTACTTCTGGAAACTGGAAACCAGAGATTATAATCATAAACAATTTTCAAGCAGCCTAAATGTTGACTAGCTCAACATATGACAAAGCATGTGATGGGGGATGTCTTTCTGTATATATGTTTCTCTTGTTTGTTAATGAATAAAACTATGTTGGGCCAATAGAGGCAAAATGATAGGCAGGTCTAGGAGACAAGGACAATTCCAGGAATGATAGAGAGAGATGTCAAAGAGATGCCATGTAGAATACAAAGGAGTAACAGGTCCTGGAATTCTCCAGTAAGTCTAGACCATGTCCTTGACATCAGCCAACAGTTTAATGATTAATACAGCTTCTGTGTATTTATTTGTGGCTGAAGAATGGCGGGACTTGGTGGGTTAAGAAACTTCCAGCTACAGCCTTCTCTGGTTCCTCTTTCATTATGCTCCCTCTTCTGAGGGTCTTTCCATTCTCTTATCTCACAGTTGGCTTCAGATCCCTGTTTCCTGAGGCCATTTCTTTCCCATTCTAGTGGGCAGCATGACCCTGGGAGAGCAGGGGCATAGAAATGAAGCAGACTAAAGTTTCATGTAATAGACATCTCTGTTCAGAGCATTAGGGTATTTATACTCTGAAGGTTAAAAAGAATCACACTAGTTAGGTGTTCAATCACAAGGACAAGACATGTGGCAAAAAATGTGTTTTTCTATAGAGGAATATGAATAATAACAGTGAAACTAAGCTTGTTCCTTTTTGCTACACACGGAGGAACACTAAGCCATGCTTCAAGAACATTTCTATAGATGAAATTTTCTGTCACACCTGGTCTTGCAGTTGCTTTGTCCCAAATAAACTCACAGAGGCTTATATTAATTATAAACTGTTTGGCCAGTGGCTCAGGCTTCTTATTGGCTAGCTCTCTCTCTCTCCTCAATTATTAATCCATTTCTATTAATGTAAGTAGTCCCTCATAGTCTTGGATTACTGGAGAATTCCCAGTCATCCTATTTTCCTGGTAGCTCTGTGGCATCTTTCTGGCCACTCACTCTCTTCTTCTCTCCAGTTTTCTCTAGTCTACAGTTGATCCACTGCATAGGATTAGGAGGTGTGACATTGTCAGAGATGGTGTGTCACAGGGGTGGGCTCTCAGATTTCAAAGACCAATGTTTGTCTCTTTCTTTCTGTTGCCTGAGGGTCTGGATGCAAAACTCTCAGATGCTTCTCCAGCATCATGGCTTCCTGCATATGGCTGGCCATGTTCCCTGCTTTGATGATAGTGGACTAGCCACTGGATTTAAAATGTCCCAATTGAATGCTTTCCTTTATAAGAATTGCCATAATCATAATGTCTCTTAGCAGCAAAAGGGAAATAACTAAGTTAGAAGTTCATCTTTTAATACTCTTCTTTGCAGAGGCACATTTAAGGAAAAAAAAGACAGTCCCATATTCCTACACTGGAATATATTAGCAGCAAAGTTAATATAGTTTAGAGCTCCCTCTTATTGTCATACATTATGTTTTACTCTTTTAATATTAATTTTATCTTTATTTAAAAATTTTATAATACATATCATACACAATTAATATATATATATATATATATATATATATATATATATATATATTGTTTTGGTTTTTAAGGCAGGGTTTCTCTGTGTAACAGTCCTGGCTGTCAGGAACTTGCTATGAAGACCAGACTGACCTAAAATTTGTGAAGATCAGCCAGCCCCTGTCTCCTGAGTATTGAGATTAAAGGTGTGTGCCACCATGAACAGCTTACACTATATTTTGATCATTTTTTATCTTCACAACTCTCTCCTTTCATATCTCCTTGACTTCTCCATCCACCCAACTTAACACTCTCTCCATCATATTTTCATTCCCTTGTTTAAACACCAATAAGTCAGAAAAATTAAAATAATGCCCCCAAACAAACAATCAAGCAATATCAAGTCTATTTTGAATTGACTAATTACTCTTAAGCATGACGTCTGTCCTGGAATGTAGTTGATATACCTAGTGGTTTTTCATTGAAAAAAAGTTGATTTCCCATTTCCCAGAGTGTGAATTACAAACAGCTTTAGAGTTAAGGGTGGGATTTTGTGCCAACTTTTCCTTTTCAGAAGTGGTAACTTACCTGGTTTGACAAATCTGGGTCTTATACATGCTGCCCTAGTCTCAGTAGCTTTGTATATGCATCAATTCTGTTGTGTTTGAAAGATACTCTTTTCTCGGGGTCATCTACCTTTTATTGCTTTTGCAATCTTTCTGACTCCTTTTTCATGCAGACCCCTGAACCTTGAGGGAGGGCTATGTTGATGATATCAGGTTATGACTAGGTTCTCTGATGTCTCTCACTCTCTTTCCATTGTTGCTATATTAATTCCTACCTATTGAATATGGTGATAAGAGTTGAGTGGTAGACTGATCTATGGGTAGAGTGATGTCATTAGCAGTTATTTATGGCCTTAATTGATCTTTATCTCCAGAACTCAGAGTTGTTTTAATTTGCAGTCCACAATGACTTTGTCCAGCATTTCCCACCCATGATTGCTTCCCTATGATTATCATCTCTGTATTTTCTTTGTTGACGTGTCTATTTTGAGTCTTTTGCCATTTTTTAAAAATTGTTTCCTTAATGTTGAGTTTTCGGAAAAGTCCATGCACATTTTGGGTATACAAGCTTCAGGAGATTTTTCTATTTCTTTTAAAAATGTTTTCTCTAGGTCAAGTAATTTGTCTGATCAGTCTCTTAGCAGTGTGTTTTTTTAGATCAGTTCTTACTTTTGAAAAGTCCAAGCTGTTTTTCTTATTTTTCATGCCCTTGGAAAAAACATCTACGAGTATATCCAAATTGACCTAATTTTCAGAGAGTTTCATAGTTTGACATTTTACAGTTAGGATTATGGTTCAATGTTAGTTTGTTGTTGTTTTTGTTTGTTTGTTTGTTTGTTTGTAATCTTGTACCAGGATAGTTTATGTACATGTAATTGAAATGGCTGTAGGAAGGAAATCTTTTCAGCCAACATACTCTTTACATGTTTTATAATGGTAAATTGACTAAACTTGTGCTCTGGAGTCTCTATTATGCTGTATTGATCTATTTTTTCTATCAATATCATACATGGTAGTCAATATAGCTTTATAGAAAATCTTGAGGCAGACCGTTGTCTTTCACACCATGGTCTTTCAAGTCATGATATGTTTATGTCTACAATATAACTTGCCCCAGGTGGGGTGTAACCTCATTGACTCTATAGACAGAGATGGGAATCTGATATCAGCACAATGGTGAGTATCCTGTGCCATTCATGGAATGCTACTCCATCTATCTAGCTTGTAGCTGTTGATTTTATTGTTGCTCTATTTCTTTCATCAGAGTTGTAGACTTTGCTACATGTATTCATTATGTTTATTTGATATGACTTAGTAAAGTATTTCTTTTGGGTGCATAATAAAATTTTAGTTATTGTAAATTTAATTTCTGTTTACTCATTATTGGAAGGTAAGGAAACAACTAACTTTTGTGTATCAAATGTGTATCTAGAAACCTCACTATGTCATTTATTATTCTAGCAAGTTTTGATCTTAAAAATAATGTCAACAGTGCTAACTTCAGAGGCACATTAAAAATTGAAACAATATGGAGATTTCCAAGGCCTGTATACAAAGATAACATGAAAATCATGAAGTGTACTGAGTTTTTTTTTATTTTAATATAAAGGCAAAAATCCACCTATGTACGTATGTGATTTTAATAAGGTTTTGAAAGTTTAAGTGGATGACTGGCTTCTCTTTTAGAATAACTGGGTTCAATTCCCAGTGTCACATGTTGACTCACAATCATCTTCAACTATAGAACTATAGAATCTAATGACATTTTCTGGCCTCTTTTGGATGCCAGTGTGAGACTTCCAGTGGAGGGATTGGGACCACTGGATAACCCCTGTATAACCCCTGACCTACAGTTTGCTACAAGGCAGTATGACACAAGGTGGTGCGGAATTATGGGGTGGCCAACCTTTCACTGATACAGCTTGAGACCCATACTATGAGAGGGAGCCCATACCTGACACTGCCTAGAGGACCAGGACCCAGAGGTTAGACACCCAAGAGACCTAGGATACAACCAAACAAGACTGGACAAAAATGTCAATGAGATAATTGTTTTGCTATACTCATAGACTGTTACTTAGCCCAAATGTCATCAAAGAGGCTTCACCCAGAAGCTGATGGAAACACATGAAGAGACCCATAATTCTGAAGTTCTGTTGAGATTTCTTTTTTTTTTCTTTTTATTATTTTTTTCTTATTTTACATATCAATCCCAGTTTTCTATTTTTTCCCACCCTCCCATACCACTGACCCCCTCCCAAACCCCCACACACACCACAGGGAGGGTGATGCCTTCCAAGAGGGATCATCAAAATCTGTCAAGTCATTTGTAGTAGGGATTAGGACCTCCCTCCTGCCTCTAGGTTAAGGTAGTATCTCTCTGTGGGAATGTGTTCCCAAAGTCCTATTGTGCTCCAGAGATACATCCTGGTTCCATGCTCAGAGATCCGTTAGACTACCCAGGCCTTCTAACTGAGACCCACATTCAGGGGGACAGAGTCAGTCTAATGCTGGTTTCCCAGGTATCAGTCTGGAGTCCATTAGCTTCCTCTTGTTCAGGTCAGCTGTCTCTGTGTGTTTCTATTGCTTGGTCTTGACCCTGATTTCTTATCACTCTCCCTCTCTGCAAAAGGATTACATAAGTTTAATTCAGTGTTTAGCTGTGGGTGTCTACTTCTGTTTCCATCAGCTACTAGATGAAGGCTCTACAATGGCATATAAGTTATTTATCAATCTCATTATCACAGAAGGACATTTAAGGTAGCATTTCCACTGTTGCCCAGATTGTTAGATGGGATCATGCTTGTATGTCTCGGGACATTTCTCTAGAGTCAGTTATATCTTCGAACCTATAATGGCTCCCTCTACTATGGTATATCTTTGTTTTGCTCTCATAATATTCCTCTGTGTAAATATGTCACATCTTCTTTATCCATTCTTCAGTTGAAAGGCATCTAGGCTGCTTCAAGGTTCTTGTTATTACAAATAATGCTGCTGTGAACATAGTTAAACACATGTCTTTGTTGCATGTGGGTCATTTGGGTATATATCTAAGAGTGGAATTGCAGGGTCCTGGGGTAGACTGATTCCCATTTTCCTGAGGAACTGCCATACTGATCCCTAAAATGGCTGTACAAGTTTTCACTCCCACCAGCATTGAAGGAGTGTCCCCTTTCTCCACATCCTCTCCAGCATAAGCTGTCATTGGTGTTTATAATTTTAGCCATTCTGGCAGGAGTAAGATGGTATCTCAGAGTTGTTTTTAATTGTATTTTTCTGATTGCTAGGGGTGTTTAATACTTTCTTATGTGTCTTTCAGCCATTTTGGATTCCTCTATTGAGAATTCTCTATTCAGTTCTATACCCCACTTTTTAATGGAGTTATTTGGTGTTTTGGTGATGAGTTTCTTGAGATCAGCCCTCTGTCAGATTTGAGGTTGGTAAAGATCTAACAATATTACAGTGTTGTTTTCTTAGTAATCCTGACTGTTAAGAAAGTTTACTACATGCCAAAAATATGAAAAGGCTGTGAGGTAGATAGCAGTTCTTCTGCAAACTCCTATAAATACAGAATTTTTTCCTTGAGAACAATGTAAAGAACTATGGACAGTAAAGAGAACTTTAGTTTTCGGAAATCTCTGATAATTGGCCCTGGAAATTGCCCCTCAAGTAGTTATTTTACCTTCGCCTCAAATGTAGACATTTTCCCTTCCAAATTATGTTATCATATACAAGCAATATGATGTCTCATGTCTCATAGCCACAGATTCCTCACTGGCAAGGTGGAGATAATCCCAAACTTAAAAGACTGTTTTGCAATGCTCTGAAAAGTACAAGTGTACTGTCAAATGTATGGAATAAATAAGCACTCGTAAACTTGCTCACTGATGTGGTTGTGTTTGTTGTTTGTAATTCATTGGTTCATTAAAATGTTTCAAATATTGATTAGGTATTGTGTTATTGTTCTCTAAAGAAACAGAAGTAATACAACATGTACATATATACATAGATATAGCTACGTATATATTATGTATTTGTATGTATGTATGTCAATATTGAAAGGGAGTTTATTAACTGTAATTCTGCTGGTCCAACAATGGCTTTCTTCTGATAGAAAGGCCAAGCATCCAATAGTTGTTCCGTCAGAGAGGGTGGATGTTTGGGCCATCCCTCTCTGGTGTCTAGTCCCAGGAAATTCTTACAGAGACACCATTCTTCTGTTTATGTTGGAATCCTGAAGAAGCAGTTTCTGATATCAGAAAAGGAATGATGGGTATTTGAACCAGTTTACAGTGGGTCCTTCCACCTCAATGATTGAGTCAAGAAAACCCCTCATAGTAGTGCCAGCTGTTTAGTTTTAGTTGATTCCAGATGTAATCAAGGTAATAACCAAGGTTAGCTATTACATGTACCTTCAATTTCATATTCACTATGTTAATTGCTATTTATCATCTTATAACAATTTAGGTTAAAAAACACTATTTTATCATTTATAAAGAACAAACAAACAAAAAACCCAACAACAACCAAAACCAGGAGGACAGAACGGCTCAGTGGGCAAAAGAGTTTGTCTCTAAACGTGACAGACAACCAGAGGTTTATCTCTGGAACCTCCAGATAACAGGGATAACACAAAGTGGTTTGTGAGCCCCATAAATGGACCTTGACACATGCCTATGTACACACATACACACAAAAACAAAGAAATTAAAATTTAAAATGTCCCTGATCTTATAACAACATTGTTTCAACCCCAAGCCCCACACATTGCTAAATTTAGGAATATGTCATATACATTATCGTGAGTTCCAATTGAGTACTAATTCAATTTTGCTGTTTTTATTTCCTTCTGAGACTGGGTTTCATAAAAAACTCAAGTAGGCTTTCTCCCCTCAATCTTCAGAGGTGCGGAGCTCCAGTTGTAGGTTACCATGTTGTTTTTAACCTTCTTTTACACTAAGTGAAATGCATCCTTTTCAGTTAGCAGGGAAAGTGCGAGCTTTGAACTCAGGCTGAGTGGTTTTCTCTCTGGGAATTGCTGATTCCTCACCCATAGAATTGGGTTGTTCTGCAGCCTGCCTCTCAGTCTTACTTTTTTCCATTTTTTTTCCTGGATGCCATAAATTTCTGAGAATCAATGAGTCCTAAACATGATAATGTTATCTGTTTTAGCCCCCCAGTGCTGAATCAATGCTCAATAAGTGACACTTACCATTTTTAACACAATTGCTTAAAATAAGGCATTTTAATTAATGAAGATGGGATTTCTACAATACTTAAAATTTTCCATTAGAGTCTTATTTAAACTTTACATAATTGTAAAATATTTTTTCTAAAGAAAGTGCCTATCAGAAGTATTGAATACCACATAATCTTTGAGGTTTGGGGCAATGATGATGACTGGGTGAAAACGTTTAAGAATAAATTTTAATGGCAAAGTTTAATTAGAAAATTCATCCCTTACACACAGGCTAACGCAGACTATGGCAAGCTGCTTAATTTTCAATTCTCAGGCTATTTTACATTGTCAACATTCTATTTAGTAATCTTGAGGGAAATAGCATCAAAAGCAGACAAAGAAAAATGTTTCACTTTCCTGCAGCTGACTCCCTGATTGCCTGACGTTTAGTTACATTTGGGCATCTGTCTCAGGAACTCCCATTGTCTGCAACCATATGCAAACTGAAGTGTGCTTTGGGGTATAGACATGAGGACAGACTTGGCACTTGGATTCACCATCCAGCAGCAGCGGGAGAAGCTGGACAAGCCTAAGATACTTCATACAGTTCATTTAATGAACTGTTACTTTATTATTTTGTAAAGCTTCTGTAATGCGCATTTATGATATAAAGAATGCTTTGCATACTGTTTCGGGAGAGAACCTCATTTAGATTAACCTGTGACTTCCACAGCAGGTGGTAGGATGAAGCAACTGCTTCAATTACTGCTTTTGCGCATGACTTTCATGTGTTGCTAAGATTATCAGAGAAACCTGATTACATCCCCTTAGACACTATTGTTGGCATGATGATTAAGCTGTTATTTTTTTTTTTAAGACTGGGAAACTAAAAGGCTTTTTGGCATGAGGCAAAAGCACTGTGTATAGAGATCAGTAAGATAGTGTGTATCATTGCCCTGTAGCTTATCTCCACATATACAGCTCCCTGGTGGATCCCTATGATAAACATTATTGGAACAATTAGCTGCTGCTGACACAGAATCCAGACACAATAGCCATGGCCAGTAGCACAGAGCCAAAAATTATGGAGCCAAAAACCATAAAAAGCAACACCAAGCTAGTCTCCCCATTCAACTGCTGTCATAAAACCCTCCCAGTGATATGTTTGCATAGCTGGCTCCACCGATATGGCACTATTAACACAAAGGAAAGAGCTGCAGCCCTTGCCTTTGTTTAGTTGAAATTACAAGTCATTGAATTAGTATGTCATCTTTATTGTGCTGTCATGCAGCGGAGGTGAGGAAGGCTCCCGTAATGGATGGGAGAGTTTGATGGCCTGAAAGACAGGCTCACAGATGGTTGTGGATATAAAGCAGTTCTCCCCCTTTAAAAAAAAAAGAGCAAGAAAGAAAGGGGGAGACAAGCAAAAATCCTGCTTAGAATGGATTGGCGCTGCTTTGTGATGTAATGCAGAGATATTTGTACAAGTCTTATAGTAAACTTTGTTAAGTCTGGAGTGTAGTGGCAAAGGTAACCAATGCAAACATTATTGAGGAATGTATTTATTAAACATTTGCAATGTGTCACATTCATTGGCTGCTGATATGATTACTGTTGTTCTTGGAAATTTTCTCATAACATTTATAATTAATTGTGCGTGATTTGACAGATAATGTGAGAAGAGTCGTCAATTACCTAAAAGTTAGTAATGAGTGTTTTGAATACTGCAAGAAAGACCTAATTCTGTTTTCAAATTTGTTTTCGTAGAGATTGCATACAGTGACTGAGAGTTTGAAGATAATAGAGGATGTGTTTTAATTCAATGATTTGCTTCTTTTGCTACTTTTTTATCTGTAGTTTTATTTACATTTTAACAGATTATTTGGTCCTTTTAGGTCTATATATATAGTTTCTATGAGATGCACAACTGAATCTCATTTTTAAAAGATAAAAAATTATGTTTCTTTTGTCATAATTATTAAAAATGCTGATTCAGCATAAAACTATTTTTTTTATTATTATTATTATTATTATTATTATTATTATTATTATGCGAGCTATTGAACAGAAAGAACACCCTCTCTTCCAGTATTTTGTTTCTGAGAGGAATCTTGTCATCAAACATGCAGGACAATGCTTATGTTAAGAATCAACTAGCTACACCTGAGAGTTCACCAAATTATCAATGTGCTAATGCTTTCTGTGGGTCTATTCCTTGTACATAAAAAAAGCAAAAAAAAAAAAAAATTAAGGGTGTGATATGCTATGGAATGAGATACATGTATAGATAGATATACAGGAACATTTCACAAACTAACATACCTGTGACTGTATTTTAAACATTTGATCATGACTGCAGAGATGACTAGGGTCTAGAGTTCGTTCTCAGCACTCACAAGGCAGCTCACAACCACCTTAAACTCCAGTTCCAGTTGGGTTCAGTGTTCTTGACAGGCAGTGCATTCTTGTAGAGCACAAACATACATGCAGACAAAACACTTTTTGTTTTGTTTTCCTTTGGATTTTCCAGACAGTGTTTCTCTGTGTAGACTGTCCTGTCACTCACTTTGAAGACCAGGCTGTCCTTGAACTCACAGAAATCCACCAGCCTCTGTCTCCCAAGTGCAGGTATTAAAGGTACACGTCACCACCACCTAGCTCAAAACAGTCATATGCATAAATTTTTAAAAATGATTAAAAATGCATTTGCTTATATTCGAAACAATCGTGAGATATAAACGCCAGGGGGGGGTAGCATGGTAGAAACTGGATGTGTTCAAGAATGTCCTCAAGGGTAAAAAACATGTTCTCGTTTTGTTTTCTGTTGCTGTTTGTTTGTTTTGTTGTTCTGCTTTCTGGATATTTCCAAAGCAACACTTCAGAAAGGTAAGTGAAGTGGGAAATGTGTGCTTAGTTCAGAACTGTCTATTCAGCAGCATCATTCTATTCAGATTTTGCTTCCGTTTTTACGGTCATTTCATCTTTATTTGAAGATGATGATGCTGACTTGCAATTTGTTATGAAAAGCAGCTTGGGTAAGGGAGACACTGTTGGTGATTTGAGCCCATAGAATGGAAGATAAACATGGATTTGCTGATAATCAGATTGACTTTGAGGTCTCACTATGATACCTATTAGCTGAAAAATCTTGAACAAGTTTGATGTTTTCATTAATAAATACAAGGAAAAATGAGTGGCTCTAAATATGTATAATGACAGCAAATTGACCTAACCATGGCTTGAGGGTGATGTCTTCTGGTTCCAGTATTACAGATTGTAATTCACTTTTCCAGTGCTTCCGGTATCGTCATGGTAAATGGCAATGCCAAGAAGAAATTCAGATCCTGGAAGAGGACATTGGAGTTTGAGCAAAGAAGAATAGAAGACACAGCAGAACTTACAGAATGATCTTCTTACCATATGTTCTGGTTTGCTTATCAAAAGTAAGAAAGAAGGCTTTCCAAAGCCAGTCTGAGAAGGTGTATGTCCAGTGAGTAGACTCTGGGCCATGGGTTCCATGGTCCTAGCTACTGGTAAAAATCTAAGTCATTAGAGTTACCATTGCCTAAAAATTATATTGTATCAGGGAGACTTCATCCAGAAACTGGTAGGAACAGATGCAGAGCCCCACAGTCAAAAATTAGGGGGAGCTCAGACAATCCTGCTGAAGAGAGGGAGGAAGGATTTTAATAGCCACATGGATCAAAGACATCACAACAGCACTTACAGAATCAATAACTATCCTGGGCTCATAGGTGCTCACGAGGACTGAACCGACAACCAGGAAGCTTGTTTTAGACTGACCTAAGCTCTCTGCATATATGTGACAGTTGTGTAGCTTGGTGTTCTTGTGGGACATCTAAGAGTGGGAGCAGGGGCTATCTCTGATTCTTTTGCTGGCTTTTGGGACTCTTTCTCATACTGGGTAGCCTTGCACAGCCTTAATACAAGGCAAGGTGCTTGGTCACACTACAACTTGATATGCCGTGTTTTGTGGACATCCATGGGAGGCCCACCTTTTTCTGAACAGAAACAGAGAAGGAATGGATGGCTGGGTTGGGGCAAGGGGATGTGTCAGAGAAGGACTAGCAGGAGAGGAGGGAGGGAAAACTGAAGTCTAGATATAAATCAATCAATTAATTAATTAATTAATTAATATTGCTGAATCTGTTACATTTACCCTGAACAAGAGACTAATGTCTGCTATACATAATGTTGAGCTGAATTAACATAAAAATGTACATGACAAAGACAGGTCCACCTCTGAATTGGAGGAGATAGAGTAGATGAAGAGGGCCCAATAATACTGAGACAGGTCACTACTTTCAGTTTTTGCCACATTAAAAATACAAAATTATTTTGTGTTTATAGGTGAACAAAGCTTTTGTTATATAGCTTTATTTCTTTTCCCATAAAATCTTAATTCATTTCCTGGATGAGGACTAGAATAAAGCCAAGGAGCAAGAAAGCATATGTGCCTATTTTAGTCGAAGGGGATTGTTATTCAAATGTCAAAAAATGGACATACCTGTATTCTGCTGTTCTAGAGTTATCTTAGAATAGTGTTCCAATGGTTAGGTCACAGGTCATACATTTTGTGATGTACACTGATTTAAGCTAAGACAACTTCTCTGTTTTTCTTCCAGCTTACTATATCCCATAAATCCCATGTCTCCACTGCATCTGCCTCTCTGGTCACCCTTCTTAGGGCTTTGTTTATTACTTACTGGGTGACTGAGTGATGACAATTTTAATTGACCACAGAATCAAAACTTTGTCATAATTAACTAGATTTGATTTAGCAACTATTCTAATAAGCAAAGCTAAATAAGTAATTTCATCCTCTCTCAGTATTATTTTTATTCACTAATTGTTCAAACTAAGTAAAAGCATTGAAAAAAATGAATCTCTCTCTTTCTATGCCTCTCTCTCTCTCTCTCTCTCTCTCTCTCTCTCTCTCTGTGTGTCTTTTCTTTTTTATTTTTGTGATTTCTCTGCTTTTAATACTGTTGCTTCCCATAGAACAACTTTTATGCAGATAAATACTTGCAAATATATTTCAGGTCTCAGTTTTGTCATTGAGTTTAATAATGGTTATGGAATACTATTTTTCTAAGTCAGTATTACTGACATCTTGTTATGGCCTCCTTTTAAATTATGAGACTATAATTATCCTCACTTTAATATTCAGTTGTATGGAGGCCACAAAATCTTAACTTGTAACTGGAGGATTGACTGACATGGTTACAATAGGATAACCTCAAGATTTTGTGATAATGACTTGTATGTTGAACACATCTCTTCCATCTTGCTCAAACCAACAAACATCTTTAGTCTTTGCTTCTTGTTCTTGGACATTTCCTAGTCAATTTAGTCCAAAACCATGAATACCCCTACATATACACTACACACACACACACACACACACACACACACACACACACACACATACACACACACACACACACACACACACACACACGAGAGAGAGAGAGAGAGAGAGAGAGAGAGAGAGAGAGAGAGAGAGAGAGAGAGAGAGAGATAGAAACTGTATTTTCTCTCAGAGTATTAATCTCCCAGGAAAAGCCACCTAAATTTTAATATCTGCACTGAAAACAGCCTCTGAGTATCTTCCTTGATTTGGTAATTTAAAACCTTTGTATCCTGGTACTTTTCTTTTTAATTATCTGCATAGTCCTTGTACAGACAGGGGCTCTAGTTTAATAAGTGCACTCATGTTTTGAATATGCTTTGATATTATTATTGAATTGTACATTTCTCTTTTCCCTTCTTCAAACTCTCCCACAATTTCCTCCTCACTCTCTTCCAAGTTAATGGCTTGTATATTTATGTATATATACATATATATTCCTATATATGACCTGTTCAATGTCTATAATGCTACCTGTATGTGTGGTTCACGGAATTGCAGAGCCTGCCAGTGGTCTCTTTTCTGGATAAGGTCACCTCTCCTACTCCTGACTTTATGCGGTAGCATGCAGTTCTTTGTGTAGGGCTGAGGCCTCATAGGCTCCATTCCAACATGTTAGGTTTGTTCATTGGTGTAATGCTTGTTTAGCTCACATATGGGTACCCCTAAAGGCAGAAGGTAAGTCTTTATTGCAGAGGACGCCATGCACTTCAGAAACAGGAACCAGAGACCTCGGAGCAGGAACTGAACTGAATGTTGCCTCCCTGAAAATTAATTATCTTCTTGGTATCAGAAGGTACCATGCAAGCCAACTTCCAAATAAGGGAAGTGACTAATAATCCTATCCAGAGTTCGTGCCTATTAACCACATCAACAGCCATCATGGCACAATAACCTTAAGGATGCAGGAGGAGCTCATGGTAGCCACTAGCTCTCTCTAATGGAACTTAAAACCTGCTCAACAAGAGGGTTAGCATGCATGTTTCTGGAAATCTAACTGATTGGCTTGTGCTAATGAAGTCATAGTTATTTGAGGAGAATCTAGAATGATTAATTTACTAGGTTACTAGGCTGTGAGGTATGACAGGACTTGTTGGAAGAAGTTAGAAGAATATGGGGATTGGGTTTGTAGGCCTCAGAAACTTAAGCCAGACACAATATCTTTTCCTGCTGCCTGTTGGTATGATATAGAACTCTTTTCTCCTTCTGCAGCACTATGTCTGTCTGTGTGTCACCATGCCATGACAATAATGAAATAAACCTCTGAATCTGTAAGCCAACCCCATCTAAATGCTCTTATTTAAAAAAAAATTAGAGTTTCCATGGTCATGGTGTCTCTTCACAGCCATATAAAACCTAACCAAGACACAGGCTATCTTACCACAATACCTAACAATAATGTATAATTATTTGTTCTTACACATAGAGGTAAGTGTAGTCTTCATTGTCCATCAACTTTTCAGAAATTAGTACATACCCATACATTCCTTGCAGATGTCATCTCTTCCTCCAATTCTCATAATGCCATTTGTACAGTCTGTGAGTTCTACCTGCCAGCACTTCTTGTTCAACAGTCTACCGTGTTATGGATACCTGAAGATTATGTTCTCACCCAAAAACTTTGTCCCCATTCAAGCTTAAGCTCTTTGTGAGCCAGATATGATTCAGTGATCAGTACATTACCAAAATACATCTCTGTAATTTCTCATCAATACCCAATAATTATTATATTAACATAGAGTATTATTGACATTTGCCTTATTAATGTTTGCCTTAGTAAATGTTTCTTGAAGTACAGTGGTTCATGATAACTGGTAGAATTAGAAGACTTCAGACAACTGAATGAAAATGTTGTGAGTCCTAATAATTATGAAACCATTGATTTTTTAAAATTATTTTGAACTGTTTGTTGAAACTTACTTTCTGAATGCTGTCTTTGGGTTCATATCTTGTAACCTGAGGTAGTGGTCACTAAGAAGAAATTATGCAGTGTTAAGGAGATGGGTTTCAAAATTAGCAAGTAAGTTTATGCTTAGCTATAATTTATGAATATAGAGGCAAACTCGCAACTTACATTGAGAGTAATTCGCAAAATAGTTAATGGGATTGATACCAAGAAAACGTAAGTTGTGTAACTGATGGCAAATGAAACAAAGGCTAAATCCCTCTCAAGAAGTGCATCTTGAAAATTCCACTGTTTAAAATGCTGTACTCCAACCTCATGGACTTCCTGAGGGGGAAGGGTGCAAAGAAATAGAAAAATACTTAAGAAGGCTGAATTCACCCCCTGACTTCACACTCAGATGAACTTGCAAATGCAATTGGTTTATTTTGTATAAATAAGCAAGAATGCTGGAAGAAGCTAAATATCTTCATAAAACAAAACATTATGATACCAGAAACCCTTAGGAATAGCACTAATGCTTTTAAATGAAGGTTTTATTTGTCTCTGAGCTGCAAAGAGGAGTCACTAATGAGATGTCATTTAAATTCTAACACCTGTTTAATGGCAGTTTTTCTCTATCCCCAAAGAGTAGCTGTTTTTGAATGTTTGCAGCTTTCCAAGTGTATCTACAAGAATCGTTTTTCATAAACAATGTGTGCTTCCTGCTCACATGATTCCAGCTGCTTTAAAACGTATGTTGAAAATGGTTGGCTGTGGCACCTTTTGCATTAGATGGGTTCTAAACACTTGGTTAAAAAGTTAAAATTTTATAAAACTATAGTAAATATTTATCAGAAATTTCAGGTTTTACTTTTATGATTTCCTCATATGAACAATTTACTTGTAAGAAAATTAAAAAAAATAAGTAGCCCACAATAACTGTGGAAATGTTACTGTATGGTTCCTCTCAAAAGTAATCAGAAGGAATAACAGACATTCTATTGCCAAATATATGTAAAAAAAATATTTACTAGCAAAGAACTTTCCTTCAAGGTCCATCTCTTTTTGTGGTCTTACTTTTTTTAAACAGGCTACCCTCATGGCTGTGTCCATTAATGAACCCTCTTATAATTCAGCACAAGTAATACATAAATGCATTCAAATGAATCAACTCTATCTTGAAAAATTCAAGTGTGCCTTTTTTAAGTAGGAATTTCATGAAAATGAGAATATGAAATCTCAAAGGTGATTCCTTCTAGGAAGGCTGAGAGACCCTTGTTTAAATATGTGCAACTTGTACCTGATAGGACCATAGTTTTGTTCCCTTGACATCCTGGATATGAGACAGAGCAATCCTTAGTTGTGAGGAGAGAAGCGTCTTGGCCTGGGGAAAGGCGACACCAGGGTCCCACCTTTCAGAACTAAGGATTTAAGCTGAGTTCACTGAGGTTACTGAAAAAAGAATAGCCAAGTCATAAAATGCTCCACCTGTGAACCCAGACAATCCTATGAAACCTAAATGGTCTGCACATTAAAGTAAGAAAGAAGAAAATCGTCTCAGATGTGGTTGTATTATGCTGAAAACGATTCCACTTTTTTTTTCCCCCTCACAGTCATTATTTCTCCGATTTCTTAGTGCCAAATAAGCTCCTCTCCCCTCTAAAAATCCTGCCCTCTTTGAGATTCTAGCCATTTAAAGTATTCTTTTGAATGAACAGAACAATTGGATTTTTCTCTTTTTGGTGTTTAAATTTCTCTTTCCCTTCCAGCTCTGCCTCTATATAATCATATACATATACATAAACATGTGGTAAGGAACTAAAGTATGAGTTCTGGATTTAGACAATTTTTATTTATAGGTAGAATCTCACTGTTTAATCTGTGTTCTAATTACTCACAGGATTTATTCACAATTGCTTGACATACACTTCATGCTGAGTCCAGGGAAATAAGCATATTCTTTTTTTTCCCCTGTTGCAGCTCTTTTCTTGACTTATGAAAGCCAAATATCCATTCTGTATGGAGAGATGAATCAGCAATCCATATAATATCTATTCATCATACATATTTCACAAGGAGGATATTGTGGTGACTGCAAAGTTCTTACAAAAATAATATGGAAATCCGGAACTTGATGTGGAGTGTCAGAGAGCCTCTTACTATTATTTACCTTATCAGCTTTTGCTTTCTGAAATCAATGGAAGGGCATCAAGTTCAGCTAATCCATATTTCTGAGTATGAAATTGAATTTATAGTCTGTAGTATGTTGACTACAGCTCACATTTAAGGCATAATTGATTTTTATTGAAAAGCCAGCAGGCACATCAAAAATTTCCACAAACCACAAGGATGTTAAATTTTACCCTGTTTAGATAATAGTGTGGCTTTATTTATCCTTTAAAATGAAGCTTTTATATTTATATCAGCAAATGCCATGGAAGTGTGACTGATAACTTGTGAAACCATAAATCCATGGTTCTGTAAAACCCTGCTGCACAGAAATAGCAACTTTATATTTCAAAGGTAAATGTCTATGGTTGGTTTGTTTTAAGAATAAATGGATAAACGCAATAATAAATCTAGCACCATATCATGTCATATGGCAACATTCTTTCCTTTGAAACAACAGCTTGCACCCATTTCTTTTTTTCTCTTCCCCACATTCTTTCTGCATTTCATTTTATCTTTTGGTTTACACATTATGTGTTTTGTTTCTAGAGTCTTTATGCATATGAAATGTTATTCTTTCAAAAGTATGTTCTTTCTTTCTAAGCTCAATAGTCAACCCTAGCCTGTAAAGAAACATCTTTAGTTTCACTAAAATGCCTCCCAAGCCATATAATAAGCCCACCTGCTCAAGTTCTGTGCATTTAAACTTTAAAACTAGGAAGATTGAGTCAGGGCACATATAGATGAGAGAGAGAAAGAGAGAGAGAGATGCCATAATGGAGGGAGCCATTATAGGTTTGAAGAGAAAACTGACTCTAGAGAAATATCTAGAGACCTAAAAGGGTGACCCCATCAACAATCTGAGCAAGAGTGGAAAGGCTACCTTCAATGTCTTTCCCTGATAATGAGATTGATAACTAACTTATTTGCCATCATAGAGCCCTCATCTAGTAGCTGATGGAAACAGAAGAAGACACCCACCGCTAAACATTGAGCTGAACTCCTGGAATCCAGTTGCAGAGAAGGAGGAGTGATAAGAAAATGGGGTCAAGATCAGGCTACAGAAACCCACAGAGACAGCTGACCTGAACAAGAGAAACTCAGACTGATAGCTGAGAAACCAGCATTGGAGACTCAGACCCCTGAATGTGGGTCTCAGTTAGAAGGCCTGTGCAGTCTAAAGGACTTCTGACAGTGAAACCAGGATCCCTGGTGGACAAAAGGACTTTGGGAGCACATTTCCTATGGAGGGATACTCCCTTAGCCTAGAGGCAGGAGGGAAGGCCTAGTCCCTACTCCAAATGACTTGAAAGATTTTGATGATCCCTCCTGGAAGACAAAACCTTCCCTGGGGAGTGAAGGCTGAATGGGAAAAAGGGAGATTGGGGGCCATGGGATGAAGGGAGGGAGGGAAATGGAACTGGGATCAATATGTAAAATAAGAAAAAATTATATATTATATATATCCATATATATATATATATATGTAAAGAAAATATTAGTGAATACCTTTGTCATAGAGTTCAAGAGCATACCATCAAGAACTATGTATTTAAACATTGGGCTTATGTCTGATAGGTATAATATCATAATGATATGGATTTGACATCATAATTTACATGGGTTTGGTTTTCTTTCAGCCCTTCAAAAATAAGGCAGTATTTACAGGGAGGAATCGGGATACATTGTGTATAGTTTGGGAATATATGGGATGTATTAGGCCTTTGTAGGAAATACATTGTATCCAGGGCCACTGCTGACTTGGTCTTGCCCAGGGAAGCTAGACATTCGTGGCATGGAGTAAAGTCCAACTCATTGAGACATCAATTGTCCCATGCTTGTATGACTTTTGAACATCTTAGGAGACAGACATGCATTTAGTTAAAATACCTACTTATCATTATCTAAATGTATACCCTATTTCCATTTCAGACTTAATATTTTAAAAAAAATTACTTGTTTTTTGTTTAATGGAATGCTTGTGTATGTGTGTCTGTGCATGCTTGAATGTAAGTGCTCACAGATTCCTGGAGAGGATATAGGAAACTCTGGAGCTGAGATACAATTGGTTTGGAGCAGCCCATTGAGGATGCTGGCAACTAAATTTTGGTTCTCTGCAAGAGCAGTATATATATATATATATATGCTCTGACTGCTGAGCCATCTCTCCAGTCCTATAAAACTGTCTAACATGTTTTACCTTTCCTAGGAATCAAACTAACATGCAAATTAGGAGACCATTATTTTGAACTTCATCCATTATTGGTCACCAATGGCAACTGTTTGTAGTATTGGTGTATCAAAATAATAACTTTACTTCATCTTAATTAGTAGCTGATGCTTCTGAAAAACCTAGAATGATTCTTGCATATATGCCAGTGCTAGACTTCATCCTTCCTTTATATAGGAAGGTTTAAATATTCACATTTCAAAATATGTACAGTTTTGCTATGACATGCTTTATTTTATATTATTTTATTTTATAGTTGGGACACAGGCATGGCCTTGGATTGTGTTAGTGATAGCCTCAACATGACTGTGGCATCAATGAATTTCATTTCACAATATAATAAATGAATTATAAATACTCATTAAAAGTAGGTATCAGATCTGTTAAGGCTGAAAACACCACCTACTGTTATCAAGACACAAATGCATTTGTTAAAAACTTTCACTGGCAAAAATTCATATTATTTTGATAGAACAATTACTTCCAATGAGGAAAGGGGGCTTTAAATATGCACCAATAAGTACTTAATGCCTATATTGTTCTGTGTATGTATAAAGAGTGCTCAAAACAATTTGTCATATTCACAGACATGAAATGATGAAACCTAAAGAGATTAGACATTAATCTCTCAGGAGTAAACCTGGCAGGGAAAAGCAGTATAAGTTTCACAAAAGCAGGTACTTTCAAAGCAATGTTTGACAGGCTCAGGGACAAATCTTGTTAATAAGTAAGAGGATTTGTGCTTGGCTTTGTCACGTGCCTCTTTGAAAAACTACCTACAAACTATCTATACATTTCATACCTATCTTTTCCCCTGTGCTTTTCCACAGTGTCTCCCCCACCATTTCTCTCTACTTTAGCTTGTGGTATCATTTAATATCTTTTAAGAAGGTGGCCTATATATCATGACTTTGTGGTGGTTTTATAGTTAACACAATATGTGCTATGTCATTTCTTTTTTTATTTAATGTTTGTTGTAGAACAATTTGTTATATCTTTTGTAAATTTTAAATATATAAAAATGCCTTGTTGATGTGAAGAGAAAGTAAAGTTTATTTTTATTGCTATTTTTAAATAAAATTCACTTAAAATGTAATATTAAAGTATAAATAGTAAACTATATATGAAGAAAATGCATTGCTCTTTAAACTTAGATATGAACTTTTAATTAAATAATGATACTTATAATTATTCAAAGGTATCCTTGGGTGCTTTCAAATGAGTTTTTAGTTAAAGACTGGGCCATGTCTTCTGTGAGACTTGATCTGTGTGTCTCAGGGCATTTGCATTTGCTGGCGCTAGAGCAGGCAGTTTCTGTAGATAATCTTCCAGTTTATAGATCAGTGTGATGAAGTTCTCTTTGAAGCGGAACTGATTCTCTTAAGGTACATGTCCCAGGACAGACACAAGCCCTATGTCACAATTATAGGACTGGAAATGCTTTCTGGAGGACCAGCAGTACTCACATGATAGTTCAACATTAAGCACAAAACAAGGTTGTCCTTTGGCAGTACTCAACAGCTGGTGAAAGTCTAAAACCAAGCTGATGTACCAGATGTTTTATCTATGTCATATCTAACATCTGGGTATGGTTTAAACATTTAGATGATTGGCTGAGTTTCTATATTTCATCTGTGTCATTTTGGCACACTTTGATTATACATGCTGTACTTACTCATTTGTATATGTGTGTTGAAGAAAAGAAAGTTACTAGTGACTTAAACAAAACTTGTCAGAAAAAAAGGAAAACAGAAAAAGAGCAGCGAGCTTTGTGTGTAATCACATTTCTCTGAAGTTCTGAATTTGAAAACAAGACTTAGATGCTGAAGTTCAAATTTGAACATGTCTGAAAGACAGTGGCAAAGTATGAAAGGCATGACAGCCTCCTATAGTGTCAACCCAAGTATGAGTAGACACCAAACATGGCTTTCTGGAAGGACATTAGTTTGTCCTCTGGGCCCTTTAACCTATGTTGAAAGACAAAAGAAAATTCAAGATAATATATTTATAGATATCACTTCTTAAAATACGATTTACATAGACATGTGGCTTTGAGCCCTCATATAAAATGGTGGATCTTTCTGGAGTGCTTATTTGAAAATGCTACAAAAGCAGGTACAGAATTATGGTGTCCATTTAACAAGGTACAAAGATTTACATATATGATGTCCTTTGAGTTTTGCAGTAATGGTGCTATTTTTGTGTAAAACCTTTCCCAAAATCCAGTGCTTCCCAGGGTTGATTTAGAAAATTCCCAATTTTGGTAAGTAGAAAAGGAAATGAGAAAGAGAGATGTGTGGGGCAGCTCTGTTGTGTTACAACAAGTGACTTCATACTCTGTATATTTTCTTAAATGCTCAGGAGTTGCTTTAGCTGTATTGAGCTGGGCTTTAGCTATTGCTTCACTGGAATTGTAGTCAATTCATTTGAATAATTCCTGAGCTGATATTATGATGTGGGATAATTTTCTTGTTCACTATAAAGATCTAGTCTTCCCTCTATCACTCATTAATGGCTACATGTGGATGGTGAAATTTAACTAGAAATATTTTCTGTGAACTATCTTTAATGTTCTGAAATGTAGCAAACACAAACCCTATCCATCAGTTTTCTGTCTCACATAAACGTAATCAGGCAAGTCCTTCAATACAAAATAAATTATTATTGTAAGTTAGAGTAAAATCAAGTTGCATTTGGAGGACATGACAAAACACAGAATTACAGCAAGGGGTATCCTAGAAGCCCTTACAGAGAAGGTAATGTTGAAAAGCCTCAGCATGAGTAGGTCTTGGTAAGCCCATATAAGCAGATTTTTGGGGTAAGAGAAAAAAGCAGTATTTTAAACAGCAGTTCCACTTTTTGTGAATATATAGGCATATTTAAAAATTATAGTAATAGATGATACTGAAATCATGTGTCTATTTCATCCAAATTATAAAAATCTTTATTAAGAGAGTGAATTTTAGCCAGTAAAAGAGTCTTTAATTGGTCTAAATAATAAAAGGCTGCAGTCAGATATAGAGGGAAATGCTGATAGATCAGAGAGAAGGAGCAAGCCACACCTTACCTTCTAAGTATTTCCACAGAGAAGAGAGCGACTTCCTGTTCTTCCCTGCTTATATACTGTGACTGCCCAGCTAGGTCACTTCCTGCCTGCTTGTACAGACCTCCATACCTCTATGGTTAGATAGTGAAAAACTCCATTCTCTGACCCCAGACACGCTCTATTTGTGCTAGAAAAATATCACCACAAAAGTATCAATAAGATAGTTTTTAATTACTTTGTCATGACTTAAAATGATGATTTAAAAGTAAGTTCAACAGGGAAGACCCATTTTTCCAGCTGCCAACATTCTTAAGTTGACTGCAATTTGTTGTCTAGAGTTGTAGCCCATGAGATTTCCCCGTTGCATGTTAGCATGTCCATTTAATCATCCTTGTTCATTTCATATTTAGGTATCCCTCTTGTTAAGAGTTTATGGGAATAGTGTTCCTATTATTTCTAGGAGAAACAGTCTTACAGTAGACATCCTGTTTTTACAACTCTTAAAATTTTTCTACTCTTTATTTCCTGAGGGATGTATTTGGTCATTAAAGTCATATACATGCAAGTAACTTTATATGAAACAAGCACACACACACACACACACACACACACACACACACACACTAATATATATGTACATTATATATCTATACTACAAATTTATGAAATATGTACAAAATTATAGCATATGTATAAATGAATATATGTATATTACATATATACATGTATAAATAGAAAAAGAAAAAGAACCTAGAGGCTGTGAACTTGGGTACGGTACATGGGAAGGATTAAAGGAAGGACAGGGGAAGGGAAAGATGTGATTATATTTTAATCAAAAATTTAAAAGTAACTACAACAGTGTGAGGGAATAATGGATTATCATAGGGGGATTTATCCTGAAGGATACTGATAAATTCAAATACATGATTCTACATTAATTTCTAAAATATATTGTGTATAAGCTGAAGATCCCATGAAACAATATAAGAAAGAAAGTTTTATTCTATTACAGACTCTACATGGCTTATTGACTAGAACTTCTTGATTGTAGATAGTTGGAATGGTACAGCTCCAAAGTCAATTATCTTTGCTTCTTTTTAGTTACCTTACCAGCCTTCCATCATTCAAGTTTGTGTGTGTGTGTATGTGTGTGTGACAGAGAGAGAGAGAGAGAGAGAGAGAGAGAGAGAGAGAGAGAGAGAGAGAGAGAGAGAGAGAGATGAGAGAGATTGAATAAGCTTGTGTCTCTCACAGAAAACTTTTGGATTGCATCTGAAGCCTATAGCTGATAGTTCTGATAGGTAATTACTAGCTATGAGCTAATCAAAAGAAGAAGCCTAAAGAGACACAAATTTGGAAAATACTAATAAGCCCATAGATTGTTTGACAGGGTCATTCACAAACTCTCTTATATTGTTTATTATGTATTTCCAAGGTAGGAAGTGTGTGATACTGTACTCAGCCTGTGCAACCACAAGACCTTTATGTTTTAATATTTTCCAGCATCAGAATCTTATAAAATATACATTATTATTATTTTATAAACATCAATGCTACTATTCTACTCAATTCCCTATTGAAATTGTGATTAGCCTTGCCTCTCAGTTCCAAATGATTTATATGGAATTTAAATGGCATAGTTACCTCAGTGCCTAAAGATCACATGAGCCAGAGAAGTTAGTGCCCTGGGGTCACTAAACGCTGCTAATATTTGTAGTTATGATAGCTGTTTTTACTAAAGGAGAAATGGGAACTTTCTTGTGATAGGCTGTAATTCTCTTGGACTTGCTGGCACTTTTTATAAGAAGGAACACACAGGGTGGTGAGACAGGAGGGGTTAGTAAATTAGATAGCAGATTAGGCCATCAGACCCTGACTATTAGCAGGGAGGTAGATGTTGTGAACAGTATTCATCTCCCCCATCCCCACCCCACTCCCCCAAAAAAGGCCTGGAATTGTTTGCTCAGAAGAGAACAGTTTTAGGAGTCTTGAATAAGATATGACACTTGTCAAAGGAAAATAAGAAATTGTTCCAGATGGTTGAGATTGTGAGAAGGAGGTGGAGAGGTCAGATGTCTGGAGCGAATAAGAGAGGAGAAACAGTAGTGAAAATCCTTAGGGACTTGAGCAGGTAACTAAAACTTCATCTGAATGACAATGAATTTCCCAGAAAGAAAGTGAAGAAAAAAGAAATGCTAAATTCTTTATCATGCAAAGCCAACCTTTTAGAGATATCATTTACAACTGGCTACAAGGTGTTGGCAAAGTGCAAGTCTGCAGTAAAATGAGGTGTTTAAAAGGAGGAGGATCCAGGCCTGCTATAACTAAACAGGTCGCATCACCTCTTGCCTAGCTATACCTCTCTGCTGCTAAATGTACTTACAGTTCCCTCTGCTGTCTACTAGCAAGAAACTGATAGAGCAGACAGCATGGCTTGATTTATTGTTAAGCAATTCACATATCCTAGAAGAACATTGCAATGAGGTATAGGGGTTTCAGGAACAACTGTCTAGACATAGACACATGACAAAATTTCAATCTATTGTTTTTTGAAGGATCAAAATATACACCATCAGCAATAAAAAAAATAGTCCCATCTAAGCTTGATTTCTTTATCCGTTAGAGTAAAAATGATGTGTACTTCTGTGTCCACAATGCAGTTGAAAATAAAAAATACTGGAGGGTATAGGGCTTAATGGCAGCATCAACAACCTACAGTCCATTTTGTTTCCTGAGCCAATACACTGCTATAGGATAGGACATCAGCTACATTTGTTTGTTTGTGTTTTAAATCTCTACTAATTTTTATCCATCTGTACTGTGTGGTCATTGTTAGGATATTGTTAGGACACAATCGTTCTGAGGTAAAAATTTGCTCCTTTAATTTTTGGGTGTTTTGTTTTCTCATTCATCTAGCCCCAGAATATTAATAATCTCTATTGTAACTAAGGTATACAAAATGGAAAACACTCCCATTCTTGCTGAATTTATTTTCCAGTTATAAACAAGGTACATATAGTATGTCAGTCCATGATAAATGTCACGGCATTAGAAGATGTTGGGAGCATAGTGTGAAAGTCCTTACATGTCACAGACATAGAGGGAAAATGAAATGTTAATCATGCCAGGTGTCTCCTCAAAGGAGTAAGTATCTATTCTTCCATCCAAGAGGCTGGGAATTAGAAGTTTATTTAACAGCCTGGAGATCCGTGTTATCTATCGGATCAGGCCATATCAAGGTCCTACAACCAGGAGTATGGGAAGTACCTAGCAATCCAGATTTCCCTCACAGCCACAGTTCTCCAAAGCTCCCACAATCAGGACCATAAATGGCTAACAGCTTGAATGACCTCTATGTTACCTGTATGACAGAGATCAGGCTAGACCTTCCTATATGCTCATAAACTAACACAGTCTGTCTCTAAAACACATCTTTTTTGGAAGAAATGACAGGTAACTTGAGTTGAATTTTGATATAATTATGCTTTCTTGTGTACCAGGGATTACATTACACAGGAATATTTTTTTTCCAAATCAGACTGTGTTTTAAATATGCTGGCAATAAACCAGCTGGCATCAGACTCTTAGAAGTCTTAGTCCAGGTTGAGAAGTGAATCTGAACCAAGTTTTCATTCTCTCCTCTTCAAGGTTCACTTTCCTGCCTGACACCTGCAGAAACCCCTTCAAGAAGTCCTTACTGTTATCGTCTACTGCTCTTTTTGTTGGTTTTTTTTTTTTGGTTTCTTTTTTCTTGTTTTTTGTTTTTGTTTTTGTTTTTCAAGACAATGTTTCTATGTGTAGCTTTGAAGGTTGTCCTGGAACATGCTCTGTAGACCAGGCTGTCATTGAATGCACAGAGATCTACCTGCCTCTGCCTCCTGAGTGCTGGGATTAAAGGCGTATGCAACTGATGCCCAGCTATCATCTGTTGCTTTAACCAGTAGTGGTCATCATGGATACCCTGGCTATGTCTTTTGCACATCTGTTGATGCTTTTTCCATTTTAAGGAAGATGAAGGCAGGCTCTCTTATAGTCAGTCCATGCACACTCATTTTGTGGTACAAGCAGGATACATCTGAGAGTGAAATAAGTGTGCAGGTATCATGTAGGGGGAATCTGTAAAACCATGATTGCTTCAGGCTTCATGCGACCACATATTATACCAGTCATTAGGAGGGACTTGATTAGGAGCATGTAAAGAATATGGAGGAAGTCATATCAGTATAGTATAGGCCTTCTTATTAAAAAATAATAGTGATAGCACTAACTGTGTGAGTGAGATAGATGGTGGTCAGAGTAGACTTCATGATGGGGGATGTCCTTCTGTATGTATGTTTGTTTCTCTTATTTGTTGATGAATAAAACACTGATCAGCCAGTAGCCAGACAGGGCTCCATGATGAGAAGAATGCTGGGGAGAAGATATGGAGAAAAGTCTCCAGAAGAGACGCCACATAGCTGTTGAGGGAGCATGATTCTTCAGTAAGATAAGACCATGTGGAAATACTTAGATTAATAGGAATAAGTTAATAATTAAGAGAGAGCTAGCCAATAAGAGGTCTAAGCCATCAGGGAAACAGTTTAATAATTAATATAAGTCTCTGTGTGTTTATTTGGGGCTAATCTGTGGAACCAGAACAGAGACTCAAGCTACAGAGCAGCTAAGAATCAGCTGAAAAGTTTAACCTGGCAGAAACACACTACTAAGTATAGGGTACTCAATCATAGTTTCACATGGATCTGTGTTGGTTCTGCAACCTGCTCATGGAGGGAGATAGTTGTTTATGGTGAAGAAATAGGTATATGCTTGTTCTAGGTAGCCACAGTGGCTATAATAGGAAAGTTGGATAATAGGAAAGTTAATATCAATCTTGTTTGGGCTTGGAGTGGCAGGGAATCATCCAGTCCCTAGAATAATGGGTGAGAATGAGTTGCAGGTCTCTCAGCCTATTTGACTCCTTTACCCAGGATGCAGACTAAACACTGAATTTACTAAGAGAAAAATGATTAAGCCAGGTCTCAAAGAATCATGGGGCAAGTCTCACCCCATCCCTGTGGCTCCTCCAAGCATGTCTCATCAGCTGCCTACCCTAAATGTCTCCAGCCCAGGGGCCAGGCTTCTCTTCTCTGATGGGAGATGTTATTCTGTAAATATGTTTCTCATACTGGTTAATTAATAAAGCACTGTTAGGCCAATGGGAAAGTAAGATAGGCGGGGCTAGGAGACAAGGAGAAAAGAGGAAGTAGTTAGGAGGAGTCAGCATGTAGAGCGTTGAGGAAGCAAGATGCAGGGGCCCGGCGCTCGGATAAGATGACCACGTGGAAATACTTAGATAAGTAGTAATGGGTTAATCATTAAAACAGAGCTAGCCCATAAAAAATAATAGTAACTGGCCAACAAGACTGTATCAAATACAGAGTCTCTGAGTGTTATTGGGGCTCACATGGTGGCGGCCAGAGGAGAGGAACAAAGAATGGGACCAGGCTGCAGGGGGGAAGGGGGAGAACCTGCTCGTAAGACTTCTCCATTTCCCAATTCCTGTATAACTCACTCTGTTGGTTTCCATGCCCTCTTGGTCTCTTGGCTCACTCTCAGCCTCTTGATCCACAGCTCCTCTCTTGGTCTGCTTGCCTCATCTCTCTTTTCTTCCTCTCTCACTCTCCCAATTTCTCTCTTCGCTCATGCCCCTGTCTGTTCCGCTGGACATGTTCATTCTAGACTGTTCCAGATGCCTTTGGAAGGTCTATCTCTCATACCTACAACAAAACCCTTCTATATAAAGATGTGTTGTTTATGTTTTAGAATATTACTTTATGTAAACATGTATTCCCTTTATTTATGCTTCATTTGTTTAAGTATGTAAAGATATGTTTCTACTTTACCTTGACTGTCTTAGGCACCTTATTGGTTTGATACAAAGCCGAGTAACCAATAGTTAGACAGAAGATGGATAGGTGGGGCTTTCAGGTAGAGATAATAAGTATGAGGAGAAATCTAGGCTTGAAAAAAAGGAGGAAAGAATGAGGGAGTTAAAGGAAAATTCACTTTGGGCCATAGGCCAGGCAGCTACCAGACAATGAGACACTGAGTAGGACATATAGAATTAATAAAAGGTAAAAATCCCTAGGAAACAAATGTAAATGAAGAGAAACAGGTTTAATTTATAAGATCTAGTAAGACAAATATAAGGTAAGGCTGAGGATACACACACACACACACACACACACACACACACATATATATATATATATATATATATATATATATATATATATAGAGAGAGAGAGAGAGAGAGAGAGAGAGAGAGAGAAACTGAGTCTCACTATATAGTCCTGACTAGCTTGAAATTCACTGTTAAGGTAAGGTTGACCTTGAACTCATAGATATTTGCCTGTTTCTGCCTCCAGAGTGCTGGGTTCAAAGGAATATGCCACCATGTCCAGTTCAAGCATGGGCTTCAAGCATTCTTTTAAATATTAGAGTGGTGTGGTTTTGACTACAGAGAATACTCAAATGTAGTCATCAGAATACTCCACAATATTAATTCAGATTGTAGCCTTACCTCTCTTCCAGGAATCATCATCACAAGTGCCTGCACAGAACTAATACTAGTTTCAGAAAAGCTAACACTTGTAACACATATCACATAAGGCAACTGTCATCACTGAAGATATATTTTAGAGTTTAAAAGGTTTATGACAGACTTTGTGTTCATACTTGTAATCATAGAACTCATGAGTCCAAGACAAAAGTATCATCACATCTGAGGCCAGACTGGAGTACATAGAGCTCCATGCCAGCTTGGGATACTTAGCCAGAACCTATTTCAAAATGTTAAACCAATTAAAGTGTTTATATTTTGCTTGAAAATATTATACACAAAGTAGCTATTAGTTTAGCAATAAGTGCTTAAACACATTCATTACCTTAAAGAGAAAATGATTGATTGGCCACTCATTACTTTATTTACAGTTGTTTTGAAAAGTTCAATCCATTCTCTTATATGATATGAATGAAAACAAGGACATGACTAGTCTGGACATAGGAGCAGTAGGTATAGTGTAAGACTCTAAGGTATAGACTAAGACTCATCATTATTAGTTGTAAAATATATATATATATATATATATATATATATATATATATATATATATATATGGTTAACTTGTTTTATCAGCAGTGGAATTAATTTTTACTTGTCTCCAGGACACACAGATTAAATGCCTTTTTACTTTTAGAAATGCTGCAGACTTGTTTTGCTACTTTAGATACAAAGGGAATATGAAAACTTTGCTTTACCCCTTTTATAAAAATGACATCAATTCAAAACAGGTGTAAAAAGAAATTAGTAAGGAGGAGTCGACATGGAGAGACTGGAGAGATCAGGATGACAGCCCTCGCTCCGGTAAGATGAGACTATGTGGAAATACTTAGATTAATAGAAATAGGTTAATATTTAAGATAGAGGTAGCCAATAAGAAACTAGTAACTGGCCAACAGAATTATATCAAATACAGAGTCTTTGTGTGTTATTGGGGCTGGTGTGGTGGTAGGACCAGATCGGCGGGAAACTTCTCGTAACTAATAGTGTCAGAAGTGGAATTGAGAACTTTCACATAAAACTTGATAAAAGCTTAAAAAAGGATTTTAGAAACAAAAGAAAGGAGACCAGTAAGACTTCTTGGTAGCAGCATTTTTCTCGGTTGGAGTTTGTTTTGCTAGAGACAAGCAGAAATTTTTGCGGCTCCTTTAAGGGAGGTTTCCTGACTCTGCATAAGCAGCAAAATTTGCAAGGCTTTTAAAGAGCTCTGCTAACAACTGAATGGTGTGTATGAGAGCTGGCAATGGCAGTTACCACATCTCCAAGCCAGCAGCATGCTGCTGGATGGCAGCGTAGACCAAGGCAGTGAGCACAGCTCTCTGTTCTGGCGGTAAAATACCTGCTGCCATCTTGAATAGACTGTGGCTGAAACAACTGTGGCTTTCATTTTAGCAATGTTGTTGCTTACCAGATAAAGACTCATGGCCAAAAAAAGATAAAGATTTACAGTAAAGACAGATCCACATTAAGAAAATCCTCTAAAGGTTGACAGTGTGTTTTAAAATATATTTAGGCTTGGGAGAGAAAAAGAATAAGATTGTTTTTAAAAGACAAAGGGTGTGGTGGCACACACCTTTAATTTCAGTACTCGGGAGACAGACACAAGCAGATCTGTATGATTTCAAAGTAAACCTGGTATGCAGAGTAAATTCCAGGACAGATAAAAGTTACACAGAGAAACCCTGTCTCAAAAAATTGAAAAAGATAGAAGTAGAAGAAATAGAGTAATAAAAAAGCCACCTAAAGATGGAGAAAATCTGGAAACTGTACAGTATTATGCTGTCTTTGTATTGCTTGATTGCTGAGGAAATAACAACATCTGCTAAAAGAAATGCTGCTATATTAATTCAATTTATGTATTTTAAAAATGCTTTGACTTCAAAATTTAAATCCAAGGACAAGTTACTGGGGAAAAGATTTCTATTTTTGTTTCCACAGAAAATAAAAAGCTGTGGATTCCTTCCAGACTAATGTGATTTGATCAAGCCAGACCCCCTGAAACAGCATTCCAGGTAATCCAAAATGCAAAACAGTTGGGATAAACCAGCCTTGCACACTACAGCCAGGATTTCTATGTCTTTTTAGGATCCCCATGACAGCACCTCCTACCAGCAGGAAGTAGTTTGGAAAGAATGACACCTAAATTCCCAAATATTGCTTATAAATGTTTGATTTCACTTAAATGGGGTTGGTTATAAATGGCTAATGACCACAACCAATCTTTTTAAAGGTAAAAAGGGAATTGTGGTATAGATATGAATGCTTTGTTTTGGAATGGACTTTCATTTATTGATACAATTTAAGGTCAACTTTGTAATTTGTATATTTCTCCTTTTGTTTAGGTATTGTGTTTATATAGCACATTTAGAAATGCAATGTATAATTTAGCACAGATTATAGAGAGTTACCTATGATAGTAAAAACTTAGAGTTAAGTTAGTTAGGATTTCTAGATATACAGAGATGTATTTGAGATGAATAGGCATTCTTCAAATCTTTCAAAGACCTACAGAATATGGCATTTAACTGGTTTAGGGTTTTCTTGACAGTGAGGCACAACTGCTCCTGGTAACACTACCTGCATCAGAAAGGAAGATGGACATCGAAGAAACTCATTACAAAGTTTGCTTTCAATATGGCAAGACTAGCCATATGGGAAATACACTGCTCTTATCTGGACTGTTTGACTTTATGCTATAAAAACTGGACATCCAGGACCCACAGGAAACTGACTTCTGAAACAAGATGAACAGTGCTATAGGGTTTCTGCTTCATAAATTGTCTGCCACACAGTCTACAGGACACAGAAAAAAGTGACTGAGAAACTGCCAATTCAGATGGACAGTTTAAAGTTTTCTGCTTTTCTAAAGAGTCTGCCAGACACACTATGGCCTATGGGCTGAAGATGGAACTTTACAGAAGAACTTTGGGTGACTGACCAGGCAAATTTTCTCTGCCATTTCTAGAGTTTATATATTATGCTTCTGTGGTCTTTGATGGAGTTGAAGACAGATAGTTACAGTTATAGTTTTCCTTAGGATTAAAGATAAGTTACATATAGGACTTTAGACTCACAATGATGAAATATTTTCTTTAAATCTTGCTAAATGTTAATGGACTAAATATCGTTAACTGTAGCTCTTATTTGATAACTGTTTTGTTACATAATTTGCTATGTTACATTTAAAACCCTTTTCATTGAGAAAAAAAGGGGAGATGATGGGAGATGTCATTTGGTAAATTTGTTTCTCTTATTGGTTAATGAATAAAGCACTGTTGGCCCATAGGAAAGCAAGATAGGTGGGACCAGGAGACTAGGGGAAAAGAGAAGTAGTAAAGGGAGTCAACATGGAGAGACTGGAGAGAGCAGGACACCAGTCCCTCTCTGGTAAGGTGAGACCACATGGAAGTACTTAGGTTAATAGAAGTGGGTTAATACTTAAGACAGAGATAGGCAGTAAGAAACTAGTAACTGGCCAACAGAATTATATAAAATACAGAGTCTCTGTGTGTTATTGGGGCTGGCGTGGCAATGGGACCAGACCGGCGGGAAAACTACTTGTAACAGATTAAATGCCTTTTCATTTTTAGAAATGCTACAGACTTGTTTTGCTACTATAGATACAAAGGGGGATATGAAAACTTTGCTCTACTCCTTTTATAAAAAGGGCTACAATTCAAAACATTTTCACCAGTAGATCTCCTAAAACTTACGCATTCTTCATAGCTATATCACAATGTCAATTCCTAAAACAGGAAAAATATTCACATTTGAATTAGTTACTTTTCAATTGCTGTAATAAAACACCATGGCCAAGTTGACTTGTAGAAGGAAGTGTTTAATTGCATGTATAATTCCAGATATTTAGAATTCATGATAGTGGAACTAGGGAACGGCATCTAGAAGAGCTGGGAGCTCATACGTCAAACTACAAGCCATGATAGCTAATGGGGAATGTGCATAGCTTTTGGGATCTTATAACTGTCTTCAGTGATAGACATCTTCCAACAAGGTCACACCTCCTAGCACTCCCCAAAGCATTCTACCAACTGGAAACCAAGTATTCAAACATGATTCTGTGGGTGCCATTTTCATTTAAACCATTACAACATTGCTCTCAGAGTATTATTTAGTGTTTGTAGTGTATTTATGGTAGCTCAAGGAAAGTTAAGTACCTATTCTGAATCTGTGCATGGTTCACTTTAGAGTCCCTTATTTATGAGTACCCGCTGCTACTTACAGAAGCACTATGGGAGACTCCAAGGGCTACAATGACCACTGTGAATCATCTTGACTGAGCTCTAGTTTCGGTCTAAAGCCAGTAAGAGATTGAAGACTGGTTTGAGAAAGCCTTTAGTACCATCCAGTTCCTGTGGCTTATTGAACAGTAGTGGTTGCATTTAGTTATTGTAACGACTACATGCCTCTGCTCTTAGCTAATTTACTCGTGTCTTGTGACAATATACTTTGTGCTAGGCACTCTCCAGGGAGTGGAGAAAAACAAAAAGACAGTCATCATGCTGATTCTTTGCAAATTTGGTATTAAGTAAGAGAGAAACACTAAAAAAGCAGACAAATTCACAAACTGAAGCATGTGCTAGGAAAAAAATAAGAGTCTTAAATTGTGGAAATCCACAATGTAAGATTGCTGATTCTCTGGGTAGAGGGTTGCATCTGTCCTGTTCATCTTTGTTCCCTGGACCTGGAGTATTGCAGCCTATTAAAAACTTAATTGACCAACTGGATGAATTTTTAAAAGCGATGTCTTTCTTTAGGAATAGCTACTTAAAACAATTGAGAAACAACAGGATGAACAGTTTTGGTCATTTTTAGCATTGACGCAAAGTGCTTGTTAGATAGAGCATGGCATAGGCAAACAAATCTAGAAGTAGGAAGAAGTTTGTCTCCAACTTGACACTGTGGTAGTTTGAATAGGATTCGCCCCCATAAACTCATGAATTTGAATGCTTGGCCTACAGGGAATGGAAGTATTAGGAGGTGTGGCATTGTTGGAGGACATGTGTCACTGTGCAGGTGGGCTTGGAGGTCATATATACGGAAGCCAGATGTCACAAAGTCTCCTTCTGCCGCTTGTAGATCAAGATGTAGAGTTCTCAGCTCCTTCTCTAGCACCATGTCTTCCTGAATGCTACCATGTCTCCTACCATGATGACAATGGACTAAAATGAAACCATAAGCCAGCACCAATTAAATGTTTTCCTTCTTTACGAGTTGTCATGGTCACTGTGTCTCTTCATATCACTACAAACCCTAAGACAGCACTTAGGGAACAAGTGTCTTTTGAGAATATGAACCCATAATTGCAGTTGAATGTATTAAGAATTTATAGTTAACATAAATAGATCTATGCTAGAACATCAAGAAAGGCATACGTTGCTATCCAGAGATATTTTCTTCAAGTTAGTTCACATGGCAGAAGCACAATCAGTGCCCTCTCAAAGCCCACTCTTATAATTACATGATATGCTCTTCTGCCTTCCAAGTAGGAGTTCGAAGATTGGACAGAAACCAGGAAAAGATTTACAAAATACTGGAGAATCAAACATGAGGGATGTAATAAGAACAATGTTTCAAGTAATTAATGATATGGAATAAAATTCACACTCCATAAAATTTTACTGTAGGTTAGAAAGTTTTCAAAGATTATGATTAAGTGTTTATGCTGACATACACACAGCCACTCATCAACAGGAGCAGTACAGTACATATACAAATTTTACCTCCTGTGTATGTATGTGTGTATATAGGTAGGTGTTGTTCATCCACATATATTAGTTATATGTATTCTTTTCCTGGAATTTAAGTTTTATATTGCCATATTTAATGTGCATTTAAGTTTTTACCATTTTACAGCATACTCACCAGGCTTTATCTTCAACATGCTCTAAAAATACAAGGAGGAAAGCTAAAAGTAGAGACCAGTGATTGATTGTACATTTAAATAAATGTAGTGCAGATTGAGACAAATGCACTGAGCGTGTGTGTTTCAATCACTGTATCGTCACACAATTGAATAAACACACATGTACAATACAATGCTTAATTGAGTGCAGCAAGAACATTTATTTTAGTGATTGCATCATTGCATATTCAGGCAAATGCACTGTTTCTACTCTAGTGAGACTGAAGTTCTGAATGTACTTATAAGTTTCAAGCTTCTCACTGACTTTGATAGATCACGATTGCCTGCATGTTTTAAGTGACTTAAATAAAATGGGCTCTATTTCACAAGATGTGATTTTTGTGGATTTATAGAATTCTGAAAAGAAACCTGATCATTAGTGCCTTGAGGAAAACTAGAAAAAACAGCCTAAACATTTCTCACTTTAAAAATGTCTCTTTGGTCGCAGTGAGAATGAAACAGGACATTATCTATTTTTAAGAGCAGCGTTTCTATGGATTTCTGTGTGGAAATTGCATTTCCAAGTTTCTAAACATCGAGCATTATGCTCATTTTTAGCATATATAGGACTGTTTGCATAGTTCAGGTCAAATTTAGTATCACCTGCATGTGTATATGAGAGACAACGCTGGGCTATTAGTATAGATAAAGACCCAAATGGGGCTTGCTAGATTCCTTCATGCCTCCTTCATGCTCTATTTCCATAGACGCTGTTTCTCAGAATTGCTGTCATAAGCAGATATTTCCACCATTTCTATTAGTAGCATCTTGAATGAGAGATGAAGGAAAACAAAAGCTAAATGGTAGCATTTGCCTCACTGTGTCCACTTTCTGACAGATGTCCATTTCCACTAGTGATGGGTAAGTGGCAACAGATGCTCAGAAGTAGGTACCCACAGGTAAGTTCCTAAAATAACAAGTTGTTAACATTTAACCCTTTGCTTGACTATATGGGCTCAATTTCTTTTTGTTCTTATTACAGTCTTTTTTTTTTCTTAAGTCTGTGTTGAACACTGAAACTATTGTTGGAGATATTAACGAAATGACATTTTCATTCTTTTCAAAATGTATGTGTGTGTGTGTGTGTGTGTGTGTGTGTGTGTGAGTGTGTGTGTGTGTGTCTGTGTGTCTGTGTGTTTGTATGTGTGTATTGCATGCCTGGCCTGTATCTCTGTTCCATGTGGCACATGCCTGATTACTACTTACCCCACCAAACTGTTTCAGAGGGCTGTGAGCTGTTTTGTAAGGTTCTGCTTATCAAACCGGAGACCCCAGGAAAAACAGCCAGTGTTCATAAATACCCCTGCCATCTCACCAGCCTGGTGCTTTTGTTCTTAAATTCTCTAAAGTGGATTATTTTTATATTGTCCAAGAAACAGCTAGTATCTATCCTAAAAATTACATGCTGCTTCTGCCCATTTCGTATGAATTACATGATGGCAGTGCTAGTAGAACATAGTGTAAGGACTAAGGCATTATGCTAGCCTGCCCCTGTCACGTGGCAGAATGCACTGAGGCAGTACCCTGGTCAGCCCAGGGTTCTACGATTGTGCAGTCTGCACATAGGTGCAAAGGACCCCTTTAAAAGAAAGACCCCGCCCACTTATGCTTTCTTTTTGCCCTCTTTTTTGGCTCTCTTTTCTGCTGTTCCCCTGGAGGAGATAGGACTTTTCCTGTCTCTTCTGTTCTCTCTCTCTCTCTCTCTCTCTCTCTCTCTCTCTCTCTCTCTCTCTCTCTCTCTCTCTCTCTCTCTCTCTCTCTCTCTCTGTGTCTCTCTCTCTCTCCTCTCTCTCTCTCTGTGTCTCTCTCTGTCTCTCTCTCTGTCTCTCTCTCTGTCTCTCTCTCTCTCTGCGTGTGTGTGTGTGTGTGTGTGTGTGTGTGTGTGTGTGTGTGTGTGTGTGTGTGTGTGTGTGTATCCTTTTCTCTTTCCTTCTCCCTCCCTCCACTTTCCACTTCGTAATAAAACTTCTCACTAAGTTCTGTCTGCCTGGCAAGTTTGTCCCTCGCCTCTTTCCTGCCATGAAATCCACCAAGGTCCCCACACAAGGTTTCCCTCCGGTTTTATTCCTAACACACAGTCCTTTAATTAGCAACAGTTAGAGACAGGGAAGTAGTCACTGCCCTCTCTTTCCCATGATTTGATGTAAGGCTCTTTGGTCAGCCAGGACATCCAAATGGAATCACATAGTTTACGAACTATATCCAACTTCAGCTCGATTGCTGTGCTGTGTCTTTATTTCCATGTTATCCATTTCTGTGTAACTTGTACTGAAGATGTTGGTGAGATAGGAAAGCTGCAAAGTATATGGGTTACTCAGCAAATGTAAACAAATTTGTGATTTCCTAGCAAAGATTTAGGAGAAACCAGCCAGCCCTTCCTCTGTGCATAATCCCTGGGCAGTTAGACCTGAATTTTCTCCTTCACCATGCACACAGATGCGTTGTCACATGAGAGATGAGATGTCTTTGGCAGGACTAATGAGCATTATCAGGTTGATGGCTACTTAGGTGAGGTTTGAGCAAGTCACATTCTGGGCAAACTAACTGGGGTTTACTATTTGGGTTCATGCTACTCCTAATAATTTCAGTGTTTAACATGTTCAGTACTTCAAATGATCCACAGATTACTTGCCTTCTGCAGTATAAGGACCTCCATAGACTAGGCAACTTGTACTCTGTCCTTTAACAGACAAAACGTAGGCAGCCTGCCTGATGTGTCCTTCCCATTTTCTTTGTGCACTCGGCTTCCTCATAATCCAAACTCTACTTCGCTGCAATCGCCTTTGAAATCTGACTTATTGATCAAGAGTTTAGCCTTGGTAAGTACAGCACATATATCAAGTGCTTTTGATTGTGTCAGGTCAGACTTGATAGCCATCTTTGGTTCCCATGAGTGCAGTTTCTTACCACCCATGCCTGGCACATGCACTGCTTTGTCATCACCGGGACAGGAACATTCCATGGAATTTTTTTCAGAATCTCTGTGTACATTAGATGTGACGGACATGATCACCAATGAGATAGAAACAAGAGCCTCATCTGTAGTCTATAATGGCTTGTGTTTTTAAATTAAGACAAAAATCAATAACTACTAATATCAGACTTGTAAGCCCTTTTGAAATTGTCTAAAAATGGCTGGGTATTTCCCTATTGAGTTTAACTCAGAGGTCTCCTCAGCAAACAACTCTTTCATTGCTATAAAATAGTTTAGTTAAACATCTGCACACACTTCAGTTAAAATAGTTTATTACAGAAAATAATTTCCCCAAGACATAGATATCCTTCATGTTCTATTCTGTCACTCAGGTTTGAAGCAAGTCCTAACAGAAAAATACTTCCAAATGTACTGAGTCCATTTACTAATTAAATTGCTTATCAGTGGGTGATACCTGTAAATAGATGACCTACTTCTTGTGTCACAGAATGAGTTTCTAGTGTGCCTCCTTTTAAATCTAATATACTGTGTACACGGCAAAGCTAGAAATCAAAGCAACAGCTTTCCAGAGAAGGAATTCAATATCGAAGTTTGAACATGAAACAGAGGGGCTTTTATGGCAGCGAATTTCTACTACTGCTGGAGGAAGACAAGAAGAGAGGGAGGGAGGAAGAGAGGCAATGAATGGGAGGTGGAGAAAGGAAAAGAAAGAGGCAGGATGTACTCCTGAGGAGAAGCAAGGGCTGTGACCCAAGTATACAGAAAACATTCCTCTTTGTTTTCCAGAAAAAGTTTTAACTGTTCACTTTAAATTGAATCAATCTTGTTAGATATACACACATTGTTATTATTTAACAGTTAATTTTTATCTCCAATGTCTATCAATAAAAACAATTCATTAATAGATCCTTAGTTGTCTAAATTGCTGGGGTTACATTGTCATATCAACCTTAAGACTTAGTTATTATTATATGATGAGTGACATCATCAGAAGAGGTATAGTAGGTTTAGAAGACATAATAGATTGAGGATGTAAAAGGTAGGCTAACTATGAAATTATTCCATCTTCTGTGGCTTCAAGGACAGAGGGACTTAAGTAAATATGACTCAGGACAGGACAAAAAGATACCAAAAACTGCAGATCATTAGAATAAAAAAATCCTTTGCCACAGAGTCTCATGAAGCCTCTCTCTATATAAGAGTCAAGAATTTCAACACAATAAAAAAACTGTTTCTGCAAAGAGGCAACACTCATTTCATGTAGAGATGTCTCAAATAAGGCTATTAAAATATTAATGAACGTTACTTAAGGTCAAAGTGCATATGGACTTCTGCCCTTCTAAACTGTAACCGACAATGTTTTAGGAATCTTATAAGAAACTCCAGTTGCAATATAATACATGATGTAACCTCCTGTGCAAAACTTATTATAACCCATGATCTTATCCTATTAGATTTCAATCTATCCAAAATACCTCTGAATCCAATTTATAATCTCAATTAAGGAATAAAGAGAGAATAAGGGAATGCAGAGGTTTTTGTGATCAATGGATTTGCATCATTTATATTATGGACCATAAATAGGATAATGGCTAACACACAAAAAGTTGAATACCAACTGAGAAACTCATGTTCATACTTCTGCATGTTTTGTCTTTCTCAGTGTGCTTCTATTTCTAATAACCGTTGAACTTAAATGTATGCTAAAACATCTTAATTAACTCTGGGCCTGCCTCATACTGGCCACTCCTGAAATTCTTTTCAGAAGCTATGTGAAGAATCCCAGATTGACTTGTACAGAGATCCTTTTCTTCCTAGAGCTGTATCCCTGGCCTGTGTACCACCACTGATGATGATGACATATGAATATATGCATTTTAAGGCCTAAGACATGTCATTCTATTTCATCCTACTTTTGAAAATTTTGGAGGTCAAAATACATTTCCATTAATAGGAAATGGCCTAATTGCTGCCCTGTTATTTCCATTGCCATTTCTAATTCACCTACATTTTATTGTATTTTTATATTACTCCATCCTTTCTTAAACATGTGGTTTACATAGCTAACAGGAGAGTATGTTTGTGTAGACCAGTTTCACGAACATCTCCGTGATTGGACACGAGAAAGTCAGCCTGAGAATTCTGTAGTCGTAAATGAAGACAATAATGGATTAATGATAAAATTCATTACATTGTGTGATGATGAGTCACATTCAAGCAATGCTGAGTGACAGTCAATTTTAGAAATATGCTTTTGTTAACAAGTATTGAAAGTACATAAAAAGTAAAATTTAGGACTTTCTCCCAGTATCTGAAATCACTTTGCAAAAAGCAAAACTTCATTTAAAAAAATCATAAAGATAAAAAGATAATAAAAAATTTCCTTCTACTAATCAAAACAATATGGAATGCTCATTATCTTCATTATACCATAATTTTACACTTTAATCCATATTTAATAAAAATGATGGGCTATGTCATGAATATAATGAGCTAAACAGGGTATAATAAACAAAGTAGTCCTTAGATTAATTGGTGTCATTATGAATTTTTATCAAAATTCCATGGTAAAGGTTATTTTGGATTATTTGTGTATCTTTAATATAATCCTATGCATTTATAGAATTGAAACAAGGTTTTAGTATTATTTTTAGAGTCATTAATTTCAGTCAATTTGAGGGGACTGCATACTGCTCAAAATGCACAGACAGTTTTCTGACCTGCAGAAACAATTCTCTGCACAGTGCCAAATAAAAAATAAGAAGGATGTGTTTTTCCTTTTCTCATTTTATCATAAGTGTTTCAGAGGCTTTCCAATCTCACTTAAAACCTTCATGGTAGATTTTCTTTCATTTTACCTTTGGGTTTTCTCTTTCTTGTCTATGTAGTAAGAAATAAACTCTATCCCCATTCAAAGTATGCAACCACTGAGCTGTCTAATCAATAATACAAAGCTATTACATATGAGACATAATTTGTAAGTATTATACACATTTTTTTAATTTTAAAAATTGATCTTTTGAGAATTTTGTACATGTTTCATTATACTCATCCTCTTCTGCAGTTCCTCTAAGGTCCACCCCATTCTCTACCCACCCTAGTTATATATATATTTAGCTTTATATCTATGAAGTATAATTTGTTTTGCTCATTTACTCCTGGATGTGCGGTCTTCTCCTGGAGCATAGTTGACTTACCAGGGGCAACACTCTTAAAGAACACTGACTCTCTCCATACCTCCACCATCTTCAGTTGGCAATAGTTTTGTCTTATAGAGGGACTTTCTGTGTTCCTTTGCTGCCCGTGCTGGTACTTTACTCACTTTGAGCTTAAACAAGTCTGTGCAGCTCCCCGACTGTGTCCTAGAGACAATGTTCCCTTAGAGTCATCAAGTACCTCTGGCTGCTAAGGTCTTTCCTCTATCTCTTCCATGATAATTCCTGAGCCTTGAAAGGGGGCCTGGGATACAGATGACAGTGATTTGAATGAGAAATGATGCCTCATATTCTTGAGGACAAAAATAATATAAATAATTTAGAAATATTGAAAACTGAGTTAAAATGTAGTCACCCCATAATGGGACAGCCAAATCTTTACTAGATCACAAGCTAGCAAATGAAAAGCCTCATGGTTGGGAATGGGTTACTGCATTAGAGCAGTCATCTATCCATAGTCTGAATGAGAGTGGCCTCTATAGAAGTACATGCTTGACTACTTGGGCCTCAGTAGAATTTTCTGGAAAGGACTAGTCTGTGTGGCCTGTTGGAAGAGATTTGTCACTGAGTGGTGATAGGGAATGTCCTTCTGTATATATGTTTCTCTTATTGGTTGATGAATAAAACACTGTCTGGCTAATGAGGCAGGAAGATAGGTAGTACTAGTACAAGGAGAATTATGGGAAAGGTAGGCAGAGAGAGCCGGACAAAGATGGTCACGTAGGTCACTAACAGACTAACAGGTCCAGTCATTCTCCAGTAACCCAAGACCTCGTGGAAATACTTAGATAAGTAGTTATGTGTTAATAAATAAGACAGAGATAGCCAATAAGAAGCCCTAACCACCAGCCAACAGTTTAATAACTAATATACTGTCTGTGTATTTATTTGGGGCTGAGAAGTGTAGTGGGACCTGGAGGAACAAGAAAATCTCCAGAAACAGAATGGACCTTCAGGTTTCAAAACCTCATGCCCCATTCTCAGTTAATCCGTTTTTGCCTGTAGTTATTGTCTCAAGATGTGCTCTCTCAGCTACTGCTGTAGCACCATGCCTCTCTGCCCCATCTACCTGCTGCTATGCACTCACACTCTGAAACGGTAGCCCCCTCATTGTTCCCCTACACATTACCTTATTCATGGTATCTTCATGGCAACAGAAAAGTAGCTAAGGCATTGGCCACTGAGGTCCATTAAACCTCAAATATTATAGGCTTTTGCCAATGTTATCGGTTACTTTCTAGATATTGATAGTAAGGCCCTACTGATAAACACGTACAAGACTGAGTCATAGAATGTGGAGATATGAAACTGATCCTGCTTGAATGATTATATACATATATATATATATATGTATATATATATTGTGTTTGTTATAAATATCTCAAATATTAACTTCAAACCCCATTATGAATACTAAGTTATGTAATTTTCCTTATTGAGTTGATTACTCACTCTTTCACACAGAGGTATATGGAAAAGAAAGGGCAAGGGAGGAAGTCTGCCATCTTTTAAAAAAAGAAGCGTCACTTGAGCTAATTGTGTCCATGCTGCCCTAGACTAGAAGTATGCATGTGTTTCCTAATGCCTTTCTCAAAGGAGCACTGATGCAGAAGGCAGTTGAGGACACACTATTTTGGGGTCTTGCTCTACCTCAACCCTGTTCTCTGCTACAGGCCACCTTTGAGGCACAGTGGACATCATTCTACTTACTCTGCAACAGCCTTTCACATGAGGAGGATGAAGGTCTTCGGGTAAAATCTGTGAGCAGATGGAATCCTCAGCCGGCAGATAGCATCTTCCACTTTCATCATCTGAAGCCTGTCAGTGCCTCTTGCCAAGGAAAAAAGAAGAAAAAGAAAAGCTTACTCTGCAAAAGTTCTGCACAGGAAAATGTGTGAACTGCAAAGTATTTGAAAGGATGTGCCCATTATGTATTCTGGAATCAGACATTCTGCCAAAAGGCGTCGGCATGCCTTGTCCTTACAGAGGGGTCTTGAAAATATCCTGTGCTTGCTACAGGCCTCTCCAGAAGGAGTGTTGAAGCTGCTGTTCTAAAAGCATTCTTCTAGTCTAGGTACTGCATGTGCTAGCTACCATCAACACTTACTAGACACAGCTGCTGGTATCGCTGGGGTTAATTCCACTCTGCTTGGCTTTGTGCTTGCTCCCCTCTTTGGTGTAGTGGGAGATTTGTACAATTTGAAGAAAGTCTATCTCTGCCCTGGAAAGTTTGGAACTGTACTCAGATCTTACCAAGACAGGCGGTAGAAGGGTTTGGGAGTCACTATGTTGGGTGACACCAGACAAAGCAGATTTGTATTTTTAAGAAACACACCTTCAGCCAATTCATTTCAAATCTGTGATCAGCTGAATTCTTTCTCCTTTCCTTTTGCAATTGTGATGGCTATCCACTCAGGAACTTGTGTCAATAGCTCCCTCCACGGACCATTCAATAGAGCTGCAATGTCATGGTGTCAGGCTCTTGGTATTATTTGGGCTTTCGTTTTGATTATGGAGGGAGTTTGTTTTACTTACCTGCCCGTTTTAAGATCTAGAGTCTTTTACTTTAAACTTCTATGCAGTGCACCACTTTCCTTCTCTTGCATTTGTTCTTGTACTATCCAGTGTTGTCTGCAGTCAGCAGTGCTGGGGACTTCACTGACCTGATGCCCTGCTCTCTGCTGGCTCAGGATGTCTGTTTTATCTCTTTTACACTCAGCTTCTCCAGTGGTTCCTTCCTAATAGTCATTTTCTCTAAATTTTGTTTAAGAGGAAAGACTTCCAGTAGTTTGTATATGTCTGTCTTCAGTTTTCAATTTTGATGGTTAGTTGACAAACATCTGGGACCAATGTTGTGAAGTTCTTGTTGAAAGCTTGATGCCTCTATTGGTGTAAAAACTTAGGGCTGACCTTGATTGTAAGAGTGTCTGATGACAAAATGTGGACATGATTCCTGCACTGAGCCTTTCACAGAATGCTTTCGAGACTGTTTTCATTTGTTTCCTGTTGAGAAAAGCTGCAGGGAAATGTCAAATTGGTACTCAATGACATGTTATACTGGATTTAAGGAAAGGGTAACTTTTAATTTTTTATTGTTGGTACAATTGCCTGTGTGTGTTTTTCTTTATTCTGTCTTTACCTCGTATAGTTTTATTCCTTCCTCCTGTAAGAAGTCTGAAGTCCTTTGATGTTTTTTTTTTTTTCTTTTTTCTTTTTTTTTTTTTTTTGCTTTGTAATTTAGAAGGGAAAGATTGTGTATCTGTTAGGAGTCTCCCATCAGATTTTCCCTAAGCCTTTGTTGGAATCTTCCCTCATTTTTTTCATCCCAACATAGGAACCAAAACAGAGCATCTCTGCAGGAGGTGAGGGAGAAGAGAAGAGACTGGATGAGATAAGAGAAACTGGAGGGAAAATATTGAAAATCTAGAAAACTAGAAAAGCTTCCTCTCCATTTCTTTCAGCTCTACCCCCTAACGTGGGGGAGATTCAACTGTCATGTTACCCACTGGAGAATTTTAGTAATAAAATTATATCCATGCTCAATTCAGGGTAAGTTTATATGTTCCCACAAAGATATACTTTATTCTTATTTCAATCTTCAGCTGCTTCAGCAATTGATTTGAAGTAGCATCATCCCAATTGAGAATTAACGAAGTTTTAGTGGATGATAGTGAAATTTTTATACAAAATGCATCTTTTCCATGACAGATTGTTATTAGCCTGGAATTCCTAGTGACAAATCAGGTTGTATGATACTAAAATATGATACAATCATACAGCCTTTATGGATTTATGTGTACAACTTTATCATTCTCTTTTTATTATGTTCATAATCTCACAATAAAATAACAGAAATGTGTGGTTTATCAGGGATGACCAGTGGTATATTGTGTCTTGTTTAGAGAAAATCAGTCCTTCTGTGTTATCGAGAATGTGTAGTTTAACAAGACACTTGCCATCATTTTCTTAACAGGGGTAATAAACAGAATAATTCTACATAAAAGCTCATATCAGCTCTTTTCATGCCTCCTCTTACAGAAGGCTGCCTTAGGGTTTAGCAATTGACTGGTCTGAGACACATCCTCTCTCCGCAGTCTGCAGTTCTTTTGTTTAACATTAGTGGGCAAACAGCATTCTGAGCTGTGCAGAGCTTATCAGCCTGTGTTCAGTCGACTGGAACCCCACTCTATGTATTAGAGCAGGACCATGTGTGATACTTCACAGTGGAAACATCTGCAGTTTCCAAAAAGGACTTGTTTATCAGACAAACTCTGGCCTTATTCTGACAGGTGTGGTAGATGAGATGGTGGATCTTCAAGTCTCATACATCTCTAAGTCATCTATAAATTATGGGATGCTGAGGAACAGGGCAATGAGACTCACTGGCCAACACCAAGGCAAGAATTGCTTAAATAACTGCTTTCCCTGTGTACTCAGTTTACTTGAAGTACACGGGGGAGAAAGGCATCTCTGTGTTTCTCTTTTGAGATGAACAGGTGATTATCTTGTTGTGAAATAGGGGGGGGTAAGCATTTTCACTGTTAGCTTAATGCTACAGGACTCATTGGTAAACACTGTAAGATGACTCAGTGCCATGGTCTAATAAAAGCCAGGAGCCTGTGGGGGCTGATGGAAGTATTGATCATCTAGTACCCAATGGTACCAAGATGCTGGAAAATTAGAAGAATGGGCTTAGGAGACTTAGCTGCCATTAACCTAAAATAATGGTAATATAGTCTGTTAATTCCAGTGATCTTTTCTTAGAATTGTTATTAGAATTTCATGAAGTTATTTTAACATACTGAGAAGGTACCAACCCCCATTTGTATAATACAAACTATAACTTTGAGATTCTATACTGTGAACAAACAGTATCATGAAACTATTTTGAAACCACCCATAGCTTGCTGGATTTATGCCTATCTAATATTTCAACTAATTATTTCTTGTAACTAGAATATTTGCTAATATATTTCTTTTCAAAGAATGATTTCTTGGAGTGTAATCTGTCAGAATTTATTCTTAAGAGAAGTTCAGTGATTTCAGAACAGTCTTCACCCTGTCTGGTGATCTAAGAGATTCTGGAGCAGCAGTCAAGTGCTGCTTGTGAAGCAAGCATGAGTAAAGTAATCTCTGCCAGTAGGGCCTCTGTTACTGCTCAGGGGCTGATTTCCACCGAAGAATTCGTTCCTTGTGCAGTTCACAATCCTGGGGTTCCCTTGTAATTTAGCACATATGTTACGTTTTTGCTCCTACCTATAATTACTCTTTATATGAAAGCATTTTCTCTCTAATTACTTCACTACTAGTAGCCCCCTTCACCTCTCAGCTCTCTGCTAATTAAATACTTTTAAACGTGTCTTTGTTATGAATTGTGAAGTGTTGCCATGACCATATGATAAAATAATTATTTTCAAGACAAATTTAAATTAGTAACTTAAACCTAAGTATTGTCATATGCAGAGTAAGGCAGCATGTGGTACAAACATTGCATATTATCAGGAGACACACCTTTGTGTCAACACACAGACAAGACAATGCTATTTCAATGGACAGTGTGATCAATTGAACATGCAAATCAGTCTGATTCTAGAAAACGTAGTGATTTTTTTTTATTTTCCCAAACATTTGTATATCATTCCATGAACTATTTTATATATGGCTAAATGCATCCACATCCTACCCTTAAACAGGATAGCTTGCAAATTTTTAACTTCAGTCTTCCAAACTCCCTCCTCTTTTATCATATTTTTCTCTTTGCATCGAAACCAACCAAAACATCAGGTGACAAGGGCAGTCTTGGATAAGCCATCCAAGAAACAGCCATTAAGAAATATATTCAATATCAGGCTAGAAGACATTTGTGTCTCCTCTAGTCTCACTAATGTGTATTAGCCAACTGTTCATGCAGAAATTGTAACTGTTAATGAGGGTTAAGAGGAAATTTTAAATTAGGTGTCATCTTTCCACTAAGGTACCTCAACTGTTACATCCTGTCTAAATTTTTTTTTTTATTTCTTACCTCTTGATCTTAACACTACCTACTTCTAAAATTAATAATGATAATATTTTGAAATGAAGCATACCCACCCATCCCTGGCCATGCATGTTTCATGGACTAGCATTTCTGATTGCTCACTGTTTTTCCTAACACTGAATATCATATGTCACACGCCTTGCATGGCTGCAGACTCTGCCCTTCTCACCTGCTGTTTTGGTTGGCTTTAGATGCAAAGAGAAGAATATGAAAAAGAGAAAAGGGGGGTAGGGGTGGGAGGGAAGTTTGGAAGACTGAAGCTAAAAAAAAATAGCAAATGTTTTTAGCGCCTTCATCTAGACATGTGTCCCCTCACTCTGTGACATGGCTGCTCCAATGTTGCCATGGTGAGGATTTCTAATCATCCCTACACATGACAGGCTCCTATTTGTCTGCGCTCCCTTGGGTGTAAATTTCTAGGCTTAAAAAAAAAAAATCCATGTGAGCGTATCATCCGCCGTGCAGATGTTTCACTGCTTTAGAATATCAGGCAGCTGCTTGTGCCACTGTAGACAGCTAATTGGAGACTGCATCGTAGGAACAGAGGCGCAATTATGGCATAAATACACATCCTCTGGTGAATCATTGTATCTCTATTAACAGAAAATTTTAAACAGTGCTCAGAGTGTAATTAGTGTAGTTGATAAAGTTGTAAAACATGTAAATAAGGGAAATAGCAGGTACGTGGCCAATCCACTATCCAGCACTAGGGGATGCAGATTATTGCCTATTTAGAAATAATTAGCAAAGCTGCATTAGCAAAGCCTGTGTCCAACAGAAGCAAGGCAAACATTTATTCTGGTAACAGCTCTTTCTGTGCTAGCCATGAAAATCTACTAATATTGGTAATTTAGCCCTCATTACCAGAGGATAAAGCATGAAAAGAGCTCAGACATGAAATATGACAAGTAATATTAATTTTTATTCCAGAGGAAAGGAAGCTTCCTTGGGCTGCATGCTGATCTCTCTGCAGGGTCTCAGCAGTGCGTGCAGAAGAGGCTGTGGGTATCTGGTAGTTGAGAATTCAGGATATGGAGCTGACTCCCTGCTGGAAGTGTACCCTGGGGTGGCTATGACAGTGGCTGATGAGGCATGCCACTGTTAGTGCCCAGCCAAACCTCAGGTCAGAGTTCAAAATAAGCACTCAGTCATTAAACTTCAGTCCTTATGGACCTGGGAGGGTTTATGTCCCCATTCCTGCTCTCTCTTACTCTGCTGGCTCCTTTTCTCCTTATTTTGCCATTTTTTTTTCCTTCCTGGGAATGATTTTGCAGATCTACACTGGCAATCAGATTGATTTTTGTGCTTGCACCGCCCTCTGCAAATGCTTCTGATAATGAGCCTCTCTGTTGTTGGAGGGGCAGGTGTGGGAGGGAGGGCTGGTTTCAGCTGTGCCTTAGCTCTGGGTCCTGTGCTCTGAGTAAGAAATGATCCTCTGGCTCGTGTGTATTGAAGATTGTGGCACTGAAGAATATCGCCCTGCGGCCAGGAATTGTGGAGACCAAGAATTTGGAGCTTGTTTTACAAATACACTTCCTAATGAAGAGAAATGTAAAAGCACCAGTAGTTTCGGGACCCCCCCCCCCATTCGTTTTCCAGACAGTGGGATAAAACAGCAGAATGTCCGGGGGAGAGCCGGGTTTCCTGCATTAATCTCTGCTTGTTCACATGGTCTTTGTTTTATTCTTGAAGCATAAAACTGCATGGAATTAAGGAGTCCTATATAACGCAACTTGCTTTGTGGTGTTTCTAGACTTAGCAATCCCTTCTTTCGCTGTTGAACACAAGTTTAAATGTTTCCAGCTACATACATGGTAAATTGCTTTCCTCAATTTTCTCAATTGAGTGTTACCAAATTCAGTTTGGGTTTTTCTCGAAATTGAGATTTAGCAATATCTAATAAATTTGGATTTGGTCTGGATTTCATAGAACACCCAGAATATCACTCATGCCTTGAGTGTGTTGTACATTTTAGAACTTTTTAATAACGAAAATGGCATACTCACAAAGGCATTGAAATAAATATATGTTCTATCCTCTTTTTCACATATGAAAATTGGGACTTTAATGTCTAAACTTCAGATATGATAGAGACTCAAGACCACTTTCCTACTCAGGGCATACAAAGGGACAGTAACAGTGTTCTCCGTTGCTCCAGTATGAACGGCCTTTCTGTTTTATGCCATCTGAAAGAGTCTAACTGAGTTTAGCTGCACATTGGGATGTGGATTGTGTGCACCATATTGACTGAAAAAGCCAGAAGTGCCAGTGTAATCACATAAATACTGGTTATCACCTGTAGCATGCCAACTTGCACAGTGAGAAGATGGACATCTATATATTGTGTCTGTTCTGTCAATCCAGAACTGTGTTATATTAAATTTTGAATTTCTCAAATATATTTCTTTATTTCTTTTGTTAAATTCTCCTGCTCCTGGATCAAATGTGTATATCTCCATATTGTATCTGTCAAACACACAGAGAAATGGGGCTACAGCAAACTGAATTGTGTGGGTCTTTGTCTTTTCACTTTTTAAATGGTCCCAACTCAAAGTCACCTTTCTTTGATTACTAAATCATCCTATCCACAGGAGTTTAAATGGGCACGTGAGTTGCATGCAGATAACCTTTCTTCAAGTTTACATTTTAAAAAGTTCTCTCTGCTTCTGTTTCTTCAACTATGAAATTGAAACTCTTACCTTGTTTGCCACGGGGTTAGGATGAGAATCCTTCGTGGAATATTCTGCAGATTTTGAATATGGCACCAGTTAGTGGGTTTTTTTTTTTGAACTTCTGCATTCCTATTCACTTGATTTTCTCATCACACAGAGTAATGACTACACCAGTATAACCACAATCATGGCTGAACATTTGCCCAAGTTTTAAAATGAAGCCTAAAGACCCTCAGAGTATGTCATAAACCTGACCTGTGATTGTGTACGTGCAGAGGTTTCTGTCCCACCTGGTCCCACATTTGACTAGCCCTAAATAAATACAGCGACACTGTATTAATTATAAAATTGTTGGCCAATGGATAGAGCTTCTTACTGGCTAGCTCTGTCTTAATTATTAACCCATATCTATTAATCTAAGTACCTCCACATGGTCAGAGCAGAGAACACCTGGCTCATCCTAGCTTTTAACATGGCATCTCCTGGAGGCCTCTCGGCCTCTCTCCTTTCTTCCCTACATTCTCCTCATCCCCCTAGCTCCGCTTATCTTCCTGCCTTTACTGGCCAGTGTTTTATTCATCAACCAATAAGAGAAACATATACAGAAGAACATCCCCGTCAATCATATTTTCATTTTAAATTTGTCTCGTATATGTTGCTCATATTGCATATATGTTCCTAAGCACACATGTCTGCTTCTTCAGAGACACACTTTTCACATTACACGTAGTGCACAGTCTTCTGAGAAGCTTCCTAAAGAGTCATGCCCAAGGGAAGAAGTTGAGGGATTGATTCCCTTTCTTCTTCAGAAAATCCCAGGTGGAACACAGGCCTGACTTGAATGATACAGCTGTTTCAGCCCTTTGTAGAAAACCAAGGGGATATACTTTTGATAAAGCCACATTTGTGTCGTTTCCTCTGTTGACTTGTAATGGGTATCAAGCAGTTACCATGCAGAAATAGTATACAGCTGCTCTCAACTCTAGCACCATGCCCACCGCCTTTACTAAATTTGCACAGAAACAGAAACTGTTGCCAAGGGCAGGAGGGACCCAAATGAAACAGGAAGCAAAAGATTCCTAATTCAAGTGAACAGTTGTTACCTTTCCTCATATAATCCCCTCCATTTTCTCTCAGAGTTCTCATTTCACAGTGGGGAGAATAGATAGATTCCACAAAGAGGAACTTCAGAACCAAGTTAAATTCAAACACAGAAATCAGCTGAGGGGAACATGGATTTGCAAGATGCCAAAGCCTGATTTAATTTACATCCATTTACTGATTTCTAACCCTTTGGCATCTTCTGAAATAGTGTTTTATTGTAGAGATCTTGCTACCATATATTTCATATACAATATTTTAAACTTAATTGGAAACATAATTCTATATATTTTCTTGGATGCAAAACTGTATGTGTGGATAGTAAATTCTTTGTGCCAAGTATTTGGGCCAGTTTTATTGTTTCTCTGATGCTGAAGCTTCTCTCTCAGAAGAGGCCAGTAACTCATATTATTTCCATGGCTGACAGGCACCCTGGGCAGCTTCTCAGAATGTCTTGATTATCACCCATCCTTTAGAAAAGAAAAATATGACATTATGTATCATTAGCTTGTTCATTCTGTATCACTAGCTTGTTCTCTCTCTCTCTCTCTCTCTCTCTCTCTCTCTCTCTCTCTCTCTCTCTCTCTCTCCTGTGTGTGTGTGTGTGTGTCTTCACTCTCTCTTTCTCTCTCTCTCTCTCCCTCTGTGTGTGTGTGTGTGTGTGTGTGTCTCTCTCTCTTCACTCTCTCTTTTTCTCTCTCTCTTTCTCTCTCTGTCTCGCTCTCGCTCTCACTCTCTTTCTCCCCTGGTCTCTTTTTCCTTTTAAATTACAGACATAAAGTGCCCATTGTAAATCCTTCAGGCTGGAGAACAATATTGCATACAGATCAGGCAGACATCCCATTGGACCGTATGGTATGGGGATGGGGGAGACTTAGGGATTGAGTAATCTAGGAGCACTAAAGTGGTTGTTCTTTGGGCAAAAGCAGTTCATTAACAGTCAAAAATATATCTGTTCATCCTTTAGGGTAGAAAATGGTTAACTTGTTCACTGTAAGAGATTTTTATTTAAATTATTTCATTTTTAACTTAAAAATATCATTATTCCATTGGTATTTCCTGTAGTCTAGTTCATGGGTAAGCTGATCTTTGATTTAGAAGAAATAAACGAGCTGATAGTGTCAATCAATTGCTTTTTAAATAGTTCCTCTGTACTCACAAAGTGATGTTGAATACAATCCAGAGAAAAGGAGAGAAACAGTGGTGTGTTGAGTCTCAGTGTTTTTAGTGCTAATGAAGTGAATGCTCCTTCCTACCTTGAATTTTAACTTGCACAGTCACACTAGGCTCTGCTTGCTATATTTTTTGTGACTGAGTAAAACAAAGATACAGAACAGGCTAAAACAGGAAAATTTCTTCCTAAACAACTGAGCAAACAGCATCACATCCTCTACTGACCAAACATGAACACTCTGCAAATCACCATGGTTTGTAGCAAATCCTTCCCAATTAAATTTCTCTTTAAAGGAAATCAGATTTCTCCAACTGTCTCCCAAGTTCTTTTTTTTTTTTTTTTTTTTAAGGGAAAACCTTGATTTAGATGAGATATTTAGGTTATTTTGTTGATTATTTTGTTTTTTTTTGTTTTGTTTTGTTTTGTTTTAAATTATTTTATGTGCATTGAAGGTGTTTGATCTTCGGATTTACAAACAGTTGTAATCTACCATATGGGAGCTGCGAATTGAGCCCAGGTCCTTTGGAAGAACAGCCAATGCTCTTAACCACTGCAACATTAAAAACAATGGAAATCCTTTAAAAGTTCTTAGTTCTACACACATGTACAAACAGATATGTAAGTGAGTAAGAAAGAGGAATAACATACCAGATTCATGGAAGGCAGTGTGATCTTTACTGTGTGTTTGCAATACACTCCTTCTAACTTTTGTGGGAGTTACTCTGATACTTTATTCATTACAGGTATCTTTTTTTTTTTAATCTCAGAGTGAAAAGCTATTTTTGTTTTTTTGTTTTGTTTTGGTTTGGTTTGGGTATTTTTGTTTGTTTGTTTGTTTTCAAGACAGGGTTTCTCTGTATTGCTTTGGAGGTTGTCCTGGACTCGCTCTGTAGCAGGCTGGCCTCGAACTCACAGAGATGTGCCTGACTCTGCCTCCCAGTGCTGGGATTAAAGGCAAAGATGTTCTAATAAAGAGAAATTGGGTGTTCCTTGAATTGACTTTATTGTCAAATATCTTATTTATTTATTTTTCTTATTTTACAGATTGATCCCAGTCCTGTCTCCCTCCCTGTCTCCCTCCCTCACACTGCCCCACCCTGCCATCCCTCCAAACCCCCACTCCACAGGGAGGGTGATACCTTCCAGGATGGATCAACAAAATCTGTCAAGTCATTTGGTGTAGGGAGTATCTTAAGAGCCAGGGCCTTGACATGACTAATACCTGGCGAAGGCACAGGCAACAATGTTGATTAAAAATAAAAAAAAAAAACTCCAAGATTATAGATTGACTGAGTCTTACTTTCTGGCTACAACAAAAATGAACCCTTCAGAATGTATTTATGTATATATACATACATATGTAACATGTATATATGTAACAATAATAGTCAAATAAAAGTGAAAGCACACTATCAACTTGAGAGCTATGGCAACTTGGGAAAGTTCTTGGGAGGGGCTCTAGGGAGGAGAGGGCTAGGGGAAAGTAATGTACTTTTACTTCAGCTAGAAACTTATTAATTAATACAAAAAATCATTTCCTCAGTCACATAGGAATTCTAGCTATGCATTCAGCTGAGCATTGGGTGTCTGATTCTCCAGGCATCCTGGACTTGAACAAATAGACAGCATAAACCTTGCTTCCTACTTTATGCTACTTTGAAATATCCTAAAGACACTTTGCCCTTGGCAAAAATCATTGTATTTATTTTTAACTATGGCTGTCTTTTTTAATTGAAAGAATGCCTCATGAAATCTTCTGGGGTTAGGCTTACTTGAAAGAAGTAGACAGACAGTTACAGATCACTGTTACTTTTAAAATCCAATTCTAACAACATTCCTAATATAATTCATTTTGGTAAGTATTTATATTTTGACTATTACAAATCTTATTTCTAATTTAGTTTAATTAGAGAGACAGGGTATGAAGTATAAGGATTGAGAATTACAAGAAGTGATGTGCAAGAAAGCTTATCCAGAAATGTAAAATATGACCGACTTCTATCTTGGTTCAATACAGAGAATAACGGAATAGCATGGATAGATAGATATTAGATGATTATGTTTATGACAAAAGAAATCAAAAGGAAAAAAAATGAGAAGTGGGTGAAAAGTGAGAAATGAGAAGTCGATATCTTCATGTTTGAAGGCTGACTTCATACCTCATTCTTTTGTTCATTTTTGTCTTCACAGAATCTTTCTTCTTCCTCCTACTTTCTTTTGCAATAAAGCTTTGATTTATATAATAAATGGTTAAGGAGGAGTGAATTTATTTGAATAGAAGGACTTTTTAATAAAAAAGGTTACAGAAAAACCAACTTTGTTCTAATAAATGATCATGAAGACTATTAACTTTTAAATTGCTGAATAGATAACTATATGTATAACTTTGTAAGAAATGTCCAATGTTGAACTCAGGGTCACTATATCCACAAAATATTCTGAAGTATATTTCTAAACTACCATGACTGTTTTGCACATTATATGACAATATCAGGCTATTTATTTTCAGTTTCATATTTTCAACTACAAATTAATTCATCACTTTATTTTATACTGAATAGTTTTTATATTTTAATATCAAAGATAATAAAGTTTCTGTTTATTCCCATCATTTTTTTGTTTGTCTCTTTCCAGTGTTCAATTCATTGATATATTTGGAGTATAGATACTGCTTTTTAATTAAAATGCCTTGTAATACACATTTGTACCAACTCTGGAGTGATCTTATTTGCAGCAGGTTTTAAGATATAACAAATCTGTATATTTTATAGTATTAATATAGTTGGGTTATTTATTCTTCATCATAACATCTGCAAAAAATTGTGTGCAAGTCTCAAATGAAATCATATAAATATTTTTGTGTCATCTTTTTTCTTATATTTTGCTAAATTATTTTATCAAGAATTTCACTTTCTTGGATTGTCCCCTCATTCCTATCTTTGGATCACAAGAAATATATCTGTATCTGCACAATGGGTGATTTATTGGACCACATATATATATATATATGTATATACATATATATATACATATATATATATATATCCAACAAATAGTAGGGTTCAGTTTCCATTTATGTGTTCTACATGCATTCCATGAAAATGCTTAGGATGTATTATTTCTTGCCCTATTGCCTAGGATTCCTGTTGACAATAAAAGGGTAATTGAGAATAGCATAAAAACAAAAATTTAGTGTTTATCTTAGAAGCTAGGTATCATATATACTAATGTTTTTACTCTCTAGTTTATTGTTAATAATTGCTAAACACTTATCTTCTGCAAAAAGAAAACATAATACGGTCAGTATCCAAAAGGGGGGAAATGAAGGAAAAAGATTATTTTCAAATCCAAGACTAATAATCTCTCCATAATTGCTCCTAAAATAATAAGAAACAATCTTGACTAGAGGACCTTACTTTAAATTAGCTGTCACTGTGCAAATTAAATTAGTTCAATAGGTAAACTAAGCATGGTTTGCTATGCCACAGAGCTAATTAATATGGTATGAGGGATTATTTTTCCTATTAAATGTATATATAATACATATTTATGGCTTAGTTTGCAAAGCTATTTTTTTAAAGCCAGGGACAGTTTCAGCTCAAAGTTACATTTGGAAAGAAAACTTTAAAAAGATTATCAATTTGTATCAACTTTTATCAATACAAGCCAAGCCATATAAAACTAGTAATTTACTTCCCTTTTAAAATCATGCATGAAGGAATAAAATCATATTTAATTTTACTAGATGTTAACAGCACAAGTTTGTGACTCCACTTTAATGTTGCCATTTGAAAATTAAGATGGTGATAAAAATCACCCATCATGATTATTCTTCAGGATGGAGTGAATGTGGTAGTTATTATGTTCTTAATGGAAATTATATTAGTGCTACTATAAAAAGATAGTTAAAGCTCCTGCTTTTAGAGTGCTACACTAACACTTTAATATTAGTCAGAGTCAGGCCCGGATTCCATAAACACATATTAATCTTTTTGTTGGTTTATTTTAACTTATTTTTTTCAGCACTTCTGATGGTACCCGAAACCTTATATGTGCAAGGCAATCACTTTACTACTGAATTCCATAACTACAGCCCTTGTTTTAATATTTCTTTTAGTTTATTAAACATTTTCACACTTATTTGAAATGTGGGGTCGTTGTACTATGTAGTTTAAAGGACAATTCCTGGGAGTTGGCTCTTTACTTCTACTATGTGGGTCCTGGGGAAAAAGTCAGGTGGTCAGGTGGCAAATGTCTTTGCCTACTGAAACAGTTTCTGGACAGCAGACCCAATTTTACATGAGAATTTACAGGAAAAAAAGTTAACCTAGGTCTGTTTTAATGAACACCACAACACCAGCATAATCTCCAACTAGATTCTATACATTTGTCCTTACACCTACAGTGTAGTCCTTATCTGTAAAACTAGTTCTTAGTTGGTCTAAGTATAAAAACATGGAGTCAGATATAGAGGAAAACACAGAGAGAGCTGAGAGAAAGATCAAACTATGGCCATACCTTACCTTCTTTTTGTCTCAGCAGACAAGAGAGCAAGTTTTTGTTTCTCCCTGCTTACATAGTGTTTTCACCCAGCTAGCTCACTTCCTGTCTCTCTGTACAGACCTCCAGACCACTAGACCTCTATGGTCAGCTAGTGGCTAGCTACATTCTCTGACCCTCAAACAGGCTGTATTTGTACAAGCAAGATATCATCACACTTGCCCCTTTACAGAAGAATCTCTTTCCAACAGACAGAGGCCATTGCAAACAACACAACTAATCAAAGTGTAGAAATGGGGAGCCTGGAAATATTTATATAAGCAACAGTATATGAACTGAGAAAGTTGTTGTTTTACATATTTAGGAACACACACATACACACACACACACACACACACACACACACACACACACACACACACACACAACCAATTAAAGAAGAAAAAGCCATGAATTTAAATGAGAGCATGGGAGTGTTCTCATAAATAAAGGGGAAAGAAATAAATAAAAGGGAAAGGACACCTAATGTAATTTTATCATAATATCAACACAAAACTTATTCAAAAATTCAATCTGGATTTATTTTAAAATACATTATTTTAAGCAACTTATATTAATAAGCAATTTATAATGCAACATAAACATATAAGTGTGAAACAATACAGTTAGTATACATATGTTTCTAGAAGAAATAATCATCATTTTGGAAATAACACTTTTCAAAAGATAGTATTGTATGTGTTCTAATCTCCAGACAATGAGAAGAATAACATATTTTATCCTTTTCGGATGTTGTTAGGAAACACACCCACCCAAGTCTGTATCTTGGGAAAGAGTTGTGACAAATAGCTTGAGCAAACCTTTGCAAACTATTTAACTGTTTTCAAAATATCAGTCCTCAGAAGGAGGCTCTATTATTAGTTCTGCATCTCTGAACAAGAAAAATGAGTCTTAGAGAGTTTCAGCAACCTGTCCAAGTTTACCAGGCTGGCGAGAGCTGCAGCAGCCTGCCTCTTGTGTTGAGGGGCTGGCAGGCCTACTGGGTGAGCACGGGTTATGGAAGCTCCTCTACTGTAATTTATAATGTGCAGAGAACAGGCCTAGGAGCCTGAATTGATTTTGGTTTTGTTACCAATGGATGTGAATGAGGTATAGTCAGACACATCCTAACACAGAGTTGTGGGGTAAGGAAGGAGGAAGAGAGGGATCAGGGAGAGAGGGGATGAAGAAAAGGAAGGTCAGAGGGAAGGGGAGGGGGAAGGAGAGTAGGAGGGGGAGGAAGAAAGGGAAGGGGAGGAAGGGGAGGGAGTAAAGGAGGAAGAGATGGAGGGAGAGAGGGAGGAGGAGGGACAGAGGGAGTGGGAGGGAGAAGGGAGAGACAGAAGGGAGGGACAGAGGAGAGAAGAGATATGAAGGCTCAAATGAGACTAAAGAAATAGGATTGATCTCTAAATGTTAAAAAGTAAAAATGAAGAGGGCAACATATGAACTGGAATGAAAGAAAAATATGTTAACAAGGTTGAGAGCAACTGTCTAAACAGGACAGAAATTACAATATTTTGAAGTACCAACATAAAGGAAATTATTCAAACTCTGAGTGACCTGCCACTGTTTTTCAATGGCAAAAACAGAAAGAAATGAATAAAGAAAGAAAGAAAAAGAAAGAAAGGAAGAAAGAAAGGTAAAAGAAAAAGATCTTAAATCTGTAATCCCACATTTAGTTCACAGAGGCTCAGGAATTGCAACTAAGAACATGCAGCTAATTATCAGCGACTTCCCTACAGCCCCTGCCACCTGCTGCGTTTGATACAGCCTTCTCTCAGGCTTGTCCTAAGCCTGTGTCCTTTTTCATCTTATGTGGTGACTCTCACATCCAGTCCTGAGCTCAGTTGAGGGTGCTAGCTCTCAGCTTCCTGCTCCAGCCTCCATGCTTGCCTCTTGCAATGCCTCCCTGGCATAGTGGCCAGATAAAAAATAATAACTAAATAAAATGCTACTCATTATAGATGGAAAAAAACAAAAAACAAAAACAGAACAAAACAAACAAACAAACACATAGAGAAGCCAAGAGGGAAACAAGACTCACTTCACTCTGACTGAATTTAACATTCAGATGTCCCAACTCATCCAATGGGAGGAGAGATACCCTGTGATTTGCTTTTTAAAATAGTTCCTAATTAACATGTTATAACTTCTATGATCTCGTTTTCCATGAAATATGACTATATAGAAAACAGGTATTCTTACCCCACGTAGCTGTTTAATTTACAAACACATCATGTTCTCAGAGTATCAAGTAACTGCTACAGCACACTGACCCACTCTCAGCCTCTGTGTTGAAGCAGCAACCCCCATGTTTCTCTAAAAAAGCTGGCTGTCAAATGAAGAGGACTATTGATACAGAAAGTATCAAAAGTTGAGTGTGCTTTAATATCATTTTAATATCATTATTATTATTTTGGGTTTTTCCAGACAGAGTTTCAGGATGTCCCTGTGTAGCTTTGGAGCCTGTCTTAGAACTAGCTCTTGTAGCCTAGACTGAACTCACAGAGATCTGTCTGCCTCTGCTTCCCAAGTATTGGGATTAAAGGCCAACACGGTACCAACACTGCCCTGCTAAGTTCGCTTTATTTTTTAAGATCAATAGCTCACTGTGAGGATGGGAGATTTCTCATTAATGGAAGTCTTTATCTACCATATTTCTGTTTAAAATTGTGTTTATGGTAAAACAATGAAAAATACTACTACATATAATTTTCAATTTATGAATTATAAATCAGTTTTATTCCCTTTAGTCTTTGTTATCAGAGAAAATTGTGTTCTTCAAGAGTCATCTCCTTTTTTTTCTAGCTATTACTTACTTTCCCTCCCCTTCAATAGAGGAATTATTGACTGGATTTATCAATGAAATGTAAAACATTTAAAGAATCTTTAATTATAAGAAATGGAGTGTATCTTGTAATGGGACAATAATAGTCAAGAAAATTCAAAGATACAAGGGGTTTGATATTGGAAAGCTCACGGCAGTACATAGGAGATGTAATGGGAATGATCAAGGCATAGGTTAAAATACATGTTAATGGCTTTGAGGCTCAATTCATGTATTAAAAAATATTTGCAAAATCATAAACTTACATATTCTGTGTTGGACTGTTGCCTGGTTGTATTAGTGTTGGCTGGTGTTATGAAAGCTTATACAGACAGGAAGTTTGTAATGTCCAGAGAGTTCATATGTTAAGAAACAAAGAAAAAATGGAATTTATACCCACCCTCTCTCTCTTTCTTTCTCTAAAAATGTGATTTTCCACTTATAGCACATAGATCTGAATTTGACTTTTTTGTTTGTTTGTTTGTATTTATTTATTTATTTATGTCTGTTTTTCGAGATAGGGCTTCTCTGTATTATTTTGGAGCCTGTCCTTGAACTAACTCTGTAGACCAGGCGGGCCTCAAACTCAAAGAGATCTGCCTGCCTCTGTCTCCTGAATTATGGGATTAAAGGTGTGTACCACCAATGCCCATCTGAGTTTGACTTTTTAAAGTCATTTTGCCTTTACTTTGATTTCTTAATAGCTTATTTATTTAATCAAAAACTTACTTTGATTTCTTAAAATGGAATCTTCTAGTGAGTTATGAGGGATTTTGCTCATCAGTTCTATCAAAATATAGTCACATATACATTAAACTTAGGGCAAACTCTAGACTTTGAGTTTTAAAATATGATCAGAAATTCTACTAATTAACATTATAAGGGTGCATCACAACTAATAATGATCTATTGGTATGCAAACTGTCACTTAATATTCTCCATGAATTATTTGTCCTATCAAATCTTGTGGGTTTGCTTAACAAACACTAAGCAGAAGGGAACTCAATTCCAAAACTATTGAATGAGAGAAACTACTGAAAAAAATGTTTTACTAAATTGGATATAGCTAGCAACTACTCTGTAAATACCCCTAGAGTATTACTTAGTAAATCACAAAATCCAAGTGAACTGTCAAATACACAGTGCAATCTAATTTGTTATTGCATATGTCTTGCATACATTCCATTTCAAAGACAAGTTTGCATGCCATTCCAAGTGTACCCATTAACAAGTGTGCTGCGGCTCAAAGGTGGTAAAGCACACTTTATTCTCTAGTCCGGGACATTGCCATTTTGACCCCTATATACTACTGCTCAGCACAGAGGATTTATTTGGAAGCTTTCATTTAAGAGCTTGAGTTATTATCCTTTGCTAGACCTTTATCCATGGCATATTTATCATGATGCCCTGTGAAACTAATCTGAGAGAGAAGTGAGGGACGGAAGTCGTATATTTGTGATTTATAAAGACAGGAGGAACGGTATAAATCAGACTTTAGAATTCATTCATAGGCACCTCATATAATACATTTGTAATCACAAGAACTCCACCAAATGATGTTTTCACATTTTTAAAAGTAAACATTAGTGAAAGTTTGAAGTTCTTCATGATCTATGATTTCTTGGATCCATTACCACATATTGTTTATATTTATTACTGGAAAGGAGAGGTGGACTGTGTTATTTTTAAAAGTACAGAAAGAAATAGTTTTCAAGCTGTTCCCTTAATGAACTGGAAATAGTAACCCTGTCAAATTTAATATAAAAATAGTGTTATAGGCCTATGGCATCTATTTATTACTAGAGAACAAAAGCCTCCATCCATTTCCTTTAGAGAATGACATTTTTGTAATTCGCTGCCCATTTCATTTGTTCCAGGGCCTTCGTGGGGTGACAAATATCCTACTAAAATGGCTACTGATACTTGATAGGATAATGTGTAGCCCCTTAGGACAAGGGCATAGGCAGCAAACTTATCATCCTTTAGTTTAGCTTAGCATGGGTCAGTAACAGCGCCAGAGGTGACAGAAGATGTTAAAGTGTGAGAAGCAAGAGCCAAGAGCCGAAAGCAGTGGGGGGTGGGGTTATAGTTTATCCTTTCTTTTACCAAGAAGCTATGGAGACAGCTTGAATCACATTGTTGATTTGGTTCACTGCACACTGTACTATCTGCTTCTGCAGGCGAGCATGGGGGAGGGAAACCCAACACTTATGGGTCATTCTTCCCAGCAGCATGTGGTATTGTGAAGCTCCCCGTTAGAGGAAGAAGAGCATATTTAATATTCTAGCTTCAAGTTCGTACTTTCAGAATGCATTATCCTGCAGAAATGTCTGTGGTGAATAACCAGCAGGACCTCCCCAGTATATCAACCTGATCATTTTAGGAGGAAATGGAATTAGCAGTGCTGTATTTCATTGGGGGATTTTCTCAGTACTGTTTTCTGGGTTATAGTATACTATTAGGAACCTACTTAAAATTTTCATTATAATATGTTACAAAAATACAGTACTTTGAGTCTATCATTAACACTTGTCCATAAGGACAGTTGACTTGCATTAAACCTGACTATACATACTTAATTCCAAAGAAATTATATTAGTATAGAGCTCTCCTTTAGAAACTCTTAAAAAAAAATGATGTGCACCAGCTGGTTTATTACTCCTGATTCTATTAAGAGATCATGTGCAGGAATTCTTCTAAACACTTCTCAGCCTAAAAAGTGAAAAAGGCAAAAAGAAAACATAAGGTCTTCATTAGACAGGTGTCTCTTTTCATGGCTGCCATTGCACAAGATGACATGCGCAGAAGCAAGATGGTTACGTTGTGATTCTCTGGAAACACATCTGCTACAATGGCTTCTGTTTTGTAATATTAGGAAATCACTTCTCATGTTACACATGATTGGAATGAATTCACTTAAAAATTTCAATGATGCTCCAAAAATATCTCAAGAACTGATGAGAGAAAAGGCTAGAAATTGTGACCTTGTCTCACGAGCAAGAATCCAACCCCACCCAAGTACTTCACAGCTGGTGAACATGTACTCCATGATGTCCCTGTTGGAAAAAGCAGGGCTTCATTGAAACACTTGTATTTTTTCTTTAAGCATGGGAAATGTCTACTTCTATGGTATTTCCCAATATTATAAAGGTATATATCAATAGAGAATGATAAAAATTAGAATGTGTATATACAAAAGGAACTTTTTAATTGGGTGACATATTGGCAGTTTGGTATAAATATAAGGTATGCCATTTTCTGGAAGACTATTTTGTATTCCATGTGTATGTAGAAAATTACATAATGCTGAATTGCAGGAAGATGAAAATACACTGATACCTGCTTTGAAATAAGTATGTTAAGCAGTTCACTTTATCTCTAATGACCTGGTTGTGTGTTCTTAATCGTGCTATTTCTGTCTAAAATTTATACAGTACTTTCCCTATGGAGTTGAAAACTGTTCCCTCTTCAGAGAGAGGCTCACATTTATTTCCAATGCAGAAGAACTTTAGTTTTGAAGGTAAATTGAACAAGTGATTGCTTTCATATATCATGTAATTCCTACATGTTTATGGCTGTAACTTTTCTACTTAACACATTTTATTCCTTACCATGCCTGCCACTGGTTCAAGCAATCTGTGGGTAATTGATTTCTTCTGTAAAACAGATAACATTTGCTTAAAGCTCTTCTGATAGCTTTACAGCCTCTGCATTAGGAGAAGCACTTCAATCACCACTGGCAATCTTATAAAATATAATTATTACATATCTATCAAAGACTAAAATAAAAAGAACAGGAAATGGCATTGCAAACACTGTTCCTTCATTGCTCCTGGCAGCTCTATTACTACTGATATCCAGCATACCACTGCTCACTTTCATTCACTGCCTTTGACACATGGTCTAAGTTTCACTGTTTATTTGAACAAACTGCAGTCCATTCAGATGCTAAGCTCAGTTCAATTTATTAGACAATCCTACTAAGAAGTAAAAGCATCTTTCATTTGAGCAATGACTACTTTCCAACTAAGGCTCACATTTTCAATCATGTGTTCAGCAAGGTAAATATGTAAATAAAAAGTTCCCAAATAATTTTGTTACATGCATAAATTGAGTACAAATAACTTTATGTTGTCCAATTTTTTTATTGTTATTTTGCTGTTTGACTCTCTTGAGATCCAAAGCAATTGCCACTTTGTGATCTAGTATATCTTTTACCCTGTGATGAAAATATTGTTGGTCTCTAACGCAGGATAGACAACTTAACTTAGTTTTGCATTTGTTTTCAATCTGTACCAGGCAAGAGTTCAAAGAGAAGGGGAATTATATTTACATGTTGCAATTCTTTTCTTGGGGAAGTTTGAGCAAACATCTGTTCACCCCAGATAAGGCACCTACTAAAAAGCAAAGAAACAGTTTTACTTAAGGCCAGTTTCAAGATCTAGAAAGGGTTTTGTTTTTGTTTGTTACTTGCAGGGTAAAAATTTACATCCAGAGGATCATGGGTGAGTGTAAGGCAACTGAATCACCAAACAACTCACCCAGAGTGGGGTGTGACTATAGAAATGGTATCTCAGGATCTCAGGTAGCTATGCCTGTGGACCCTCCTCTACATAGCTACTGTTACTGGCTACATAATCTTAGGGAGTAGCAGGGCGAAGCCTCTGTGAGTCTTTTAACTTTCAGAAGTTTTGTGAAGCTTTACAAAGTTTTGTTTATTACTTGGGCCTTATATGATTCATTGACTTCCCTGAATCTCATTTTCTTTCTTCTTTCTCCAGAAGGGAATATTTCATATCTGAGAAAATACTTATACAACACCACTATGTAAGGTCAAGGAAAACTTAATACATACATACGTACATACTATGTATACATACACACACATCATTCCTTCTTTTCCTTTTCTCTAGTTTCTTTAAAGAATCTATATAAAATAGCAAAGTATTTTTCAAATCCCAAACTTACAATATTCATTGAAAGCTGAATATACAGACAAGGAGGAGAAAAAGACAGTGATATGTTTCAGTTTGAATCAATGGAATTGGTCTTGTAGATTTGGCACAGCATATGTAGTTTACTATCACCTATGAATATTTAGGAGAGGCACAGAAAAAGACAGTAAGTAACCAACTGGATGACAAAGAAAAAATGCTTTGAACTTTTCTATTATAACCAAAGCTAATTAATGTTTTAAGTTTCAGATAGAAGTCCTGAACATTGCTGAAAACCAGTTTCTCGTTTTTTCCTCTTTTCTTAATAGAATTATCCAGTTGTAACTCATAATTTAAGATTACTTTGGCTTTATTTTATATGCTTTACATGTAGATTTGTAGCTTTGAAAGAGAAAGTGTCTGGGAATTTCTTAATGAATAATTTCCAGATTTGTCTTATTTGTTATAATTTCTCTTTCAAAGATAGGATTGGAGCTTCTTCATGGTCTGGGGACACTGGCAAATCTGTAATCCTGACTGTGGTGCACAGGTTTTCTGGCTTGTGTCTACCACATTGATTTCTTTGTTGTGAGAATTTCCCTGAAAACTCCATTTCAGCTTCATCGCTTGTTCTCCATTCTCCCACTGCCGAGCATGGTGAAGGCTATGCTGGAATTCCTTAACCACACAGAGCCCCACGTCTTTGCTTTGCCAACTCAGTCTCTTTGTAAGCCTCACATTTCCCAGGTGATTAGAGCAGTGCAGGCATGGCCCCTTCTCTTCTACTCTACCCAAGTTTACCCGAATATTTTTAAACCAATACACCTATCATTTATATTTAAGCGAATTGATGACAATGTCCCTGTGCCTGCTTTTCAATTATCACTGCACACCTGAGACTATATCACTGGACTGTGGTAATCAGCCATTTTAAACCCCTAAAGGACAGAGTCTCTGCCTGAGCAGTTCTTCTGAGGCAGTTGCCACTGATGAATAAGATGGAAAAGGATACTTAAGAGGTATATTTAAGGTATCACAACAGTGAACATTTTCTAACTGTAAGAGATATTAATTTTCAATGTTATGATGACATTTATGGAGAATGAAATGCTAACAAAAGTCTTAAGTGACATCATCCTTTGCTCCCTGTCACTTTTTAATTCAGTCATTTACCAGTTTTGTTCTTTACTTTTTGGTGAAATGACATGTATTCAGTGCACATGAGTGTATATAAAGTTATATTCCCTGATTTTTGAAAATAAATTCTACATGGCAGGTCCTTCAGATATATTTAGATGATGGCAACAGGAAGGTCAATCTTCACATTATTTCCTTTGCTACAACATTTTCAAAATGCTTTAAACTTCTTCTCAGGGTTTGCAACATATGTTTGAACTAAAATACTGTGGAAACACATGTGGTAATTTTTAACTTGATTTTGTACAAAAGTCTCAGGTAAAGCTACAGGTACAAGATCTTCTTGAAAACATGAAGAAAGGCATGTTATTCCAGTCTTTGGCTCTGAATCATACTGTGGTAATTAACTCATCTTTCATATATCAATGATACCTTAAGTTTCATTCCTTTTCAAGTCCATGAAAAAAATGTAGAAGGAAATGACACCACGGTTCTCATAATGTTGGAACGTCTAAGCAATAAGTATGAAGAACATTGCACCATTTGAGTAAAACACTGCATTGTGATAGAAGGAGAATTTCCTATTAATGATTTATTGCTGAGAAAACACTTCTAAGGTCAAACCTATAACTGTCTCTCAGCAAGCTCTTCTGAGTGGCCTCTAAATTGAATTCATTTTATCTATTCTATCTAAAAATATTATGTATATTACATATATTATACTATTTTTAGATAGAACATATGTATGTATATATATACATGTATATATATATATATATATATATATATATATATTGTGTTGTGATAGTGATAATACTCTGGCCTTAAGTGGCATTTCTCCAATGTGGCATTAGTAGTACAGAGATATCTACGTTCTCATGATCTGAACTGATACAAAAGAAAGCTCTATAAATTTAAAAGTTGCATATGGAATGTCTGTATGTTCACTTATTTCTAATGTTATTTTTTTAATGTAGGTTGCTGGGACACATTTAAAGACTTTGACCTTTGTAAGGTATGTGTCTTGATGACGTGACATGATGGCAAATACTGGCAGTAGAGAGTTAGAAGTGCAATGCAGTCAGCCTGAGAACTGTACACTCATGAGTGTAGTGTAATAACGAGATGATGAGGCCACTTTCTTTGTTCTTGATGTCAGGCTGAGTGCTATATGCTGTGACATGCCAGAGAAGAAGTGCTTAACATGGAGAAGTCAAGTGTCCTGGGCAGGTAGGTGCCAACTAGGTCACAACTATTTCAGAGCAAGGAGAACCCTGATAACTATGTATAAGATCAGAATGCACGAGCTTATTTTTCTCTGTTCCTGTCATTCTTTTGCCTTTGGCATCTTTTGTGTCTTTTTGAAATAAGTAAAACAAGTCTTCTTAATCTTATTTTATATCTGTGGTTCTAGAGCTCGGAACAGGGAATATTAGGTAAATGTTTCCATGTAACATGACTAGGGACATGTTGAAGTGAGAAGTGACTAAACACTATAATTACTATAGACACAGGCATTCCTCAGTGTTAGGTCACTAGGAAGGTGCTGAAATAACAAACCTAAGTTAACTGTACAGTGAGACCTCTGTGGAACTGCTGCAATATCAGAAATAAAAGTACCCATGTATCTCATTTTCCCCTATATTATCACAATGCTAAAATATTGAATATAAGTGTGCTGAAGAGTTTCATGTCAACCTGACACAAGCGAGAATCCATTGAGAAAATACCCCTACCTGACTGGTCTTTGGACAAGCTTGTGGAATTTTTTAATGATTGATGTGGGGAGGCCTCAGATTACTGTGGTAAGTGCCATCCCAATGAGGTGGTCCTGGGTAGCATAAGAAAGTAGGCTGAGCAAGCCAGTAAGCAGACGCCTCCTCTGCTTTTGCCTAGTTTCTGCCTCCAGGTTCCTACGTGGAATTGCCACCATAACTTCCTGAAGCTTGAATTGAATTAATCTTAATCAATAAAAAGCAGGAGCCAGAAATAGGGATGAAGATCTGGAAGGTCAGAGATCCATGTTCAGCTACTGGTAGCTTCTTACCTGTCTCCTTCCTCCATCCCTGCTCTGCCTTAATCACCTCTGTCCCTCCTCCTGAGTCCTGGATTTAAGGTGTAAGCCACTATCCACTGGCCTCTATGGTAAACTAGTGGCTAGCTCTGCCCTCTGATCTCCAGGCAAGCATTATTTGTCAGAACACAAACAAAATAGCACACAACAATTTCCTGTCATGATGGGTTGTGATATGGAATTGTAAATTTGAAGTAAACCCTTTCCTCCCCAAAGTGTTTTTAGTAGTAGTGTTTTCTCAAAGACAACAATGTACTACACATTGTTTGCAAACTGTATGGGTTATTCTAACTATGCTGAAAATAATTCAGTCTGCTATTGTAGGTGAATTTTTTCTTTAGACAAAGATGAAACATGGAAGAAAATAATCAATAGAGAATTATAGCCCCTCTTAGATTAAGTGGTTTTTGTTTGTTTGTTTTGTTGTTTATTTTTTTTGTTCCCACCACCCACAAATACATGTGACCCTAGCTCTGGGGGATCTGATGTCTCTGATCTTCCAGGCATCTGTGCTCACGTGCATATGATGAGCGCCTGGGACACACTCCTTATGAAGAAGGTAGTGTTTCATACTAAAAGCAAATGATCTTCCTTGACACTTCTTGACACTCTATTGTCTGAGTCACCATTCTATTGCTGTGAAGAGATCCTGTGACTAAGGCAACTCTTATAAATGAAAGCATTTAATTTGATCTTGATTACAATTTCATTATGGGCAGGCAAGTCTGGTGCTGCCAAAGTAGCTAAGAGTTATATTCTGATTTCTAGGTAGGTAGGGAGAGAGAGAGAGAGAGAGAGAGAGAGAGAGAGAGAGAGAGAGAGAGAGAGAGAGAGAGAGAGAGAGAGAGAGATCTTCCAATAAGGCCATGCCTCCTAATACTTTTCAAATAGTGCCACTCCCTGATGACTAAGCATTCAAATATATGACTGAACAAGGGCCATTCTTTTGAAACCATCACATTTATTTTAGGAAAAAAATATGGTCAAAGTTCACATTTATGCCCAAGATTTCCATGTTTCTTTCATTCTTAAAGCAGAATTCATCAAATATTAATTTAAACTTCAGCAGCTGATAGTGATTCCAAAGAAGGGGACACAAGTAACTGTCTAAATCTGCCTTTCATTTTTCTGTGATGCAAGGCTGTCTGTCACTAATGGTATGGCCAGAGAGGAACAAGTGAGCAGGGATGCAGTTGCGTGTAAGTCCTGGTTTAGCAGCTATCAGAGAGAGTTTCATGGCACTAAATGCAATTAAGGACAGAATCCCTGATTCAGTCAAGGTATTGGCATCTCACGAAAAATCCAAGTTATTATTCATTTCTGTTTCTTATTTTTCTACCTAAATCTGTTTTATATTATTAACAGACATTGTTAAGTAAATGTGCTTTAAACTGCACAGACTATATTTAAAAATATACACAATACTGTTTTTCCTGGGAGCCAAGTGGCTATGGATATAGGTGGCTCACAGAAAATAACATTTTGAAATGTAAGTTTTAATAGTAAATACGTCTTCCAACTTTCAAAAGTTAAAAATTAAATGAAAATAACACACTATAGTTTGCTTCATTTCTTCACTTTCCTGACAAAGGCTCATGAGAAATTGTTAATGGCAATGTAAATATGATAGGAAGACTAGTATAAAACAAAAGCAATGAGACTGTACCATTTGGCCATCGTTGTTGTTTTATAGTATACAGGAGTTTAGGAGTGTTACAAATATATAACAACTTAGAGAATACTGTGCCTAAGTATACCAATTATAATTTTTAGCAGAATGTACCAGTGCCCTTCGCTGAATGCTCTAGATTTTGCTCATTTCATCACTATATTAAAAGGGCTGAAGAGGTCACAGGAATTCTTGACTAGATATGTAATACACTAGAGTATATTCAAATATGGCTCCAAACATAATATAAGAGCTAAATTATGTTACTGTCTTTACTTCCATAGAAGCACTATTCTTAACTCTCATTTCTACTAAAATTCAATGCATTATTAATTAAGGTTGAAGTCTTTTCTTTGAAATGTTTGTTGATTATTTTCTTTTGTTATTTTCCAGATGGAATCTTGTTATATGATCCAGGAGTGTCCTAATGTACAGTTCATCTACCTCAGTTTCCCTAGCAACTGGACTTATGGTTGTCCCTGATAATGTTTTCTTCTTCCTTTCACTTATTTTTTTAAATTATTTTTAATGTAAATTAAAAACAATCTCATTTTATATACCAGTCCCCGTTCCCTCTCTTCCATGCTCCCCAGCAAGCCCCCATCTCAGTCCCAACCCACTCCTCAGGGAGGGTGAGTGAGGCCTCCCATAAGGAACCATAAAAGTCTGTCACATCATTTCAGGCAGGGCCTAGGCCCTTCCCCTTTATCTAGACTGAGAGAGTTTTCATCCATAGGGAATGGGCTCCCAAAGACCATTCTTATAGTAGGGATAAATACTGGTTTATCCCTAGATAAACCAGAGGCCCCATAAACTGCCCAGGTACCCCAAGTGACGCCACGTTCAGGGGACCTAGGTAGGTCCTTTACTGGTTTCCCAGCTGTCAGACTGGGGTCGTCCAGCTCCCACTTGCTCACGTCAGCTGTCTCTGTGGGTTTCTCCACCATGGTCTTTGACTCCTGTGTTCATCATGTCCAATCTGTAAATGAAAGTCTAAAAACCCTGAGAAAGACTCCTGCTGCTTGAAAGGCATTCTAGTATGAAAACAAATTACGGGCTGGATGAAGCCCCTCCCCCTAAAGATCAACAGTCACATATGCAACCATCAAAAGTGTTTATTAAAGTAAACAAACAAGCAAACAAACAAAACCAACATCAAACAAAAACTACCAACACATTGGGGTGGCAAATGAAGACCCCCCCCCAAAAGAAGATCACAAACTCTTTTTAAGAGGAGTTATAGGAATTCCAGGGAGGAGGGATTAATCTAGGGCTGATTGGTGGATGAAAGATTAGTCTGGGGGCTGATTGGTGGGAAGTCCTCATGGTTATGGACTTTCCAGCAGCAGGGTAGGGAAAGCTATCTTTAGCTAGCAGAAGGTTGGGGGTGGTGGTGCCTGCTGATTGGTTGCCCCTGAGGTGCTCAACTCTGACCCAGTCCAGTGAACAAAAACTAAAGCCTAGTCTCTGTCAGGGCTGCTAGGAGAGCCTGTCATGGTTTTGGTCTGGCTCCCCAGCCCCAGCAAACAGAAGTGAAAATCCTATAAGTGTGCATCGCTATAGTAGGAGATACATATTCAGATATAGAATAGAGCTTTACACACATACATGGCCATTGTAAGAAAATAAGATCTCAGTAGATATTGAAAGTAATCAAATAAAGGTTCTTTTATTTTTCTCGTGGTGTGTGTGTGTGAGAGAGAGAGTATGTGAGCGTGCACACTTGTGAGTGGTGTACATGTGTCTATGTGTATGCGTAGGTGCATGTATGTATACATGTGTATGAATGTCTAAGGTTGATATTGGAAATCTTCCTTAAGCAGCCCCACCATATTCACACATCTCTCCATTGAACCCAAAACTACTCACTAGTAAGGAAGAGAAACTATCCTTTCGCCTCTGTGATCACTTCTCTCTGCCTTGTAAGCACTAGAATTACAAGCACAGTGAACTGTAAAAAGTTGCAAGCAATGAAAACATTATTTTTTCCTATAAACAAGAACAATAAGTACCTAGTATTTCCTTTTATTTTAATTCAGAAGAATAGGAGCCAGTGAGATTCTAGAGCAGAGAATAATACAGAAAATAGAAGTGTTACTTCCCTCTGTTTTCATCTAATAGTATAAAATTAACAGTAATCTCTTTTTCTGAAAGTAAAATATTAAGCCACATTACCATTTTTTAATGAGATAAAATTCTTGTATAAAATATTCAAAAACTAGAAAATATATTTGAAAGTGGTTTTAAAAAATATTTTATTTAGTTATTATGTATATAGTGTCTGCCTGCATGTTGTCTGCATGTCAGATGTGGGCACCAGATCTCATTGCAGATGGTTGTGAGCCACCATGTGGGTGCTGGGAAGTAAACTCAGGATCTAAGTAAGAGGAGTCAATGCTCTTAACCTCTGAGCCATCTCTACAGCCCTGAAATTAGTTTTGAAGTCATTGCCTAATGCTGGTTCCTGAGAAAAAGAAATCAAACAAATGAAACCCAATGAATTGTTCCACTTTTCTTCTTTGAGGATGTTTCTAGGTGATTACACTGTGAAAGGGAACACTGAACTTCCCCTGGTGTTTAGAGATAGAAAAAAAAATGAAGATACACTTCAGGCCATGGACTGCATGCAAAGAGAGTCAGCTGTGCACAGAGAAAATGTCAGATATCAGCAAAGGATGCCCCTAGAATAATTAAGAATATCCTGGCCACTGCTTTCAAATGAGGAAAATGTTCCTCCCTGGAAAGCAACCATTCAGGGATTAGAGGAAGTTGTCCAGATATCCATGGAGCATCTATATTGGAACCTGTTTCTACTAACCAAAATGAGAACAGACATTAGGAATGGGAAATGGTTCATCTGACATATCCTCAGAAGCCTCCAAGATCTAAAGTAGCAAATATTACATGCAAAATCAGAGCAGCCAGAACTGTTTGGAAAACTGCACCAAAACCAAACCCTCACAATGTACTTTCAGGAATGCTTAAATGTCATGTGGGTCTCGTATGTATAGAGCAGTCCACTGACATTCTAGTAAGATAGGAAGCAAAAACAGAAGTACACTCTCCTTAGAGTTTTCAGTAGGGTAAATTGAAAGTCAATTATAAGTTCATGGATAGGACACTGATATGAGGAACAATATGGATAAAACTGACAATAATTAGGTCAATTAAAATAATACACCAACTAGGTATAATACATGATTCCATGTATATAGTAAACTGGAAGAAACAAGCTCAGACTCTTCCATAGAGAAAGCAGGAAAGTAGTGGATGTCTGATGTGGGAGCAAGCGTGGTCCCAAAAGCGTTGAAGAGGAAATACCATATGAGAAGCTGAAGAAGAGTCAGCACTGAAAGATGCAATAATGATCTTGATTGTGGCCACTTTTTTCTTTATTATTATTATTATTATTATTATTATTATTATTATTATTATTATTATTTTACATATTGATCACAGTTCCCTCTCCCTCCCATCCTCCCATGATCCTCACGATACTCCCTGCTCCTATCCCATTTCCCACTCACTCCCCAGGAAGAGTGAGGCCTTCCAGGAGGAATCATCAAAATCTGTCACATCATTTGGGGTAGGGCTTAGGCCCTTCCTCCTGTCTCTAGGCTAAGGGAAATTCCCTCACCACAGCCTCATCAAAAGATACCTCCTTGTCTGCTTAGAGGGCCAAAGCTAAGTTCATAGGACAAGAAGAGCACAGGGTAGTGCACCTTTATTCTGTCATCTTTCAGGAATGCACCTTTCGGTCGCACAATCTCCTCCCTACTGCATGTTCCCTGACATTTTCCAGACTATAGGACCCCAAAAGCTCTGTGTTACTACAAAGAACACCCGTCTTTCCAGGTCCACTACTTCACTTTCCCTGAAAAACACTCCCTTTAATACCTTGCATTTTCTACCTGGCTCACACTTTCGAGAAATCTATTACATTTCCCAAATTCCAATTCCTTGCATGCTTTTCTCCCATTGTGGCTTTATACATATTTTGATTCTCTTACTAGAGGGGGGATGACCCATAAACTTAAACTTTCTCTTGACACCCAGCACTGCACTTACTGCACAGTGTACTGAAACTGGTTGAAGCTTCCTCTTCCATCAGATGTTTTATATGTACTTCTTATATTAATTTTGTTCCAAGGTGATTTGAAAATGAAGGGCATGGAATTTATTATAGGACCTTATTCTTCTTTGTACACAGTTATAGCAGTGCTTAATTTTGGCAAACAAAAGCTATTTTTAAGAAAGCTGAATTGATCATCCATCAAATGAAATATACAACTTTCTGAGTATGTAGGCTCTTAGAGTAGATACATAAGAAAAACATTTAAAAGGTTGCAGCATAACATGCCTTTACAGTTTTTCACAGAACATATATTTTGATGAAAGGTATAGACACATTATACACCCAATAATTATTTCAGTAAAAAATCCTCAAAACAATAAAGAATGTCAAAGAGTTTAGGGGATGGTCCAAAAGTGACACAAGCCTTCATTTCATGGAAAAATCAAGACTGTAATACAAAGGAAATTATTCTTATGCTAGAGAACTCTCTATGTAATGTATTTGTGTGACTCAAAAAAATAAATAACAATGAAACATACGAGGGGTCTAACTATTATATATAGTTGAGAACTTCAGATTGTACAGTCATTTGACACCTTAAAATCCTATATATGATACATCTGCTGATATAAAGATTGTAGTGGTTTAAAAGAAAATGTTCCCCGAAAGTAGGACACTAATAGGAGGTATGGCCTGGTTGGAGAGATGTGGCCTTGTTGGAGGAAGTGTGTCACTGTGGGCGAGGGCTTTGAGGTCTCCTATGCTCAAGCTATACTCAGTGATATTCACACCCTGTTGGCTGAATATCAAAATGTAAAAGCCTCAGCTCTTTCTCCAGAGCCATGTCTGCCTGAATGCCACCATGGCCCACCATGATGACAATAAACTAAATCTCTGAACTGTAAGACACCCAATTAGATGTTTTCCTTTCAAAGGGTTGCCATAGTCATGGTGTTTCCTCACAACAGTAGAAACCCTAAGGAACACAAATGTGTGTATATATATATGTGTGTGTGTGTGTGTGTGTGTGTGTGTGTGTGTGTGTACATATATATATATATATATATATATATATATAGTAGCATATTAAGAATTGTATATGCATATGTGTTTGTGAGTATTAGTGTCACTGGTTCCACCTAATTTGACTTGTTTCTATACATTAAAGTAATCTTGATGTAAGTATGAAAACATATTTGCATAAGATATTTCTTTTAACTTAGCGCATTAGATATTATCTGATTAAGTTTGTTAAAGAAAAGACATACAACATTATAACAGCAGATAAAATAACTCAAAGAAGTTAAAAAGCAAGTTCTATCCTCATAACCCTTTCTGTAAAAGTAAATGTACTTAGATATTTAGTTTTGACCTGTAATTTCCTTTGGGATGTGATGAATTAAACTGAGTTCTAGCATCATTTGTTGATTTCACAGAGTCCTTTCCACTAAACATTAAGTGGAAGTCTAAAAATGTAAGTGCAGATGCGTGGGAAATATGACTATAAGTTATGCTTCACAGAGAAAAAGGTGCTTTATCGTTCTTTTGTGCTTTCTGCTTCCTTTGATGAAGACCTGAGGGAGAATGATTTCTAACTCTTTACCATTCTTAACTGTAAAATATTAGCCTTGGAAACGTTTTGTGGTATTTTAATTAAAAACAAATTACAGTAAATGTTTACAGATCTGAATCAGAAAATTCTCAACACAAGAACAACAGGAAAAAAAAAAGAAAAAGAATTTATATGTATAAAAATTAACATTATTTTTGACAATGATTATTTGGATTGTGTAATAATACTGACAGATTAAAGCTTATCTTTGGTGTTTTGTATAGGAAGAAAACAAAGAAATGTAAACAAAATGACAACTTGATTAAAGGACTTTAGATATCTTTGGTTCTCCCCAGTGCTACCAAAGCACTTCAGGATAGCCATTTTCATTCTGTAAAGAGGGATCCAAGAGTTTTATACAGCCAATAAAAATAAAAGCTAAAGGTGACAGGACATCTTTGCCTTAAGCCTTCCAAACGCATGAACTCTCATCCCTACAGAGTTCAGTGCCATTTGTGATCATTCAGAAACCCTTTCAAATGGCAGCAATATCTTTAATAGGAATAAAATGTACTTTCTTAGAAGTTTTTTAAACTTTGGCCAGGCATTGTTTAAAAAAAATGAGTGAAGATGGCCAAGAATAAGGAAGTCAGAGAGTAGGTGTGTGTGTGTGTGTGTGTGTGTGTGTGTGTGTGTGTGTGTGTGTTTGTGTGCGTGTAGTGGGGGTGGTAATGCTAAGGAGCTCAAAGACTGGTCATTTTTATTGATATAGAATATAAATTGAGTTTTGCTTCACACTTTAAAAGCATAACAGTCAGAATTATAATGAATTCCACTGTACTTTGGTTGCAACACCCAATGAAATTAATCTTAACCTGCCTCCATAGTTAGGTGGCAAATATTCCATTGACAAGCAACAATACTAAAATTGCTTCTTGATCATAGTCAACTACTGTTAGGAGGGGTTTTTGCCCTGATCCGGTCCCACTGCCACGCCAGCCCCAAACAACACACAGAAATTTGGTTGGCCAGTTACTAATTTCTTATCGGCTAGCTCTATCTTAATTATTAATCCATTTCTATTAATCTAAGTACTTCCATGTGGTCTTATCTTACCAGAGAGAAGAGCTGGCATTCTTCTCTCTCTGTCCTCCATCTTGAGTCTCCTCCCAACTACTTCCTCTCTCCTTCTAGTCTCCTAGTCCCACCTATTTGCTTTGCTATTGGCCAACAGTGTTTTATTCATTAACCAATAAGAGAATCATATTTACAGAATGACATCTCCCATCATCTCCTCTTATCTGTCTAAAATAAAAAGAATGGTTTTAACCTTAGCATAGCAAAATATATCATACAACAGTTATGAAATAAGAGTCTCAGTTAACAATGTAGTGTTCACTAACATTACCAATATTTAAATATTTTATTATCTATCCTATCTTAGTGAGTCTAAAGTCTTATATGTACTTAACTTTAATCTTAACTAAGGAAAACTACAACCATAACTATCTGTTTTCAACTCCTTCAAAGACCACAGAATCTGCAGTCCAGCCAACTCATGCATGAATCAGGAACCCTGTAGCACATCCATCTTCTATCAGCAGTCACTTTCCTGTGGGTCCTGCATGTCCAGTTTATACAGTATAAAGTCAAACAGTCCAGACCAGAGCAGTATCTTGCCCAAATGGCTAGTCTGTGCCATATTAGAAGCAAACTTCATTATACGTTTTTTCAATGTCCATCTTTCTCTCTGATGCAGGTGGTGTTGCCAGGAGCAGTTGTGCCTCACTGTCAAGAAAAACCCTAAACCATTTTAAATGTCATATTCTGTAGGTCCTTGAAAGGTTTCAAGAATGCTTATCCATCTCAAATACATCTCTGCATATCTAGAAAACCTAATTCACCTAAGTAAAGTTTTGACTATTATAGGTAATTATCTATAATCTGTATTAAATTATACATTACATTCCTAAATGAGCTATATAAACACAATATATAAACAAGAGTAGAAATATACATATCACAAAATTGACTATAAATCCTAAAACAAAGTATTCATATCTATACCATACTCACCTTTTTACCTTTAAAGATACTGGTTTTGATCATTAACCATTTGTAATAAACCCCATTTAAATGAAAACAAACATTTATAAATGATATTTGGGGATTTGGATGTCGTTCTTTCCAAACTGCTTCCTGCTGGTAGGGGGTGCTGTCATGGGGAATCCTAAGAAGACGCAGAAACCCTGGCTGTAGTCTGCAAGGCTGCATTGTCCCAGGGACACTGTTTCAGGGGGTCTTGCTTGATCAAACCATGTTAGTCTGGAAGGAATCCACAGGTTTTCTTTTTCTCTGTAAACAAAAATAGAAATTCTTTTCCCCAGTAACCTGTCAGACTTAAATTTGGAAGTCAAAGCATTTTTAAAATATATTGATTGGATTAATCCAGCAGCATTTGTTTTAACAGTTGTTGTTATTCCCTCAGCAGTCAAATAATTTAAAGATAACAGGACAGCATATAATATCCACACTCTTTTTGTGCTTCCCATCTTTATGTGGCTTTTTTTATTATTCTATTTCTTTTATTTTTATTTTTTCATTTTTTGAGACAGGGTTTCTCTGTGTAACTTTTATCTGTCCAGGAATTAACTCTATATACCAGGTTTACTTTGAAATCACAGAGATTTGCCTTTGTCTCCTGAGTGCTGGAATTAAAGGTGTGTGCCAACACACCCAGCTACTCTCTTTCTTTTTAAAAACCATTTTATTCTTTTTCTCTCCCAAGCCTACATATATTTTAAAACACACTGTAAACCTTTAGCGGTTTTTCTTAATGTGAATCTGTCTTTACTGTAAATGTTTTTCTGTTTCTGGCCACGAGTCTTTTATCTGGTAAACAACAACATTGCTAAAATAAAAGCCACAGCTGTATTAGCCACATTCTATCCGAGATGGCGGCGGGTATTTTTTACCACCAGAACTGAGAGCTGTGCTCACGGCCTTGGTATATGCTGCCATCCAGCATCATGCTGCCAACTTGGAGAAGTGGTCACTGCCATTGCCAACTCTCATACACACCCTTCAGTTGTTAGCAGAGCTCTTTAAAAGTCGTGCAGGTTTTTGCCGCTTATGCTGAATCAGGAAACCTCCCTTAAAGGAGCCATGCAAACCTCTGCTTGTCTCTAACAAAGCAGAGTTCAACCAAGAAAAGTGCTGTTACCAAGAAGTCATGCTTATCTCTGTTATTTTTTTTCTAAAACCCTTTCTTAAGCTTTTGTTAAGTTTTATGTGGAAATTCTTCTGTCTGTGTTGGACGCCATTATGTTAAAAGTAGGTTTTTCCCTGTAGCCTGGTCCCTCTGCTGCACCAGCCCCAATTAACACACTGAGACGCTGTATTAGATATAAAGATGTAGGCCAGTTACTTGTTTCTTATCGGCTAGCTTTATCTTAAATATTAATCCACTTCTATTAATCTAAGCATTTTCACGTGGTCTTATCTTACTAGAGAGAGGGACTGGCGTGATACTCTGTGGTCCTCCACCTTGAGACTCCTCCCTACCACTTCCTCTCTCCAACTAGTCCTCTAGTCCCACCTATCTTGCTTTCCTATTGGCCAACTGTGCTTTATTCATTAACCAATAAGAAAAAAACATATTTACAGAATGGCATCTCCCATCAATCTATAGAGCAAACAATTACACAGATGCTACAGCACAATCTTTGTTTCCTTAAAATGCTTTGCTGTATCTTCTCATTGTAGCACATATACCTTTTCCTTGTGCTTTTTACTAAGTTTCTACTTCCAGGTAATTTAAAGTAAGAGCCTGGGGAGTATTGATATAACTTAACTCTAATAGTATATAAGGATATCACCTGCTCTAAAAAGCAGGTAATAAAAGAGGAAAAAAATTCAACTATATTTAATAAAAGACACGTGTGAAAGAAAACAATAAGGGAGCCAGGTAAAGGTGGATCTCTATTAACTCCCCCATATATTCATATATACTTGTTCTATAAGTTCTATTATTATAAGAACTGTAACTAATACAAATAACCAGACAGTAATATCCTTACATGCTGCATAGTGAGAGAACCCATTTAATCCTCCACTATTTCTCATTTGCACAGATCTATCTTTGTACAAACTGTATAAGAAGTAGACCCCCAAAAAGAAATTAAACATTGAACACAGAAGGTAGTTTTTTTTTTTCTAGAAAAAAAAGTATGAGAGAACAAGAAAGACCGAGAGCAACTTCAGACCAAAACCGAGAGCAACTTCAGACCAAAATGTAAGTAATCATCAGAAAGAAAAGGAATGTTTCACATTGGTATCAGTACTTCTGCAAGGTAAAGGTGGACATCAGGATATCTTGTCCTCATGAAAATGGTTATCATTTAATCCCACTGCTTTGCTCCATCACTGGCAATGAGTAGTGGTTGAGAGCATGTCAATATCATGGAAGATTTTACAGTACAGTAGTCAAAGGTCTTTGTCAGTGACATTGTCCATAGAGAGAGATACAGAAGAAACAATCCCACGTCTCTTAACACAGGTGAGTTCTTATTTCTAAAGTCCTTTCCTATTCACTATCTTTATATTTTTGTTAAAATTTTTGAGAGTAGATGATGTTTTCTCATGCCTTTTTTTTCTAATAAAAATAAGTAGAAACCCAATTAGAATAACCTGAGTTAAATTATTATTCTGCCAGCACAAGATTTTGGAAAAGTTCAAGTACACACCTGACTTGCAATATGCTCAGCTAAAAATGAATAAATACAGGATAATTTAACCAGAAATGTTATATATTAACTTACTTACATATTTTCTCACCCCATCTTTGACCACCTCAGACACTACATATCCTCCACTAGAATGTGAGGACACCTATTAATAATTCAAATATCATCACATAATGATACACAACAGGTATTTAAAGTATTTAAGCAGCATCTATTGGATAAAATAGTTCATTTACTAGCTCAATATTTGAGATCTACCATATTTCTAATATGTAAAATTTATCATTTCCTTTTATCCAAATACGTGAATTCTTATGCTATATGATCTTCTTTCTTATGCACAAGTCAAAATTTTTGTTCCTTAAAGAAAAAATTCACAAAACTCATGAAGACTACTTATAGTGGCCAAAGATTTCTAAGAACACTCCATTGTTGATGTGAAATCTGTAGATATGTATAAATCATAGACAGTTATTAATACTCTAAAATGTTTTGTCTCACACACTCTAATTAGCTATACCATGCAACAAATGTTTACAGCATTTCAAATATTGTGCTAGTGTTATAAAATGTGTGGGGTTATACAAAAAGTGCAATTGCTAACTGTTTCTTAAAGCTTTACTAAGTAGTAACTGAAAAAAAAAGATAGTGCATTATTAGAATTCCACTCCACACAGAGTTCTTGCGTTATGATACGTGTGTGTTGTTTTTCCTGGCCTGCCAGCATGCCCAAGGCCTTAGTTTTTCAAAGGACTGTGAACTTCTTTCAGTAGTACATCAGGGCACAAGAGTCTATCTCAGCAATACTAAGCAAGCCTTTTACCAAGTGTGTGGTATAATAGCGAGTTAAATACAAAGAAAATTAGTCGGGCACTGTGGAATGTAACACCCACGGAGTAGGAACCATATCTAATTCCGTGTTCAACCCTCGAGGTTCAAATGAAAGAAAAAACTGAAATAATTCTTATTTATAACTGTTGGAATTTCAAAAAATGTTTCAACCAGAGGCTAGTGGGAAGCTACACAGTAGGGATTTGTTACTTAAAGTGTATGATTTTTTTTGTGTTTAAATATTCATCTCAATATCCTGATTGTTTTAACCAATGTGATACTTCCTTTGACATAAATAACAAGTAAAACAAAACTTTATTCATCTTAAAATGAAACAGTCACGTGTGCTTTTTAATTGGTAACTGTATGTCAATTAAACACTGATGAAGCTTACTTAAACCTAAATGCATTTACAAATATTTGTACTCAATAATGTGCATGTATAATTTCAACAAACATACAGAAGTCACTTTTGATAAAGATTTTATTCAAATAAATTTCATAGTAACCTTGCAGTTTAATTAATATTATATATATATATATATATATATAAAACTATTGAAAAACTTCTTTTCATACAATATATTCTGATCCCCTTCCCCAACTCATCCCAGATCCTCTCTACCTTTCCAACTCAACTTTCCAACTCAACTTCATACCCTTTGTTTGGAAAATAAAAAAGCAAATAAACAAACAAACAAAAACTAGGATAAAAAGAAACCAATAAATAATTAAACAAAAGAAGTACACAAATGAGCATAAAACCCAAACACATAAAAACACAAAATCAGTAAATATAATATACAAGCAAAAGTTAAGACAAAAACAACGAAATATGAGGCAAAAAAACCTTCATAATATTTTTGAGTTTCTTTTGTCCTGGGGATCAGGCCTTCCTTAAGTATGGTTTGCATTCCTAATGAGACTCTATTGGAGACAACTAATTTTTCCTTTGCAAGTGATGCAATTGCAGATAGCTTCTTAATTAAGGATGCGAGTTGTGTCTGTCTTCCCCTTCAACATCTAGGTGCTTTTAAATGCTGACACGTAATGATTTGATTATTATTTTACCTGTTGCTCTACACTAATCTGTCCCAACTGTGGTTATTATAAATGTTCTTTTCTGTTTGGCCCATTTTATTCCAGAATTTCCAGTACATAGGAGGTAGAGATTTCAAATGCAAAGCATCTTTGGTACCAGAATCACAGTCATACACATTGTTCTCAACAAGACAGAGCATTTACAATGGCCACATTGGGAAAAACTTAACACAGAAGACTAGTTCTCCAAAATGACCAAAGAACAAACAGGTAACAAGCACCAGTAAGGACATCTCACACAGAAACACACTAAGGACAGATTTCAAACTCTTTGTGACCTGAGTCAGGCAGGAAGAGCCTGTGCTGTCCATTTCCTTTCTATGAAAATTTGCAGTTGACAATTGACAGCAGCAACGGGCAGGCTGGTGCCAAGAAGAAACATACAAGGGAAATTTTGAGAGCCAGAAATATCCTGTATGCTATTAGAGAAATGGTTGGATTCATGTCAAAAGAGCTAAAAAGTAAAACTTAAAATGGATATGGGCAAATTACACACAATAAAATGTATACAGCAGACATCCTGTAAGATCACATTTTGTTTATTTGCAAAAAAAAAAATTAAAAAAAAATAAAAAAATAAAACCCACCCCCCCCTCAAAAAAAAAAAAACACAAAAAGCAAAAAAAGCCTGGTAAATACATCTGCCTGTTCTTCTGGAGAACGCAAGCATTTTAAGGACATGCAACAATACAGGCAATCTACGAAGCCTGGCTGCTTTCATTGCAGAGACTGTGTCTGGTGAAGCTGGGTGATGACCTGTCAGACATCAATCAAATTCCTCATAGCTTTAGCTATGTTAGTGATAATTAAATTAATACATGAGTTTTTTTGTTTGTTTGGTTTTTTTTTGTGAAAAGTAGTGCAAGAGGAAAGAACATTTATCTTTCTACTACCTAAAGGCAAATTATTTGTATTTTGGCATATTCCTCAATTTTAATGCATTTTTACATATCTCAGATAATATGGTAAGTGCGATTTTATAAGTACATTTTCAGTCAATATTAAATCATTAGCATTTTCCTGTCATTAAACTTTCCATAAACATCCTTTTAATAACTAGATAATAGTTCATCATATGCCTGTACCATAATTAACTAACACTCTTTTAATGGTGTTTAATTATTTACTCTTTTAAACAGCAGACACATTGCCTGGCACACTGGAAGTTTTCCATTTTGTTTTCCAGTATACAAATGTGCCATAAACAATATTATGAAGAATATCCCTATCTCCCAATATTTATATTTTGCAAGAAGCTTAAAGAGAAAAATTGCAAAACTCAAATTTCTGTGCTGCGTGCATGAAAAATGCTAAAGACATTTAATTGGCTTTTCAGGAACATTTATGTTGGAAGAAAAAAAGTGGTTTCCCAATGTTAAAAAAAAGACATTTCAAAATAATTTAACATGGTTGTGGGGGTTACAGGTGTCTAAGTACTTCTCTTACAGAGTACATGAATAATTAGCTAAAGGTACAATATTGGGTGGTTTCTTTTTTTCTTTCACATTTCCCATGAAGGGATACTCCCTTAGCCAAGAGGCAGGAGGGAAGGCCTAGTTCCTACTCTAAATGACTTGACAGATTTAGATGATCCCTCCTGGAAGGCATCACCCTCCCTCTGGAGTTAGGGGGGAATAGAATGGGAGGGAGGGAGAGGGAACTGGGATCGATATGTAAAATAAGAAAAATTGTATACATACTGTTACTCTGACCTTTAGTGAGTAGCAAATGACACAAAGCTCACAGATTTTACTTGGTCTTTCTCTCTGTGTGGATGCTCTGTTCCATTTTCTCAGTGTGCTGCACCTTTCAGAAGCATACAAGCATCTCTTCTTGCATTCCTTTATTACTACACGTGTTTCTCTAAGTCAAATTTTCTGGTTGCCTAAGGTATAGAACCCAGGGCAGGTGACTGTGGAGTCAATCTGTGTCCAGGCTAGAAAACTTCATAATGCTGACTTTTGTTTCAGATTGTCTTGACACAGATTGGAGGGTACTCTGTGAGGAGAAAGGGTCTCAGCTTGAGATGTCACAGCCTAGGGATTGCATTAGGTGAGAAGGCAGAGACTCTGTGATGTCCAAGATTTAGGACTGCACTCTCTAAGGACACATTTTCTTCAATTTTCATTTTTATTTAGGGTTTTAAAGAAGTTCTATGACATGAATATATCCTGATATATTTTTCAGGATTTGTTTTTCATTTTATTTTTTTTTATTTATTTACTGACTGAAATATTATCTTCCCATGTCATCGATGCTAACACTGAACTTTTGCAAATTCCCCTGTCCCAATTTCATAATTAATGAGGTTACAGGCATCTGATACCATTTGCATCTTCATTTTTAAATTACTACTTTTGGGGGGCACAAAGCCCACATTAAAATATTAACTGCAGATTTAGTTATAGAATTCTCCTTGTTTCAATCATACTCATGTCTTAATTTCAAACAACCTAACATGTAGTCCTATGGTTTAGACATCCTTTGCATCAAATCCCTGTGCCCTATACACAGTGGGCTGGATGTAAAATACATAATAAATAAATAAATAAATAAATAAATAAATAAATAAATAAATAAATAAAAATACCAGGCAGATTTAAATGAGTTAAAAACAATATCTCATATTTCATCTTTATTAAATATTGGTAAGGAACATTTATTACTTTAGTCTCTGAATAAAATTCAATAACTATTTTATTGAATTTTAGATTTTTATACAAATTTTTAAAACAGATGAGAGGTAAAAGCAAAATTAGTTTACAGTTAAAATTTCCTTAATGCTTTCATAGTAGTATTCAGATATGTAATAACAGCATATTGATGACACCGGACATTAGATAAAAATATAATAAGTTAAAAACAAGTTAGGAATTTTAAGGCTAATCAATACCACTCTCAATTCAATAGATACATTTATACTTATCAAGAATGAGGCGAAAGACATAAAATGACTAGTCAAAATGTTCAGCAAAAGCCCCTGACAACTGCCCACTTTCTCGACTCCATTGCTATGCACTTTAGGAGGGCACATCAGAGGTACTGTCTGAGTCAGGGTCAAGGGTTCTGGGAAAAGAGTTGTCGTTCTGCCCATCTTACTTGACAGTCCTGGGCACAGAGGTCACTGATCCAGCAGAAGGAATGGTGGCCCAACAACAGTTGCAAGCTGTATATTTGACATACTTTGCCCTTCTTTGAAGGTTCATTTATGTTAGCCTTCACGATGACTTCATTTTCAAATACATGAAGAATTTATGTGGCCTCTGGAAACCTTCAGGACTCAAATAAAAGACACCTATAAAATTTTGACATTAGAGACATGGCAAAGTGTTACTTTGGCCTGTGTTTGGTGATTTGTTGACCATTCTGACTTTTATCATGAATATATATATAATAAAATACACAGATATCTGAGACAAAGTTAAAAAGACAAACAAAAAACTCCATTATGCTTGCTATGAGTATTAAGGTATTAAGGAACAAATACTTTCCTAAATGATTATTTTCTCTTTCTGATTTATTTTATAATATTTCTGTTTCTTTAGCTATTATTGCTTCTCACCCTGAAACTATTTTTGCCTTGGGCTCTTCACACACACACACACACACACACACACACACACACACACACACACAAAAAGAGAGAGAGAGAGAGAGAGAGAGAGAGAGAGAGAGAGAAGAGAGAGAGAGACAGAGAGAGAGAGAGCAAACACAAACAGAAAGAAACATGCAACGACACACACAGACACTAAAACATTCACAGACACAAACACACACACAAAGACATGCACATACACACATATAGACACACACACACAGACATACCCATCCAGACAGACATATACACACACAGATATACACAATGCACTGTTGCATGCAGAGATACACAGACACGTACAAACGTATACAAATACAGCGAAGCAAGCACATATGCACATACACACAGAGATATACACATACACACATACATAAACAAGTAGACATACACAATTATACTCACACACAGGCATACACACAAAGACACACTGAGATACATATAGAGACGTACAGGCAAACACAGACACACAGACTCTCCTACATCCACAGAGATATGCAAATTTCTGCTTGGAATACAGGAGGTTTTAAATAATATTTTGTGGTTTCCTTTTATGATTATATATTATAAATGAAATTTGGGTACTCTTGTAGACATTGCTTGAATTATAAGTTCTAATAAGTTTCTATTTTCTGTCTAGGAGACAAAATTATATTATCCCTGCTTATATATTTTAAGGTCCGTTTTAGGTAACCATCCTTTATGAAGAAGCCACTAACAAGCACTGTGATATTACATGATAATGTAAAATTGAAAAAAAGGTAGGTGCCTCACTAAACACTACTAAGACGTTGTAACTTATGTTTTGTATATTTGATCTCCTCAATATTGTGGCATTTTTGAGGACCTGGAATTTACCATGTACTGTTTAAAACTAGCACACATGAGAGGAACGGATGTGGCAATTTATGAAAATACAAACAGTAGTATAATATCACCATGCACCGTAATAAAGTACCATTGTGGCAAACAGCCATTAGTCTTTTTTGCCAACTTAAAAAGCGAAGGTCTGTTTGGTGAATGGAATAGAAAAATTTGATTCATGTTGGTCAGGATCACATTTGAATGGCTGAATGGAATACAAAAGTAATAAATATTATGTGTTTTATTTATTTACATATTTAATTAATTATTTATTTTTCTCTCATATGATACCCTGATGGTAGCTTACCCTCCCTCCACTCATTTTAATTTCCCTGCACCCTCCTTCTTCAGATCCAACTCATCCCCCAATCCCTCAAGAAAAGAATAGGCTTTCTTGGTACATCAAATATGGCTTGACAAAATACAATAAGACCAGCACAAGACCTCACATCAAGGCTGGACAAGACAACCTAGAATGAGAAAAAGTATCAGAAAGGCAGGGAAAGAATCAGAGCCAACACTGTGACCACTGTCAGGAATCCTCAAAAACACCAAGAACCAAAAACCGTAGTGTATATGCAGAGGACATAGCATACATCCATGGAGGCTCCATGATTGTCACTTCAGTTTCTGTTAGTCCTCGTGACGCTTGCTTAATGGATTCTACACCCTCCTGGTGTCCTTCATCCCTGTGGATCACACAGTTTCATTCTTCTGCAAGGGGTCCCCAAGCTTTGAAGAGAATGAAGTGATGAAAACCTCCAACGTGGCTCTCTCAGACTGATGTTTGGTTGTGAGTCCCTGCATCCACTTGCATCAGCCTCTGAAGCCTACTGAATTAGTCATCCATCTATGAGTACAGCAGAACATTCTAGGAATCATTAATTGATTTTTTTGACAGTTGTATCTGTTGTGTTTGGTTTTACCCTAGGTCTCTGTGCTATCCAGCCTCCATTCTTAGTCATCCAGGCTCCATCTTGTGTCATGGGCCTCAAATTAGAAGAGTCATTGGCTGGCAACTCTTCCAAGTTCTGTGACACCATTCCCAGACACATCTTGCAGGGAGGACAGATCATAGGTTGAAAGTTTTGTGCTGATGGATTTTCTTTCAAGCCTGATTAGCCCTAAATAAACACACGGATGCTGTATTAATTATAAAACTGTTGGCTGATGGCTAAGGCTTCTTACTGGCTAGCTTTCTCATAATCATTAACCCATTTCTATTAATCTAAGTATTGTCATGCAGTCTTATCTTACTGGAGAATGCCTGGTGCATCTTATCTTCTCGGTCTCTACATGATGTCTCTTTGTGGCCAATCAGTGTTTTATTCATCAACCAATAATAGATACATATATGCATTAGTTTTGTGGCTGGGTTGATGTCCAAGTCCTGGTTATAGAAGTTGGACAGGTAAGGTTCTGTATTTTTCAATAGTAGGAGTCCTTGCAAAAGTCATCCTCATAGATTTTAGGGAGTTTCCACAGAACTACATTTCCATACCTCCTGCCAAATGCCTTCCAAATCTAGTCATCTCCCCCAGACCTTCTCTCTACAGCCCTCCCTGCCACCTGAAGCATAAGATAGCTTGATCCCTCAAGACAGAATGAAGCCTACTTGAACTTGGTCGATGATCTTTTTGATGTGTTCTTGGATTCAGTTTGCAAGTATTTTATTGAGTATTTGTTTTATCTTTGTTCAGATAGGAAATTGGGTCTATAATAATCATCTTTCTTCATTAAATTTTTGTGTGGTTTTGTTATCAGGGTAACTTTAACAAAATCAACTTGGCAGTATCACCTCTGTCTCCATTTTGGGTATTGGTATTAACACATCTTTGAAAGTCTGGTAGAATTCTGGATTAAAACAGTCTGGCCCTGGGATTTATTTTTAATAACTGATTTTATTTCCTTAGGGGTATTGGGTTCATTTAAATTGTTTTTCTGATCATGGTAAATGCTTTCCATATAGAAAACTATCCATTTCTTTTAGATTTTCAATATCTGTGGAGTACAGTTTTATAAAATGTGACCTAATGATTATTTGAGTTTACTGGCTGTCTGTTCATATGTCCCCCTTTTCATTTCCAATTTTGTTAATTTGTTTTTTTCTCTGTCTTTTGGTTAGTTTGGATAAGGGTTTATGTATCTTGTTGATTTTCTCTGAGAGTCAACTCTGTGTTTCATTGATTCTTCGTATTGTTTTCATTGTTTGTGTTGCATTAATTTCTGCAAAAGTTTGATTGTTTCCTGCTCTTGGGTTTCCTGCTTCTTTTGTTCTACTGCTCTTTAGGTATGTTGTTAAGCCGCTACTATGAGATCTCTCCAATCTCTTTATGTAGACACTTAGTGCTACAAACTTTCCTCTTAACAGTGCTTTCATTATGTCTCATAATTTTGGAAATGCTGTGCATTAATTTTCATTGAATGCAACAACTCTTTATTTCTGTTTTGCTGCAGTTTTCATTTAGTAGAAAGCTGTTCAGTTTCTAGAGTTTGTAGGCTCTCTGTTGTTGCTGAAATCTAGCTATAGTCTGTGGTGGTCTGATAAGATGCATGGGTTATTTCTATTTCCTTGTGTCTGTTGAGGCTTGCTTTATTTTATTTTCCAGTTTTACTTCTATGATTTTGATGAAAGTACTTGCTGAGATTATCTTCAATTTCTGCTATTCTTTTAATGGGGTCCTAGATTTCTTGGGTGTTTTGTTTCAGGAATATTTTAGATGTACCATGTTCGTTGACCAATGGATGTATATCGTCTATTATTTTATCTTTAATCCCTGAGATTCTCTTTTTTTATCTCTTGTATTCTGTTGGTGAAGCTTGCCTCTGTCTGTAGTTCTGTTCACTTACCTAGAATTTTCATTTCCAGAGAGAGTTTAATTTCTTCTATTTCCTTTTCCAGGTCTTGAAGAGTTTTACTTGTCTTCAATGGCTCATTTGTTTTTTGTTTTTTGTCTTGTTTTGTTTGGCTCTCTTTAAGGTGTTTATTCATTTTCTCAAAATTATTGTTTGTCTTTTCTTTCATTTTTCTTAAGGGAATTATTCATTTCCTTTTTAAGGACCCGCATCATCTTTATAAAGTTGGTTTTAAGGTCTTTTCTTGTATTTCAGCCATGATTCAGGTATGGTGGTAGGATAGCTGGGCTCTGCTGGTGCCATAGTACTTTGGCTGTTGTTGATTTTGTTCTTTCACTGGAATTTAGGTGTCTGGGTTTGGGGTGATTATAGGACTAGATGCTGACTTCTCAGTTTGTGTTTGGGGAATGGGTATTTCATTCCTTGGTTGCGGTTTCCTGTCTTGTCTTATAGTTTGTATTTCCTGTGATTGACCAAAGGGTTTCTTCTAAGTTTGAGACAAAGACAGGCAACAAGGAGAGGGGGATTGAGAATGGGATGGGGTTCACCAAGAGAGTGGGAAGTCCATTGGTAGACAGCCTGCCTTGACTTCTAGTGGTCAATGTGGCCAGTTTATACATATTAATAAAGAAATAGTATGCAGATCAGTTTTGTTGTTGTTGTTTGTTATGTTTTTCAAGATAGGGTTTCTTTGTATTGTTTTGGAGGCTGTCTTGGAACTTTCTCTGGAGACCAGTCTGGCCTCAAACTCACAGAGATCCACCTGTCTCTGCCTCCCATGTGCTGGGAATAAAGTGTGTACTACTAACGCCCAGCTATGCAAATCAAGTTTTAACCCTGGTTCATTGTTTTTATTCAGATAAAATACATAGATTGTTTTCTATAATATTTAGTTAATATTTCAATTTTTGATTTATGTCTCCTTATTATTTCTTCAGTGATGGCAACTATTTCTATTTGATAAATAGGGCATAGAATATTTGATAAATATTTTTTCTTATCTGCAATAATTGCTGATGCCCATGTTTTATCTGCAAATTCATGGAATATTTTGAAGAAATTTAATAAGCAAAATTTGTGATTGTTTTGCCTAAAGGGCTTCCTTACTTAAGATTGACTTGTATAAATTGCTTTACATTTCAGGGCCTTTAATTTGCAAAAATATTTAGTTTATTGTATTTAAAACACTTGTAGAAATACTTAAATTTGACTAAAGCCTCACTTTTTCACTAACTTCTTAAAATATTCATCTGAATTTATTTGGAAATATGACCATATTGATAAGTCATTTGATAATAACATCAATATATATTTTTTTCTATTTAAACATTTATAGAAATATTGAAAACCTATAATCAGTTGAATAAAAAAATAGAATATATGGTAGAGAAATGAATGCAATAAATCAGGGTACAGAAACAAAGAATTATGGAAGAAAGAACAGTAAAAGTGATTATAAAGTGGAAATTAATATTAAGTATATTCTTCATTCAATAACCATCATTGAAAAATCTTGTCTGTTATTCACTGTTATTTCCAGATTTACTGAATTCTACTTTATACCAACAACTATCTTTTCTGACATGAAACCTACAAGATATCATGTCCATTAAAAAACCCCAAAGAGCATACTGCAAAAAATATTTTGATCTGGGGAGAAGAAAAGCAGTAAACAATGGAATACACAACACTGCTTAAACACAAAAAAACATAAACACAACAAAATGACTGCATTCAACACTTACTTTTCAATAATAATTTTAAATTATTAATGACAAATTAGAAGACATTGGTTGCCTAATAAATTAAAAAGAAAATCTGCTCATCATTTATTTACAATAAACTCAGCTTTAAAGATAGATATTACCATAAGTGAAAGAATGGAAAATCATTCCAAGCAATTATATCAGGAAAAAATACTCATTGCCATTCTAATATCTGAAAAAATAAACATCAAGATAAAGCAAATTTTAAGAGCCAGAGAAGGGTACTTTGTATTAATGAAAGAAAATATTACAACAATATGTACATATTATATATTTAAAATTATGTATTTATACACCCACGTATATAACTTTGCTACACTGTATTTCATAAAAGTACACTTTTATATTATAGACACAAATTAATGTCAACTCAATGATAGTAATTTCAACATCCCACTTTCTTTAGTAAACAGGTCATTTTCAGAAAAGCTAAACAGAGAAATCTGAAATTAAGTAATACCTTGCATTAAATGGACTTAATAGATATCTATTTTATACTCCACCCACAATTATACATATATGTGTATGTATGTATGAATTCAATGGTATGTAATTATACATATACATGTATGTATGTATGTATGTATGTATGTATGTATGTACATATGCTTCTCTAAAATAGACTACATCCTGGAACACAAAACAAAATTAACACATTTCTAATTTTTTTAAAATATTTCCATTTATTCCAGCTGACTGATATTCAATTAAAATTATACTTCACAGCAAAAATCATGGAAATTAATCAATTGATTAGTGGAAAATTTGTAAGTAAAAAAGAAATAAAGAAAAGAATAAATGTAAATTCCTGAAACTAAAGGAAAATTAAAACAGAAAAAAAATCTTTAGGACACATTAAAACGTTTCTAAGAGTGAAATTTAGAACGACAGTTCTTATATTTACAACTCAGAAAGAGCACAAATGAAAGCCTTAAAGTTGAACCTCATGAACTTAAAAATATTTAGTAAATCCAGTAAATAAAATTTGGTAAATTTTAATAAAAATAAATTAGAAATTACTAAGGTAGAAATAAATAAAACAAAGAATCAATGAAACTAAGATCTGGTTCTTTGAAAAAATACACCAGGTCTCAGCAGACCTTTGGTCCAAATTACTAAAAGAAAGTCCTGACCCAAATTAACATAATTAGGGACAAGCAAGGAAACATTATATCAGATACCAAAATATTTCAGAATGCTATAAAGAATAAATTAGAGAATTGTACTTTACTAAGCTAGAAGGGACAAGTTAAAAATTGATGAATTTCTTGGTTCATTCAAAACACCGAAGTTTAATCACAAGAGCAAGACCCTAATTTGATCCATAATAAATGAGAATGTTGAAACAATAATTAGATGTATTTATAGTAGAACTCCATCAGGCTTTAAAAAAAACATTTACAACCAATCCTTCTTAAATTACTCAAAAGTAAAAAGAAAAAAAGAAAGAAAGAAAGAAAGAAAGAAAGAAGGGAAGGAAGGAAGGAAGGAAGGAAGTGAAAGACCCCAGAAGAGGACTTCCCTCCAGGAAGAGACCCCTGGACCCAAAGACCAAGCCGAGACCACGGATGCGGATGCAAACTGCAAGAGGTTTATTTGAGATACACAGGTACCTGTGGGCGACAAAGTCTCTTGGAGGACTTGCGCACCCACAGGCTGGGGAGAGGGACTTTTATAGGGCTGGGTAGCAAATGCATGGGTACAGAAGTGAGATGCATAGTTACAGGGGTCCCATTGGCAAGCTCAAATAAGGCATTGGATCATCTGAGGACAAGCCTCTTATGTGTTTGGGGATCTGATAATAGCTGACTTAACTCATGTTTGGGTTTTTCTCCGAACTCTCTGCTCCCCTCCCAAGGCCAGATGTGGCAGCCTGTGAGTACTGACCTTGTCCTGTACTTTTACTTGTTTATGTGGAAGCCTTGCAAAATGGCGTTACCATTGCTAAGCCAGGCCTTAAGCTATTAGCCTTGAGTGGGGGTCTTTCAGAAGGAAGGAAGGAAGGAGGAAAGGAGAAGGGAGCATTTCCCAAATTGTTCTATGAAACCAGTAGTACTCTAAAAGTGAAACCAGATAAAGACATAACGGAGTTAAAATAAATTTACATATTATCAGCTGACCCGAGCTAGTGAGAGACCACTGACTCAGGTCTGACAAATGGGGAACCTGCATAATAGGTGACAATGGTGTGACTGGGAAAATATATGAAGCCACTGGCAGTGTGTCTAAGATCTAACACTAATGTACAAACTCACTTAGCGGAGCCCATTCTATATGGAGAGATACCTTGCCCAGAGTAGACACAGGGGTGTAGGGATTGGAGAGGTAACTTGTTCCTGCCTCACCTAGATGATGGGACAGGCTTAGCAGACTTCCTCGGGGAGGGAGGCCTTGCCCTTTCTGTGGAGAAGATGGGAGGGGGGGGTGAGGTGAGTAGAGAAGAGGAGGGAGGGGGAACTGGGATTAGAATGTAAAAACTAAATTAATAAAAAATATAGAATGAAAAAAGAAGAAAACTCTACAAATCTTCAGAACAACATACACAATTACATAAATGTAAAGATACTCAACACAATGCTAGCAAACTGCATACAGACATATATCAAAAAGATGAAACATCACTATCTGGTTAGTTTTATATCAGAAATGCAGGGGTTACTCAAATTACATAACTGAGCAAATACAATAAACCATATAAATGGGCATAAAGACTAATAATGCACGGACAGCTCAGTAGCGCTCGAAAAGGCTTTTGAAAAAGTCCAACATGATAAAAGTTCTAGAGAGAGCAGGATATACATAATAGACTGTCGTGTCTACCTCGGCCAGCAAGGAAACACGACCACGACTCTTCTTCAAGCAGTTTATTCAGGAACCTTGTACATCAGCTTTCGCCTCTCCCAGCCCCAGCAAGCCCTTAAATGTGCTCTCACTGCCCAATCAGCCCATGCCACCTGGCGATCCTGGATAGGCCACAGAGGGAGGAAACGCAGCAGATCCATCAAACACTTCCAAATAAGGCTTGTTTACAACTAAGCAGAACTACCTGGCATCCAGCCAGGCGCCATCTCGGGGCTGTGGCTTCCCACAATAGACCTAGAGACTGATATTATGGTTCAGATTTCAAGCTGAACATGAGAAAGGCAAAACAACTGGCCACTAGCTACCTACTGCTCACTCTGTCTCCATGAAATGAAACCAAGTCTCAGACTGCAACCTCTCCTCAGCATGACTAAAGAACGAATGCTTCTCTAGGACCTTGCTTCTCTCTTACATACTTCTGTAATGCTGGGGTCAAATGTGTGAGCTCTAATTCTCTTTTAGACTGATTCATTCTTGTGTAGATCTGGGTGGCCTTGAACTCACAGAGATCTATGATTAAAGTTGTATTAGCACCACCTCCAAGATTCTGACGGCTGGGATTATAGGTGTATATCACATGACCTGATCTCTATAGCCTGAGGTTGACTTTGCTTTTATGAATCCTCAGTCAAGCTTTAATAAATCCTAAATAATATATCATTACATAAAAGCAAGACTGAAAATTTCAGAAAAATAGATGAATCTGGAAATCATTATATTAAATGAGGTAACAGGCTCAAAAGTCAATATTATGCTCTTCCTCACAGGTCGATCTTAGATTTTAATATATATACATATATATATATGTGTGTGTGTGTGTGTGTGTGTGTGTGTGTGTGTGTGTGAGTTCAGAATAGGTCAGGAAATTAGAATATGGAACCCCAAAGGGAAAAAAATGCTGGAAAAACAGGAAGGCAAATACAATACTTGTAAGAATTTATACATACTTACCGGGACAAGGTCATCTGATATGGAAATAAGGAATTAAATCAGGCCAGTTTGGAGGGTCACAGCACATCCAGGACTATGAAAGGTTATTGAGAGCAATCAGACTTTTTATACCTTTATCAGAAACAGAATGTCATGGTAATTTCTAGGATAAATACAGCTGTACTTGCCAGGGTACAGTAAAGTTGGTAAGCCATAGAGGGTACACAAGATTAATGTCTAAGACTAGTTTTCATGTTAAGTTTCTGTGATTCTTTGACTTTCAAGGGAACATACAGAGAAGTCCAAAATGGCCTGAGCTCTTCACTGTCTAAGGGAGTGCAATGGTCTTTCAGAAATTGGAAGGCACATTGTGTCCCATGAGCCATGGACTGGGACTTAAAATACCTATGATGATCAAGGCTGCTAGGCCAAGTCAACTCCATGGTTCCCTGCAGAATATCTGTGAACTAAAAATAGTAAAGAGGCTACACGGGGCAAATATCTTAGAGCACAGGAATGGATGATAATAAGGAAGATCAACAAAATAATCTATGTATCAAGATTCCATGATACTTTATATTGTAATTAAAATTTAAAAAAAAAATGTTTAAATTAGAAGCCAGAGGCTCTTAAATGATTTACTTAATCAAATTTAGTTTTTCTTTAATATAATTAATATAAAACTATTACTGGCGCTGGAGAGATATGTCAGTGTTAAAGGTATTGTCCTTAAAGAGGACCCAGGTTTGGTTGCCAGCACCAAGATGGCACCTTACAGGTATTTTTAACTTCCATCACAGAGGGTCAAACTCTGTCTTCTGACCTCTATGGGCACCAGCAACACTCATGTGATGCACATAAAATAAAACAAATAGATATAAAAAATTAAATTACTGCTAGTTCTCTTTTGCACTTCTATGATCTCATTGAATCAATGTTTCCCACAACAATTTTAGAAGTACTCTTTTCTCCATCAGTGAGTAAAAACAGCATGTTATATGGGCTTTTGGATGTTGTTTAGCTATTAATGAATCAGAACTAATTTCGGATTTCAAGCAAGTGCTTCTCTCCTGGTAATTTCTTATTCCCAAATGCTATGCTTAGCCACACTGGAGCCTGAAGCAAAATGGTACATGAGTAACACTAATCCTGTCCTTATTTAAAATTTTGATATTTTGCTCACCATGGGTTTATTTGCATAAATTTTAATTTAAAAATCTGATTAAAATGTTATGTCTCCTGATTACTGGATTTTTTTTTTGTTCCTCCTCATATTTTGTCATCAGGGAAGGACCTTATTTACCTGACTCTCATCTCAGCTCTGATTACCCCTATCAGACTACTTGTGACTCTAGTCTTAGAATATCTAAATCACTCTAAATTGCAGCCGTGTGATACATTAGTCAAGTTGCCACACCAAAACACTACCCTTGGTGGTTCTTATCTTCAAATTTGAAGGTACAAATGGGCCTACCATCCTTTGTATTTTTGTTATTGGAATAATGGAAAGTTATTAAGTTTTAAACATAATGTGGTTTTTCAACTATCTGAAAATTCAATTCTAATCACCCCAAACCTTCCACCACTGACTATAAGGAAAGAAATGGACTTGGGATCCAGATTAGATTAGATCTACTGGTTTTAACTGATGTATTTTCACAAAGCCTGTAGCTCTCCTGGAACACGCCTTACAGTGTTTTCTTTTTTTTAAAGTCAAGTGACCATGGATTAGAGGAAAAGTAATTATGGAATTTGTTGAACAAAAACTTTGAAGAACACAAACACTGATGCTCTCCAGGTGTTTTAAGAGTTATGATAACATGCTGTATGTCTTAACATACCTGATGACTGCACTCTCCTCCCAAAGTGAGTGTGTGCGTGTGTGTGTGTGTGTGTGTGTGTGTGTGTGTGTGTGTGAGCATGTGTGTCTGTGTGTGTGTGTGTGTGTGTGTGTGTGCTTGTGTGCGTGTGTGTGCGTGTGTGTGTGTGTGAGCAATTGGACTTTTGCATAAACTAATTGTCAGTGCACAACTGTTTCAAAGATAATCTTTGGAATGTGCATCTTTCACAGACTAGTGAAGCATGGAGTTTGCTGTATTGGAAGTGTTTTTGAGGTGGAATATGATTCAGTCTTTAATTATGTTACCTTGCTCTTCAGTAATTGCTCAATAACACCAAAACCCAGCCAAGAATATTCTTGTGCATGAGAGAAATATTGAAAATTAATCAATAGTTTCTTCAAGTGCTAATTTATTAGAATAGATTTTATCTTTCTCCTCAACAAACACACATTTTCCAGTAGGTTTCTTTTTTCTTTTTCTTTTTTCTTTTCTTATCTTTTTTTTTTTGTAATTAACTCTTGGGCAGCTATTATTAATTTAATGGAGAGGTGTCTACTAATAGGTCATATCTGACATAGATACATGCTCATCCTTGTTGTCTCTGATATCTATGACCTAATTAATTCAAATAAAATTAAAATTTTTAAATGAAGACTTCTTCCTTGCCAAACTCTAGATTCTCCTACATACATACAATTTCATCTGACCATTTCAAAATCCTGAAAATTTTACAAATTCTTCAAATTTTGCTTAACCACAGCTACTCATAGAAATATATCATTTTTGGGATCTCATTCCTAAATATTAATTTGATAAAAACACCCATGTGCTGAATAATATATAGACTGTATTCATGACAATTAATTTTAAATTTTTGATAATTTGCAGAATTTGATAACAGTATTTTCTATCATAGAAAAAAGTTTGACCCTGACCACAATTTACTTCACTGTCATAAACTCTACTGCCATCTCTTTTGTCCCAGGTGTGGCCACTTGATAGCTGGTCAAGGTGTAGAAGATACATCTTTCAAAATTACAAAAACAGCACGCACAGCCAGCATGGCTGTGCTCCTTCACTAGTTCTCAGATCTGAAATTTGTCCACTGTTTTAGCTGTACGTTTGTGTTCTAGTTTGATTAGAAAGGAATTTGTTCATTCTCAGTAAGCTTCTTTAGCAGAATTACTCCACGAGTTCGGGTTTTTCAAAACGAAAATAGGTAATTGTTGTTTATAAAATATTATGATGGCACGGTCTGTAGCAACCAAAAACATCCCAGTGTTTGCTGCAAGGCATGAGGAGACAGTGACACAGCTCATTTCCCCAGCTCGGCTCTCTTTGCTGCCGTGTAAAACACTTATTTCAAAGCACGCCACAGCTTAGAACTGTCGTGATCCCCATTAATATAAAATCATTGACCCCTGCTCCCGCTGGTGAGACTAAATTACATTCTGCTGCTCAGCAGCAGCCGCACATGGGGACAGCGCTTTTAGTCGTCACCAGGTGCCTTGATGCCAGCACAGCCCCTCCTAAGCCCAGGGTTTGCCTTTAATGAGGATTAGGCACCTTCAAAGATCTAGGAGGACCGACTCCCAGGACTGATGCCTTTCTAATGGCGTCTGTGCTTATGGTAGGCAGTAATTTAGTGTCTCACAGGAGACTGGAGAGAGATTCATTCCTTGCCTCTAAGAAATCGTGAGAATGTGTGTTTCTGTGATTTATATTCACTCCTTCTTCCGCCCCACCATAACAAATTCAAGAGCATTATGCTTACAAGTACGTTTTTATTAAACGTAGAACTTGAGTGTGGTTAAAAAAAGCATCCTAAATTGTGGCAGGCGGGGAAATTACTCTTTTATATCATTTTGGTTATGTGCTATTAACAGGAGTGAATCCACACACAGGGCCAAACACTAAATTTACCTTTTTTTTTTTTTTTTTTTCAGGTGGTGGAAATTCTTTCTAAAAACTTTTTATCCCACTCTTTGAGTTGATGCTTTCTGACTTGTACGGTCTTCCTTCCCATCAGCTTCTGAGCCTGCAATCCTGTCAGTCCACACAGCATACTTGCCTTTCAAGGTACAGATTGAAGGGTTTGCGCCTTCTGTATTAGGTATGGGATTTGAAGGAATGCTATCTGTAAAGCTAGAGTAATCATTCTTGTCTGGACAGGTAGGTAGTGAAGTAGAAATAAAGCCCACAGGAAGCTTAGGGAGGCAGGCATAAATTCTTCCTTTTGTAGATTGCATAAGAAATAAAAAATATGATTGAAAAATCATGCACACATGTGCCATTAAAACCACTCTGATTATATAAAGGAAAATGCATATGTTCTTACCCTTATATGTGGTACTGAGATAAGTTGTGTATATAGCACCACTTGTTAAGAAAACTTCAGAAAATTTATTATCGGTATGAAATCTATAGTTTGAAATTTTATGTGTAGAAAACAATGGGATATCTTCGTCTGGTGAGGAATGAAATTTGTATAGCCAATAAAATTGTGTGTTTAATTCAAGAAAATCTGAACTTTTGTTACTCATTTGGTCTTATCTTTTTGTCATTTTTCTTTTCACTAGTGAAGCCAAATGGTATTAGGTATCAACACTTAAATTTTAGTTTTAAAGCAAAGCTCTTCAGTCTCTTACTCCATAAGACTGAAACCAGTCAGCAGTGCAGAGTGGGACAAAGTTTAATCAATACTGTGCTGCTCATACATGCTGTGGATGGAAGCTGTCTGAATACTCTAGTCTGATTCTTATCAGAAAGAAAAAGAAATTAAGTCTTATGGCCATAGGGAGTATCTACAGAGTTCTTAGTAAATGGAGAGAGGTTAAATGGACTACACTATTTAATTACAAAATTTGTAAGTGCTATTTGTTGATAAAATCCATTTTCATTGAGCTCATAGAAGCCAACAGCATAATAAATGGGAAATTTCTTATAGTAGCACTCAGCTCTGTACTGTATAAATAAATAATCAGTGGCGTAAATAACAATGCATTTTCCATCATATTTCTTAAATGATTTTTTATTCTGAAATTATATTTTCCCTAAATAAAAGATTAAGTTAGTTTTATGAAATTCAATGTTCGGATGATCAATGTCCTGATGCACAGACAGCTTTCTCTGCAGAAGGGTGTCCTAACCCCAGTCACACGTCTGCTAATTTGGCCTTTCTCTTAATCTCGGAAGAACTTGCAGAACAGAAGTGAAACTATGTGCATGCTAATGGCTGCACTCCACAAGCTACCCTCTCCCCAAGAGTGTCTGGTGTGCAAAGCTGAGCTGGAACAAAGATACACTAATTATTCCCCATTAATTTGTCTGCTTGAATGGTCCTAAATACCAGAGTGATTAATTAGCGAGAGGCAGCCGGGGCAGGATGTCACACCCTTCCCTGCATTTAAGTGTCATGAGGTTGTGCTCAAGTGTTGACAACAGCATATCTTTAATTTTTTCTAAGAAGGAAAGTTTAGTCAGTACAATTAATTTGAGCTTGGTTGGATGGCAGGGCTAAATGTAACACGCAGAATGGTATTTTTGCTTCATGGGCATTTTTGTTTCTGCCTCCTTAGGGTAGAGTAAAACTTTTTTTTGGAAACTGAGTTAGTGAGTAGTGTATTTTTATAATTGTTTCAATTTAGCCTAATTACTTTTATGCATTTTTCAGCACAAAACATGGATCATAAAATAGCTAGAAAGTATTATTCATAATAGGCTGGGTTGAAGTTAGGTGAATGAATAGATAAGAATCACAGGAATCTACAGCTAGATTTCCTTTTAATAAAATAGAATTTGTTCTCCTGGACTAAAATGTATACCAATGTTGTCAAGAATGATGTGAGATCAGTTAAGATATCAGCCAATTCATTAAAAACCTACATTTGAAAAGTTGGTAATTTTGTCCAACAATTTTAAGACAGGCTTGGATGATGAGATTTTTCAAGTCCAATAAACAATATTTTAGCTAGATTGGTTTTCTAACTGAAAACATATTGAAGTCAGCAGTAAAGAAGAATACAAACAACATAATAGGTTGTGCTTAACACTTCCATTATATATATTTATTTGTAATTATTTCAAAGTGTTTTCTTAGAAAACTTAGCTTCATTTTAAAAACTATTGTATACTGTATATTGTATATGAATGAAGAGTTGTCATTGCTACTAGTATTTTTCCCCATTTTAAAGATCGAACTATAATCATAACTAAGAAGAAAAACACGTTCATGTATGCAGAAGTGGATTTCACTTGCTACCTTATTTTTTTGCTGTTACTGAAAATTTTAATTTATTCATTTTGCAATGATGTTATGCTGCTCTGTTTAAAACCAGACTCTGCCATATAAGCCACACAGGTCTGTTGTCTTGATTCTTTCACAGACTCCCTCCAGCTCTATACAAACCCCAAGGTCTCCTCAGCAGCAGGGGTGTGAGCTCTGAGGGAGGGAATCTCTCACCCCTCTTGTCTGTCCTGTATGTCATTGTCATCACTTGTCACTGTTTCCCATGCACCATCACTTGCCATGCTGTGCCCCACAGGCAGCCTGTTTCATGACCTCCATGCCATTGTTCTCTTTTCTCCACTGACCACTGTTTTGTTTTGTTTTTAGTGTTTCCCACCATGTGCATGCTCTAAGCCGGGGCCACTCTGATAAGTTGATGTAATGCATTTGTAGGAGTAACTTCTCAGTAGAAGATTTCCATTTCTTATCGTGTCTTTTTGCCTATATCCCTATCTGAACCTACAATTTATGCACAGGATTTTACATTATATTGTTTACTGATTCAGAACGCCAAATATGGCAAAGACCCCACGTGGTGATCTTGGCTTTTCTATTTATATTTGTAATTTTTTGCATAAGATAAGAACTCCCCCAAAAAAATCCAAAAACAAATGGAAGGCCTCACCCTCCCTGGAGAGTGGATTGGAGTGTAGGTGGGGTGCAAGGGAGGTTGGGAGGAGAAGGAACTGGGATTGATATGTAAAATAAGATTGTTTCTATCTTTTTAATTAAAAAAATAAACGAAAAACAAATCATTTAACCTTGAGCCTCATCTGCAAAATAAAATTATGACTGTTCCATTCAAATCCATATGTAGCCAGGAACATGAACCATAGATTGTTATTGTAGACAAAATAAAAAAATGCATTTCCTCTTTACTTTGTAACCTCCCAAATATTTTCCATGTTCACAACAGCATAAAATGTATTAATACCTTTTGTACTGTGAATTGTTTTTTTAATTTCTTCTGCTCAACAATTAAATCTAGGAGAACTTGCAATGTTGTTAGATATCTTCATATCAGGGGAAGAATTTCTTTCACTGACATATCTAACTTTAGTTCAGAGACATGCTTATGATGTTGGGGATAACAGCAACAACCATAGTAACCCACTGCAGACTTGCTGCCACCGTGAAAGTTAACCATCACTCCTCCATTTCGTTCTTGTCCTGTATTTATATGCTACTTCCCTGGTCTAAAGTTGGAGATTAGTTTCTTGTAGAACACAACTGCAGAATAACCTGGAATGGTTATGATCTGGTCATTTTGATATTTTGATCTTTGTCATTTCTTTTTGGGTCTGTGGGCATACATTGCTTTCTGAAAGTAAGAACATGTTGATAATCTGAGGTCCACAAAAATGTCCCTGTGGATGCTTTGGACTCCTGGCTTAGCTCAGCACCTGTGGCTTCTAAGATGTACTTCTTCCTGTCATACTGAATGCCCAGCCCCATCAAAACTCAAAGCCCCAGTGTTACAAGCTTTCCGCAGTTTTTTTACACACCTATGAAAAGCTTCCAGAAAAAGAAAAATTAATCTGATGAAGGATGAAGGATAAGAACATAATTCTTAGGCACTATAACTATGAATGATTTGCTCTACAGATAAAATAATGGGATAATAATAAACCATGAGAATAACTTAATATAAGTTTTTTGCCTCCACAGTGACAAATCAAGTAAATATTCATTCCTATATCATTGCATAGTTTGGAGAAGAATTGTATTTGTGTGCATCTTTCTTTGTTTTCTTTATACCTCTATTCATTACCTTAGAGCCATGAGCTAGGGTATTTCTTTGTGTATATATTCAAAGATATTCACAATTTTCATTGTTTAATATTGGTTGATTTTGAAATATTTACTGACATCATCAACTTTACACGTAAGGAAACTTAATGTGAGATCATCACTTAAAAATGATAATTCTATTTACTTTCTTTAAAATGTATGGGTTGCACGTTTTAATTGAGATCAGAGGGCATTCCATGTACCATGCAGGAGTCAATCACCAAACAAATTTCCATTCTTACTTCTCATATACACTCTTGCCAACTAGAGTAAATCGCATCAAGTCAAATTCTTAGCTTCTACCAGTGAAGGCGAACTGTACTCTATGTCTTTGTATACATAGCTTATTTCATTTGATGCAAGTACTCTGGTTCTCTCCATTTGATGGCTGGCGTATTCCACTCTTCTTTGGTGTGAAATAATGGGCATGTGTAGCATATTTTCCATAACGATTCATTTCCTGATGAACATCTAGTCTGCTACAATGTCTTGGCTGCGCTGATAAGGGCTACTGTAAATGTTGACATTGGTAAGTAAAGTATCACTTTGTTATTTTGATTCATTTTTATACACATAAAACTTTAATTTACACTCTCCCTAGTAGTATCTAATATTTCATTTATTTGTACATTCCTGCCACAATTTTCTTTTTGCTCTTATCACAAAGTAATAGCTATTCTAAGATGGGGAATTTTATCATTACAATTATAATTTATATTGTCCTGATTTAAGAAAAAAAACAGGATTTATCATATTAAAAGGCCTTGCATAACAAATGATATATTCAATAGAAGAAGAGATAACTATGGATTAGAAAAAAGTATTTGACAAAAATTTCTCTGATAAAAGTATTTGAATACAGAAAATATAAGAGATAAAAACTAATTAATCACTGTGACAAATTCATATAACTAATTATGATTTAATAAAAATAAAGTTCTCATTGGCTAAGGATGGAGTATTATGATTTTGAGGCCTACCAGTTCCTATGATCCTCACTGGAAAAAAAACCAAGTAATTATTCAAGCTTAAAATGGGCAAATAATCTGAACAGATGATACACAAATGGTCCATCAAATCAACATTTTAAAACTGAAATTATTAAATTTACTGTGAGATCTGCAGTGATATATCAAACTTTGTGATGATTTGTTCTTAACTCTAAATTGTACTGCTTGCTATATATAAAACTTCTGTGCATAGGGTTTCCAGTTTGGTGAGCATTGGTAACTCTAGAATGTGAATGCAGAGAAAATGGTGATTGATTGGCTAGTAGCAAAGTAATACCACCTTCTGTAAGAAATCTTTTCTTAACTTGTTCTTATAATTATAGTATTAGTCTTAATTTTAAAGGGATTCCAAAGTCTGTACCATTTTATTCACCATAACAGCATTTTCACACAATCTATACCTTTGGTGACAGGAAAGGGGAGAGGGAGGGAGAGGGAGAGAGAAAGAGGGAGAGAGAAAGAGAGAGGAGAGATGAGTTTAGTTTCTTCAAAAAACACTTTTCTTTTTGCATATTTCCTTTTGAATGCTTTGACAGCTGCATCTGTTTCTTCTTTCTTTTTCTAAAACTCCCTTACATGAGACTAAAGTTATAAAACTTAAAGAGTAGGAATGGCTTGTCAAAACAACTGTGTACTTTGTAAACGAAAGTAATACTGAGTGAAGTGTGTTTATTATTTAGAAACCTAACAGCTTGTAATAGTTAATGCCGTGGAGCATCTCTGCCTGATTCTCTTAAATAAGTCTTCTATATTTAAAGTCAGGGAAAGGAAGATGGTGGGGAGGGGGAAAATAGAAACCTCAGTGGGATTCTCTTCATGCTGAAAGAATTGTTGAGTTGTCTATTTAGTAATAGTTGGTACAAGAATAGTCAGAGGGAGCCATTTAGGCCAAAACTGGCATTAAATGTAAACGGAGATCTTAATTGGTTTAAATACTGAAAGCCTGGAGTTAGATATAGAGGGAAATGCTGAGAAATCAGAGAAAGAGCTAACCACAGCCAAACCTTACCTCCTTAGCTTCTCAGCAGACAAGAGAGTAAGTTCCTGTTTCTCCCTGCTTACATCCTGTTTCTGCCCAGGTACCTCACTTTCTGTCTGTTTGTACAGACCTCCAAACCTCTATGGTTAGCTAGTGGCAAGCTCCATTCTCTGACCATCAGGCAGGCTCTATTTGTACAAGCAAGGTATCACCACATTTAAGAAATAGTTTTTCTCTACAAATGATTAGCATAATTTTATTTTAAAGGAGAGAATAGCCTGATATAAAAGTTTGCTGCACTTGCAAAAGAGTGTGCTATGGTTGGTATATATTTTCTTTTCTGTAAGTGTGGTCTATCATCTGAAGTGTTTGGGCAATGGGAGCCTCATGAGGTGAATCCCAGTGAAGGTCAATTGGATAATGTGATGGGACACTGGGCCCAGACTCTGGCTTTTAGTTTAAGAAATACGAACCCTTTTTCCATACGCACCACTGTGACACCATTCATTCATTCATTTTTTTTTAAAAAAATACGTTTTTATTTAAATTAAAACAATCTTATTTTACATACCAGTCAATCTTAGTCAAATTTCTGAACAAGTACCAGTGAGATTGCCAGGTTTTAGACTTTGACTGTCTAGAAATGTGAGCAAAACAAACCATTATATTTAGTAAGTGCCATCTTTTTCTTTATGGTCATAGAAATTGCCCTAAAACATAGGTAGATAACAGACATCTTTATTTATGTCTGCCTATTGAAAAAATTGAGAAATAAGGTTGTATGTGAATATGATAGCGGCAGCATCTATGAACTTTGAATTGCCTGTTGCATCGAAGTGTAAGTGTTCATCTTTCATAGGAGAGGCTCAAAAGGAGTCCAGTTGTGACACTACATAGCTTCACTGAAACATCCCAGAAGTCTTGAGAACTCAGCCTCTAGCCTGTGTCTTTGAAGGAGCAGGTCTGAGATTCTACCTATCTTTTTTCATCAGTCTCCAGGCAATGTTTCCTTCCAGAGACACAGAACAGGTGCTCTTCCTCACAGTTGAGTCCTACAATTGCTTACCTTATCTGAGTCTGAGATTTTTCAAGCTTATTTTACATTCAAAAGACTTTTAAGATAGCATTCAAAGTAGCCAACTTTGACATCGAGGGATTACGCAGAATCATGAAAATGTTGCACTCATAAAAATTAAGCAAAACATAACTTTTTTGGGGGGTATTTTTATATGTAGAGATTGCTATCATATTTTCTATATTTTTAACTATTTCTTTTGCTGTCCATTTGCTTCTTATATGTTTCTCACCTAAGTATGACTTCTGATAAGATGTGAAAGTTGCAAAACACCATAAAATTTTATGTATCTGGGCAGATATGAACACCCAAAATGTTTAGTTTCTCTCAAGCAATATGTATCTGTCTCTATTGCACATTTTTAAAACATATATTTTAAGAATTTATCAAAATTTAATAAATATACTAACTGCAGAGTACATCGCCATTTGGATGACTGACCATGTCCTACCTTCTGTTGCATTTAATTATGTTGTGAAATTTTCCTCGCTGGAAATCAAGCAAAGACATTATCTTGCTTACAGCATCGTTTTCAAAGTCATATGTTGAATTCTGTCAGTTCTTGAAATCAAAATTCTCATGAATTCTGTTACTGATATAGAGTTACTGTTTAATATTCTGATTCACATACTTCAGTGGTTTGCTGTATTTATTAGGTTTCTGTGTTTTTAAAAATGATAAAAGAAATTTTTACCTCCAGCTTGCATATTCAAAACATATGCACCAATTTTTTTTTTGCCCACTTGCGCTCCAAAACCCACACTGTTCAAGTCTTTGGGAAATTGAGGGCCAAAAATAATGTATCTACTTTGTTTTGTGCCTAAGTACAAAATAATTCAATAAGTAGTCATGGCAGAGAAGTAAACCTCTCAAAGCGTGTTGAACAAATTTTTAATGTTTCAAAGCAGCAAGACCTTGGGCATTGTGTTTACAGTAGCATTTCTGGTAGCTACTGTATAGAATTGTTTGCTTTCCCTGTTCTCTGATCTTGTTCCTGCTCTCAGTGACAGCTATGGAGTTAAAAGTTAGATTTCAAAGATAATGAATTTTAAAGCTGGTGTTTTGTTAACTGCAGTGATAAACAAGCGAGAGTTGTATTATATGTGACAAAAGTTCTCCAGCGTCTATGGGCCCTTGTGTTCCCAGATGAAGAGCCAAGTGGAAATGTTCAATAAAAGATGTGTGAGGCTGCACAATAGAACAGTCCTTACGTTTTCCATCAAGCTACATCAGGGTCACGGGAGGTGTTTTATTAGCACAGTCAACAATAATATCGTGATTTTTATTAGGAGGAAAAGATAGTGAGAGACTACTAATTATTTTCAGCCTGAGGGGCATTTTTTCCTTGAAATGACTGTTAATTTGATCGTTGTCGTGCAGTTCACAGATTTACATGAACTTATTTCACTGTGACACATGGTTAAGAACCAGAGTAAAATTGTAGCTTTATTAATGGTTTTCAGTAAATGTATTCAAAAGTGCTAACTGTGTGGGTGTATGGCTGATATTGATAGCACTCCGAAGGTGGAATCCTTTTGGAAGTAGCTAGCCTGAAGTTCTTTTCTCATGGTATTTCCTTTGTTCATGCAGTCAGTTCTTAAGCCTACACGAATGAAATAAAATCCCAGTGAAATAAGAACGGTGTTGTCTCAAATAGTCCGGAAGTGGATTTTGTGGACTGCTTCTCCCCACCAGAAAGAGAAAGCTTGGAGATGAGAGCAAGACAGTGTTGTTTTCAGTGAGCTTTGTGTTAGCATGACAAACAAAACTGGGACCAATGCTTTTGGTGTTACATATAATAGAATCAGCATAACCAAAGACACGCTAACAATTCTGTGTACATATTTTAAAACTCATTTGCTATAATGTTCTTCCCAAATAAGATGCATTGTGCTTAACTGAAAGGAGAATGCTAAGCTTTTGGCGATCAAGTTTATTTTTATCGCTAATGTTTTACAATTTACAATATGTACAGACATATCTGCTGTTTTACAGAGAATAATTCCCACAAAGGCATGTTTTTAATGGTGGGTGAATTCATCACAATGGGGGGAAAATTAAAATAAAGGAAACTCAGAATCAGTATTTTTTCCTTCAAGTTTCTGTGATTCAAACCTGGTTTGTTGCAAATGATCTAATGTGTTTGCAAAACAAACAAATGAAAAACCAGAAAACAAACTTGAACTGGATTGAAAAAAGGCTAGATTCTTTTTTTATTCTCTTCAAAATTATTATTTCTCTTATTTTTCATGACATCATATTATAATTACATTACTTTCTTCTTCTGTTTTCTTGCTTCAAACCCTCCCAAACACACATCTTTGATCTTTGTCAAATCCATGGCCACATTTGTTGTTGTTAATTGTTCACACACACACACACACACACACACGTATGTCTATACATTCCTGAGTTTACAAACATACTCTGCCCATTCTGCATATTACTTATATGTGTGTTTTCTGGAATTTCAGATAACTAAGGAATTCTGAGAGGAGAGTCTTTCCCAAGGGATGGCATACCAATTAGTTATCCAATATTAAATGCTTATTTTCTTACTATAAGAATACTAAAAATAAAATACAAATTTTATTAAAATTATTTAAGATAATTTTAAATGTGTTGACAGGAAAGTGACTTATAAATTATAATGTAGTTAGTATTCTCAGCTACCATTATTAAATACATTGAAAATACCTAAGTTGTGCTTGAAGAACATATTTATATGATACAAACTTTAAAATGCTAAGAAAAAATAATGCCACATGGTTATGCAACATATTCTACTGGGCATAGTAATTGGTTATAGTAAACCAGAATACTCCCTACTTTAAAATATACAACCTACCTTTAAAACTGCTTTATACCACTATACCACTTCTTCACTTTTATTTTTGTTTTGTTTTTTGTTTTTTGTTTTGTTTGTTTGTTTGTTTGTTTGTTTGTTTGAGACAGGGTTTCTCTGTGTAAGAGACCTACATGCCATGGAACTCACTCTGTAGAGCAGGCTGGCCTTGAACTCACAGAGATCTGCTGATTAAAGGTGTTTGCCACCACTGACAAGCTTTTTTTAATTATTATTTTTATTTTCAAGACAAGGTTTTACCTCCTAGTCCTGGAACTTGCTTTGTAGACCAGGCTGGTCTTGAACTCATAGAGATCCACCCCACTCTGCCTCCCAATGCTGGGATTACAGACTTATACCATCATTGCCTATATACCACTCTTATTAAGTCTTGATGATGAAAATAGGATTTGATAAGAAATTAATCAGAACTTAAAGAAGGTATAGCATTCAGATATTATAATAAAATTTTATAATGAAAGTAATATTTGAATTGGTTTTAATGGAAAGAATGAGATTCATTTCCTAAATGTGTTTACGTGCTTGGGTTGATGAGTATACTAAACATGCATTTTTTTATTACAGGATGAATGAGCAGGACATTCACTTTTATGCGTCTTTTATGCATAATTAACAGACTGCTTTAAAAAGCAAGTTTAAATATTATTTGGGATATTTGAGATTTCTCATTCTAAGAACTTAAAAACACAAATACAGATATTTGGGAATCTGGAGAGATCCTGGAAATCATTTAATCCATTTGCCATACTACCAGCAAGATTTAAGAATTTGTTTTCTTTTATTATTGTCACTTACTACAAAAGACTACCAAACATCTCCTATGCTTGTTTTGTAGAAATCCTGTGGTCAAGACAAGATTAACACACCCAAAACTTACAGACAATATTAGTCTCCTTTAAAAGTCAAATCTCAGCAGTCCAGATCTGTTAGAGTCTTTACGCTAAGCAATGGGCCAAGGGCAATTCTTGATATACTTTGTATTGTTATTGGGGAGATATTCTGACTTATGCCATCTTGAAATGACTTCAGTTAATTTTAGAAATCTCACAGTCATATGTAGTTTAAAAGTCAGCTAGAGCTTTCTGGAGATATGGCTCAGTGGTTACGAGCATTGTCTGCTCTTCCAGAGGTCAGGAGTTCAATTCCCCCCACCACATGGTGGATCACAACCATCTATAATAGAATCTGATGTCCTCTTCTGGCAGAAAGTTACATGTGCACACAGAGCATTTATACCCTAAATACATATATTATTTTTTTGAAATAAAAAGGAACAGCTAGAGATTTCAGTACAGATACATTGACAAATTGTCTGCATTTTAGATGGTGATTTGGTGAACAAGTACAAGCAGACATATATTAACATTACTCATGCATCATGTTAGGAACAGTTTGAGAGTCTATCCTTCCTAAAATCAATAACAACTATCATTATGAACCCTAATTTTTGAAATACACCAATAACCCTGGAGTAAACCAATTATTGTACAAGTTTGTAAATGATACTGGAAATTAAAAAAAAATTAAAACCAGCAATCAAGATTTATAAAAGGATGAACCTTCATATTACACTTAAGAACTGTACACTGTCTTAAATTTTATTTAACCTTACAACTAAGATGATTTAGTTTCATGACTCCTATGTGTAACTCAGTTTAAATACACATATTCAAACCTAGATTCCTCATTTAAGAAAGAATCTGTAGTGATTACTAGGTCTGGGTTACCTTATTTAGAATGATATTTTCCAAGGTCCATCCATTTATCATTGAATTTCATTTTTCTCTACAGCTGAATAATATTCCCTTGTGGTCAGTCAGGCCTCATATCTCCTCCCCATGTCAGACATAGCAGGCTATGGCTTCTGCTCTTGGCTACCCTCCAAAATTAGACAGTGAGACCTTGTTGCTGAAGACACCACATAAACAAGTACTTGAATCATAGAACATGAAGTAGCCAACCGGATACTGAACTGTAAAGATAGCTACAGCATTCTCTTGTAAGCTACTGAGGAGAATCATCACCAGGGGTGATAGACATCTACGAACATCACCAGATACAATAATGATTTGCCCAACCTGATATGCCCCAGGGTGCAATAGTGACAACAATACTGTTTGAGAAAAAACAACAACAACAACAACAAAAAGCCAAACAAACAAAAAACCCAAAAAACACTTTCTGATTGAATTTAAGAGAAATATTACATAAAGCATCTTTTTCTTTGACTTATGTTTCCTTTTTACAACTGTTCATGAATGAAATCTACTAATATTATACACTGTCATTGTGAGTCTTGTAAAAACTAAATTATGATACCTTTCTAGAAATGAGTTATAGGGTACTTTCATTTGAAATATCCAGAAGGTTAGCAGGTGTTCCCCCTAGCCTTATTTCAACTTTACACACAAACTAGAATTATCTGGAAGGAGGGAACCTTAACTGAGAAAATGCCTTCATAATATCTTATTGTAAAGATAATAGTAATTAAAATGAAAAAGAAATAAGAAGCTGGTTGAGGTGGCTCTTGACTTTGATTACAGCACTCTGGAGGCACAGGCAGGTTGGCCTCTGTGAGTTTGAAACCAGCCTGGTCTATGAAGCAAGTTGCAGGACAGCCATGGATAGACAGAGAAACCCTGACTCAGAAAAACAACAAGAAGAAAAAAATGAAAGGAGCTGGCTGTAAATCATTTCCTTATTCAGTGATTGATGGGGGTAGACCCTGTCCATTGTGAATGGTACCTTGACTACTGGTCCTTGCTTATACAAGAAAACAGACTGAGCTAGCCATCAGAAGCAAGTCAGTAAGCAGCAAGTACCCTGTGGCCTCTCCATCAGCTCCTGTATCCAGGATTCTTCCTTGCTTTAGTTACTGTCTGGACTTCCTTCAATGATGAACAGCACTATGGAAGTATTTTTAAATTTGATTGCCTTCAGTGTGCTGGTGATGACTATTTTGAGTAAAATATTTTATCTGAGAAAGGCAGGCAAAGTTAGGCACCATATCATAAGAAAATTTCTACTATGCTACTGGATGCACTTGGATGCTCATGAAGTCTTCAATTCAAATGTTTCCTGCACCTGTCTAAGAAGGAGTAAGAACAGCTTATGCATGCTACTCAGGAGAGGACTTTATAGGTTAACAAAAGAATAAGCAGGACTAGGTAATTCACCTCTGCTCCTAAAGGGAAGATAAGAAACAGAAGTGCTGAAGGCCTTATCAATGAGTCAAATATCTTTCAAAATGTATGGTAGTACCTCTGTGGTTTCAAACATGCTAAGAATAAGCCTCACATTTTGTTTAATCTCTCATTTATTTTGTGAAATTGTGGTGTCAGAATTTCTTGATCATATATCCTATACTGTGGATGGAGGGTAGCAGCTGGTAGAGACAGCTCTATTTCATTTGTGAGGCAGTAATATTGCTAGAATGAGTGACATTGTCATAGGTTAACATTATACATTTAATTGGTAAACATCTTTTAAGTACATTGATACATTTTTTAATCGTAACAGATTGGAGGTCACTGTTTGCAAGAAATCTAGCATGCCTATTCTGTACCTAATGAACTTATGAAAGTGTTTTTACTTGCTGCAACAACCAAAAAGTGTTTTCATATATTCACATTATCATTTTGGTATGAAAATGATAAACGTCTACCCAGTACTATGTGAACCCTCCAGTCTGTTTGATATAATTGAATAACAGTCTCTTCATACTAATTCATTGCCTTTTAGCCAACTTTGGTCAAACAATGACTAATGAATTCTATAATGTCAAAAAAAAAACACCAAAAAACTAAGAAAAATATGCCTTTGATAAATTTACTGGCTAGCATGGCATTAGATCCTTTACAAACACACAATGATATGTGTGTACACATTCATTGTTACATGCTCCAATTCTTCAGTGTGAAAATGTTTTTTAGGATGTTGGGGGTCTCTGAAAACACCAGAGTCGGCAGAGAAATGGTACACAAGAGGCAAGGAGGAAATCCAGTTTAGCAGGACTTAATCAATGCTGGTCACACTTCTGAAGTCTGAGATCCATCTGGTAGTTTATTTCAGCTATATGTAAGCATAATACAATTTAAAAATAAAAAGTTTCCTGATGACACGGTCCCATGTGCACAAAAAAGCTTGCCATGGTATTAAGAATTCAATGATGGGTCTAAGATGACATGGTTCTGGCTGCCAAGCCTGGTGACTGACTTTAGCCTCTTTATTCACATGGTGAAACTAGAAAATTTACAAATTGTCCTCTGATCACCATACCTGTATTTCTTAGGCATACCTGAGGACACACACACGCACACACACACACACACACACACACACACATACAAAGTCAGAGGAAAGTGAGTTTTAGTGTTGGGAAAGAAATAAGAAATTTTATGATGTGTAAGCCACACCTAAATGATAAACAAAAATATAAAAACCTAAATGACAGTCAAAAATATAAAAATACTATAATATAAAGTAAAAATAGAAAAATAAATATATATTTGTTTATATTCAACTAGCTATGCAAAGAGTATGAGACTCTTAGCTGACTATCTTCTGTGGGAAAGGAATAACAGTTATAAGTTCTTTAATGCAACATTTAAGGTATTATTACAATGGATTCTATACATTAAGTTCTTTTATCTTTTCCTTATACATGAAGAGTCTGCGGTTTAGAGCGCCCAGCAGGTAGATTTAAGAGTTCAAAAGGATGATGTGACTCTGGATTTAGGGCTGTCATGCCTGGCTTTTACACACTAGATAGTGTGGAACCGACTTGGAGCTGATGCAGACGTAGGCAATTTATTAGCAGAATTATGGGCGGTGACTAGGGAAAAGAGCTACTGCATCCCAGTTTCCTGTTTTTCTCTTAATTTAGCATGGCTGAAGTGGCTGTTTTAAACATCCAGGATATTTATATACTTACACAAAGGCTGCAATTTATATCTTTTAAGTAATTCATCTTTATACTGTCAAAAGCAAAGCGTATTTTTGTCCTTTCTCCAAGATGGTTGAGCTCATGCCATCAGAGGTAACAAAACATACTTAGAAGCATAGCTATTGCATCATGGGATAGACCAAGCAGAGCAGAGAAGCTCCTATTTTCTTCTAGTCTCACCTCTGTGTAAGTTTAATGCTGTCTCTAAACTTCCAGCTTCCAAGGAAAATGAAGTGAACTCAGCATTGCAGTGTTGGTGCAACTCTAGCCAACACCTGGTTGTAAATCTCGTGTGAATGGAACAACACAACTTCATGGATCTTGTAGTTTGGGTGATTTGTTCCTTTGTACATCTGATACATATCATGTTCAGTGAGCACTTTTATTTTTCAGAAAACTTCCTTATAAATTGTTTACTTTTTATAAATTTTCAATTTTTTTCTTATGATTTGCCTCTGATTTTCCCTCAGAAATTAACTTAATGATTAATAAACAGGTGTAACTTAAAAACAAAATTCAAATGTTGTATGTGCATACTATGTGAGTTTTACACTGTAAAAAATATCAAGGACTTGACCCTAATTCTGAACTGGATTTCAATATATCTGGTTTATCTCAAATTATTTACTTCTGTTCACATACTTAGATGTAGAAAGTGTTGAGAATTATGCACTTTAAAGATGCATAAGAGAAGGAGAGCAAGGAAAATGATACCATAATACAGGGAGCTGTATGGGCTTAACAAGAAATGTGGCACTAGAAAAATGTCCAGGAATGACCCCAACTAAGAATCTAAGCAATAGTGGAGAGGCTACCTTAAATGCCTTTCCCTTATGATGAGATTAACATACTACCTTAAATGCTATCATAGAGCCTTCATCCAGTAGCTGATGGAAGCAGAAGCAGAGATTCACAACTAAGCACTGAGCTGAACTCCTGGAATCCAGTAATAAGAGGGAGAAATGAGGAGCAATGAGGTCAAGACCATGCTAGGGAAACCCACAGAGACAGCTGACATGAGCAAGTGGGAGCTCATGGACTCTAGTCAGACAGCTGGGGAACCTGCATGAGACTGAAATAGGCCCCCTGAATGTGGGTGTCAGTTGGGAGATGTGGACAGGGCTGTGATGATCCCCCATGGGAGGCCTCACCCTCCCTGAGGAGTGGATGAGGACAAGACGTCAAAGGAACTGGAATTGTTATGTAAATAAGATTGTTTTTAATTTAAATAAAAATTAATTTAACAAAAAATATGTAAGAAAATGGCAATTCATATTTGACTTAGGCATTATTTTATTTTTAGATAATTTGAAATTTTTCAATGTGTTTATTTGCTAACTTACCCTTCAAATACAAATGCAAGGTAAAGGTTGTTAATAACAAAGAGAAACACACTCAGTTTCCATTGAATATTGTAGTGGTAATTATCGCTGATATGTACTTTAAATTCACCATTTTTTGAGAAGAAAATGGAGAGGTGAAACAGATAAACTCACTAGCATGATTTATCATTGGATTGATTTTTGTTTGTGTCTGATGTATGCGTATGTACAGGTACTCATAGAGATCACAAGAAGTCCTATATCCTGTCTATCACCCTCTGCCCCTTTTCATTGAGTTAGGTATCTCAGCTAGGTTGGTGGTCACAAGGTCCCAGAAATCCTCTAATTCTTCCCAAGATCGCTGGATTATGAAATTCCCTACTTTTTCCAGGCCTTTGATACTAACAATTGATCACCATCCTTATGCAGCAAGAACTCTTACCTGCTGAACAATCTCTTAGCCCAAATATCATAAGCTTGTCAGTCTGCCAAATGAGAGGTATTAGATATTAGGTTATTTTCACATTGATAAAAAGACTAAAGACATTACCTTGTTTAAAACATGTTAAGGCAACAGTTTCAAGTAGATAGTTGCAACTTCATTGAGTGAAGTTGAACCAATATTTTGTGCCGAAGTCAAAGCAAACCCATTTCTATTTTGAGGAATAAGAATGGAAAAATCAAGTGGTGGTGGCTATGGCCTTCATCATTGGCACTGGATGTTCTTGCTGGGGTGGATATGGGTAAAGAAGAGCAAAAAATTTGGAGGTAGGCATGTCTTCATTGAAAATGCAGAAGTTGTGTGCTTCTGCTTCCGCTCACTTTACCAAATTTGACTATTTCAGAAGTAAGGCTATTCAAAAATTCTTAGGTGTCAACTCTGAGGGGGGGGGTATCCACAGTCCAGAGCACAGATAGAACCATATAAAACTAACCTTTGCTCGGAAGCAGATTTTGACCTGCAGCTTAAAATATTCCACTTGAATATGGGATAAAAACTACAAGGTATTTAAACGTTTGTTTTAAGGGTGGAAGAGATGGATCGGGGATTGAAAGCACGTGCTGCTCTTGCAAAGGACCTGGTTTCAGTTACCAGCATCCACATGACAGCTTACCTGCAACCGACAACTCCAGTTCCAGAATATCTGATGCCCTCTTCTGGCCTTCAATGGAGCCGGGGCACATCTGGCACACACATGCACCTGCAGTCAAAATATTCATATACATAAAGTAAAAATAAACACACTTAAAAATGGAAACATTTGCTCAACATGGAAGTTGCCATGATGATTTTTGTCATTTCCTGTTCCTACAGAGAATTAGGTAAGGTTGGCCATGCTTCTCAGATAGACTACTCGGTAAGTCTGGACCACGATGCAGAGGATGCTGGTGGAGTCTTAAGGCCTCAGAGTGTCCTGTGGTGTTAGAAATGAGGACGCTGGGATTATAGATTCTCATAGATTGTACCAGGCATTTTCCAGAGTTCTTTGTGATACCTGAGGTGAAAATTACAGCAATTGTAAAAGTCTGGCGCTCGCTCGGGCTGATAGTGCCGACAACATGACTTAGAAACCTTTGCTCCTCCTTTGCTCCTCCGAATGAAAATGGCTCCATAGCTCCAGAGGAACTATTACCCATTATGTGAATTTTTGTGAATTAAACTAATTTATCTTTTAAGAATCCATTTATTTCTTCCCACTCTGAACAACTTATACAATGGAGCAGACCTACTATCTCTGTCAAATTATTAGAGCCTCGGGTTTCTAATTACTGGTTTGAACCATATAACCCTTCTGGTAAAATGTAGACTGTACACTGGAAGAAAAAGCATAATCAAAAGAAATAATAGATTATGCAATATATAAATAGGATTACCAGCAATGCATTCTCATTTAAGGCAACATTTAATACAGCAGTTGTTGGTTTGTGCCCCATATCTCATTTATTTTGTATTGTAGGGTAGTTTCCAGTGTCATCAACAAGTTAAAAAAAAGTACAAACTCAAATGACATTTTTTCTTAACAAAATTAAAGCAATGAAGAACAGAAATTTGCATGCATAAATAATTGAATGTTTTATGTAAAAGTAACAACATTGTCTTGTACTTAGTGATGCAATCACATTCTCTTTAGAATGAAATTTATGCAATGATACCCTTTACCCAAACATACTCGGTTTTTGTAACTATATTCTCATGTAAGTTTTGTCAAAATTCACTTTTCCTATAAATTATACATTTACTGATTTATAGATAATGGATATATTGTATACATAGTTTCTATAGTTTTGGAAACTACACAGAACCAAGTAAACATTAATCCATGGATTTTTAAAATGATAAAATCTCGAGTACATTAGTGGATTCTAGTCAAGGAGAACAGCACTCATAGCTGTAACTTAGGAGTCTGGCAATGCGAAGTCCTCCACAAGCTTAGCTCTATATCCCCCTTCCTTTTTAATGAGTTTTCAGCAAAATATTATGACAAATATAGATGTTTTATAGGTGAAATTTACCATAATTAGAAAAGAATATATGGTCTTAAATAAAATAAAAACAGTATAAAAGTATCTTTAGTTATTAAAAAGATAAGTCATTTTTTCTTATTATAATGAAGTAGACTAAATTTCCTTCTCTCTTAAAAAAATAACACAGCTATACTAGAGTTCTCATTTTTTATTTCTCCCAGTTTTAGGATATGTGTTGCTGAAGCAAGCACATCATTTTTTATTTCTTGAAAGCAGGAATATGTATAATTAGCTTAACTAATTAATAACTCTTTAGTAAATGAATTCTCCTATGATAGCCTGCATTTCTGTGTTTATTTTTCATCTTTGCTCAAAAACTTTGCTATCTCTCTTCTTTCCATTCTCTTTCTATATTGTTAGCACTGCTTTATTTCTTAAGCAACCTCAAAAATTCTTAAACATATATCAGTGCATTCTAAAACCGAACAATTCTTATACTGTCTAATAATATTTGTAAACAAAAAAATGTGTGTGGTATAAACATTCCTAAGAATTTGCATTTAGTTTTTGATATGAGAAAGAAACATAAGTCATAAAATATCAGTACAAATAATGAAAGGCAACTTTGCAATTATTTACTTAGCAGTTACCACTTAGAATGAACACCAATACCTATGACATTTGAGCTGTCTAGACAAAGGTTGTTTACCCAAACTAAATCCATTAAAGGTGTGTCTCACACTGTTAGCTAAATCCTACTAAAAATATTCTTATTGAGTCCAGACTGACTGGGTACCTAACCCCATGGCATAAATTAAGGGTCAGGAGACATCTCTTAACTCATTCAGATCATTACAGCTGCATTCAAGAAGAGCAAATCACAGGATCACTAATTTAACCCTAAATCCAAATGATATAAAAGTTAATCTTTATTTATTAATGAAAGGGTCCACTGTTGTCTTAAATGATTAAATATTTGAAAATAGAATAACAAAATGGACACTCATTAAATCAAATGAGACAAGAATGTGGGCATGAGAGACTGTGTGTTCAAGGAATGGCAGGAGTGTTTGGTGGGACAAAGAGCTTGCAAGGTTTTACCTGCAGCAAATCCATGGAATCATACAAAGTCAGAGACAACAAATTGTGCGTGGAAGAAGGCATAAACAGGACCCCTCACACACCCTATGTTACTGATCCAACATACCGGTGCAGGGAATTTCAACATTAGAGCTCAATTTGTAATTGTTTAAAAATTTTCTGGGCTTTCATAGAAACTTTTGTCTCTGACATTTCACATTTTATAGTTTTTACACATCTTTTCTTAAATCACCTCTGAAAAAGACTGAAACAGGGATAGCTAGAAATTTTGCAACCGCAGTGAAGGAAAGCCTGCCACACCATCTGTAATTGTAGAATGGGATAACGTTATGCGCACTTAAATTCTTTCTACCTGACAAAAATTTGATGAACACACATGTGCCCACACAAACATACCTTTCCACATACACACATCCAAACTCACACAAAACAGGCAAACGACTGCAAAAAAAAACCAAACAACAAACAAACAAACAAAAACAGTTTTAAAGAAAGGAAGAGGACAAGGTTATTGTACTCTTAATTCTTCTTCTTAATTCTTCTCCCATTGTTGCCTAGATGTTCTTGCTATACACATTGCTGCATTTACTAGGGATATTTAAAAACTGCATTTTCCTCTCTTACTATGAATCTCCTCAAATCAGAACATGCACTCAGCACCTTATCTATCTAAGAGAAGCCCAAAACGACAACTTCTTGAAAATCACTTGCGTAAAATAATTATGATCATTATTGGTTTGGTGGTTTTTGTTAACCTTTGTTTGTTTGTTTTTTTTAATCCACGTGGAGCATAATACTATAGGTTACTATAGTAACTTTATAGCCTTTTTGACTCCAACAAAGGAGCTTCATCTCGCCCGTTTCATGCTCCTGTGTCGACCTAGTCTCTCCCAGACTCTTATTCTATCTGTCTGTAAGGGTGTCTGTGGGAGACACAGCTGCTGGCCTTTTGTACCAGACAGCAGCTTGCACCGTGTGAAACACTGAGTTCTGAGTGGCCTTCCATGCTGATGGCATTATTGAATTTCAAAGCAAAGACTAACCACATTCAATTGCTATAAAAAAAATACATACGTATTTTTCAGTATGCTATATTTCTTTTCTAGAAATGCCACATAATATATATTCTCAGAAAAATATACAATTTCAATCTAATGAAATTATAAATAAGAGCTTAAGAGATACCATATTGTGTTACAAATGAAAAAATCAAACATGATCAGGAAAAGTCAGGCCAGGGAATAAACTAACTTTGTATAGAGTCATTTAAATGGGATTTAAAAAAAAATTATTAAATAAGATGAGTCTCTTATGTTGTACAAATATTTAAATTTTGTTAAATGGGTAAATCTTTAAATAACTGAAATATATATGCTGAGTAATAGTATTCCCTTTAATAAAACTTACTTTTTTGATATGACCCTCTGACCAAGTTTGAGCTGTGATTTCTTGTGAGAACTTTTGATTCATTACTTGCAAAGGTGGAGCATCATATTTGTGAGGGTAGAGTGAGATCATTTTTATATATTCAGAAAATTTTCATATGGATGTACTGGGAAATATTTTGATAATATTCCTGTATTTCACCTTTTCTCTTTTTAGTTAGCCAAAAAAAGGAACCCGTATAACTTGAAGCATATCCATATTCTCCAATATAGTTCAGCAGTGTTTAATTTGCCTTCTGCTTTGCTGAAGACAACTTTGGTAAGATTCTATTTAGCATTCCAGTTCTCTGGTTTTTCCAGTGATGTTAATTGTTATGGTAGAAGAGTGGTGAGCCTTTAGACTCATGTTAACTTGTTAAACGTCTGGTCAGCAGGGTAGCCAAGTTCCAGCAAGGCTCTTGACACCTCTGCCAGGGTTATTGATACCTCACACACACCAGCTGAGGCAGATTGTTTTGGTTGGGTTTCATATCCATAGCATAGCCTGTAGTTAGAGGGGGGAAAAAAGCAGCAAACATGTGATTGACAGCCCACACCTCCTGGGCCCTTCTTACTACCAGACACAACATCTGCTATGCCCTGTGGAGCAGTGAACCAACACACACGGAGAGAATTGTTTGTAGCATTGTCAGGGTGGATTTTCTTTAACCCTTTCTAGGTACTCCCTGGAGAACAGTGAGAGCTAATTTCACTTAGGATGCGAGGGCAGATGTAGGGGCAGATTAGAATGTCTTGCTGTAAGGAAATTTACTTTGAAAATACAGAAAAGGACATAAAGAAGTAAGTCTTATAAATACCTGAAACCCTTCTCATTCTGCTATTTATTGTAAGATGAAGATTTGTAGCATTCTCTGCCACCATTATCCAAAACAAAGACACTGATCTTAGTTTGCTGGTAAATGGTTTTGGTATAAACTCATTGAATACCTTGAAACATTTTCATTACAGCAATACTTATTTATATCATTCCCCTGAGTTTAACAGCAATTATGAAGGTGGTACAGTCCTTGAATAAATAAAAATGTCTCTCTCTATATAACCAGAGTTTTAATAAGGCAGAGTACCATCGCCTTTCCAACCTTTACACTTTTGATGCATTGGTCCAGAAACAGATTAAAAAAAAACGTGCCATGATCATAGGATTGCAATGCCATGAAAACACAAGTAAGAAGAAAGAAGGGACACATGGCTCGAGATCCACAAGGAGCACATTTTTTCCAGTAATAATACTGTTACTTTTGTTCACTTCACGCTCATTTCACTCTTGGCTCACATTGGAGGAAGCAGAAGAGCAAAAGCCGAATTTACTCAGGAAAAGTGCAACTGCTCATGCCTGCTCTACTCATCTAATTATAGGTTGATTTGCAGAAGGTAAGTATCACAGGGAGCAATACTCAAAGCAATTATCACTTCTCTGGAGGAAGCCTTCATGCCTTCACCATTGACTTGCCCACACAGAACGGGGAGCTAAGGGGTGGAGACTCCCCAACATACCACCTGTTTCAATTTCTCAGCATTTGCTAAGGTGCTCCAGTAAGAAAATAAAGGCTATTCTTAGACAAGGGCATTTCTCATAGTGGAAAAACATGACAATTTGATTAGGCATATTTAATCAGTATATGACAATCCCTAATCCAAATATCTCAAACCCCAAATACTTCAAATCAGAAACTGCTTAACTGCTGATATGATATCTTAAGTGGAAAAATTTTATAACTGACCTCCTGAGATTATGCTGATATACTAAAAATATATTCTAAAAATCCTCTTTGTTAATGGTAGTTTTGAAACATAAATCATGAAAGCAGAATTGGCCTCACTATCAACATGAATATATTTCAAAATAAAAACACCTAAAATTTAAAACCTTTCTTGTCCTGTGCATATCGAATAAAGGATATTCAGCCTATACTAGATTATATCCTTTTAGTTGGAGGTGTAGCTCAGTGTTGGGTCTCCATTTAACATGCATGAAGCCCAAGCTTCTGTCTCGAATACCCATAACAACATATCTATATAATTTAATTCTGAAGGGAACAAAAATGCCCTGCTTTTCATTAAACTCTCCCAAGTTTTACATAGAGACACTCTGGAAATATAAAACTACAAGAGACAATTCAGTGGGCTTAATAACTGGTGTCATGCTTTTCATGGTTAGGATAATAACTCAGTACCCTAGGATATTACTGGATTGCAGCATTTTGTCAAGACTAGCTCAATGTAACATCTCTCCTTTGAGTGCTTCCTCTGAGTGTTGTCATTCTCAGCTGTTTGCCGAGACAGTTGATGAAGACTGGTTCCTACTGGTTAAACCCTCCTTAAATTGCTTCAAAATAATAAATGTTCCTGGCAATACTGTAGTTTACCTGGATCCGCCTAGATCTAATTTACAATTTTTTTTCTGTTGTCTTAGTGGCGTATTTTGTTATTACCTTTCCAGTTCAGATATGGCATGTTGATACTTTTCTAGAATGTGCAAGTAAAGTAAATTGCCCTCTTGTTATGATTGTAAAGCAGAATACTCGATAATGATTTGGTTCTCTCTTGAATTTTAAAAATAACAATTGATGTGTCTAATATTTGCAAAAGTAGTGTAAGTCAAATTTATCTTACCACTTTAAAAACTAAGAAAAATACCTAACTTCTACAATAGGATTCTCTGAATCTATAGGGTTTAAGGGAAGGACTAGAAAGAAGAATAAAAATAGATTTTTTGTCACCAGGTATCTAAAAGTCAACTCAAGGAACTGAGCTTCAGTTTGCCTGTGTTTAAGGAATCTTCTGCAAAAGTTGGATGATAGGGAGGGTAGGGGATTTCTACACAAGGTTGTCAACTCTTCACTAGTTTTATACTGGGGTGTTTAGTATTAAGCTGCAAATACTTTAACAGAGGCAATTTGGAGAGCACATAAACTCCCTGTGGGTTTCATAGACCACCTCTATATTGCAGAATACATAATGTATTGCTAAGAAGCTTCACAAAAGTACTTTTGACTTTACATATTCATTTCCATAGCAACACCAGCAAAGAGTATACTGATGACATCATGCTAATATGTTCTCAGAAGCCAGGGAGAATAATGAGCCTTTAAAATACTGCAGGAGGTGGAGTTCTGTTAGTACAGATGCATCATGTAGAATTATTTTGATCTTTCTAGGAAAGGACTTGTTTTCTTTCCCTCTTTTAAAATTTTAATCTTAATCAGTTTTTCAGAGGTCTTTAAAAAAATGCTACTTTCAGCAACATTGTGGTGATAGATTGTCAGTGATTTAATAAAGCCACTGGAGATCAAAATACAAAGCTAGCCACATCCATAGAGCCAGGTGGTGGTGATACATATCTTTAATCTCAGCAACCATGCTAGCTAGCCATAGGGGCAAGTGGTGGTGGTACATATCTTTAACCACAGTACTTCAGAGACAGAGTAAGATGGATTTCTCTCAGTTCAAGACCACACTGACCCAGTCTAAAAGAGAAAGAGCTCACACAAAGTTGATCTCTGCACTTGGGATCACACGCCTTTAATCCCAGCCTTAGGGAGGTGGAGACATGAGTGATACAGCTGGTCAGAGAGAGGAATATGAGGCAGGAGGAGAGTTCAGGGTATTTCAGGCCAATGATTCATGAAGACCATGAACTGAGACTCTGAGGATTCATGGAGACAGGATCACCTATTTCAGTCTGAGGTAGAGGTAAGAGCTAGTGGCTGGGTGCTTTGTTTCACTGATCTTCAGCTTGAACCCCAGGCAGCTCTGGATTTTTATTGTTTGTGCTACAAAATACTATTAAGAGAGGTAGGTTTAAAAGAGTTTTTGCTGAAAGGACATACCAAAATACTAATAAATGTTAATGGAACGTGTGTTAGGTTTTGTTGTTGTTGTTGTTTTGTTTTGTTTTGGGGGTTTTTTTGTTTTGTTTTGTTCTTTTGTTGTTCACCGAGAGAACAACAGTTGGGAAAGAAGGTTGTTCAGGAGGACAATTTTGACCATTGAACCTCCCTCCAGTGTGGGGGCATTTTTTTAGATTTCCCATTGTAAGGGCGTTTACAGAGTTTCTGTTTCCCCCAGTCCTGCAGCCATTTAATCTCAAGTAAATACAAAGGCTTATATGAATTATAAACTGGTTGATGGCTCAGGCTTTTTATTAGTTATCTTTCTTAATTATTAACCATTTTCTATTACTCTTTATCTACATGTAGTTTTAGTTTATGGAACAATGTCTGGTGACTACATGGCATCTCCCTGGCAGCTCCTCTCTGCACCCTCTCCCCAGAATTCTCCTCATTTGGTAGCCCCACCTATACTTCCTGCCTGGCTACTGACCAATCAGTATTTCATTCATCACCCAATAAGAGACATGTAATACAGAAGGACATGCCCCATCATCTCCTATTTTCTGTCTAAATAAAAAGAAAGGTTTTGGCTTGAACACAGTAAAAGTGCATTTTTGTATATCTTTCAGAAAATATTTCACTATACTCATCTTATACCTGAAAAGATGTTATAAACATTCCCTTTACTCCTTGTCTTATATTCTCCTTAGGAAACAATTTTTTTTCTATTCTCTGTTCCATGTTTTTAATGCATTTACACTAATTTAGTATAATGCTTTAGGGTTTTTATTTATCAGTCCACTCCATGATTTTAAAATGTTTGTACGTAACTGTGTAGCCTTAGCTGTCTTGGAATTTACTATATGTAAACTGCAGTAGCTTTAAACTCATAGAGATACTACTCTCTCTGTTGCCTTAGTGCTAGGATTAAATGTGTTCACCTTTAATCTGCTTTTAAAATCACTGTGTGATCATTATTCAGTTTTATGTCATTCATAATTTTCATTTCAAAAGTCCTTATTGATTGTGGTCATTTATTTAAAAAACTGTAACTTTTATAATGATCTCTTGAGAATGAGTTTTTCTTACTTATTGTTATATTTATGAAATATATTTATATATTCTTTCCTGATTCCTTTACTAATTAGATTTATAAATTACTTTATACTATATTGTTTCTTATGTATCAGTTATCCTCGGACTTTGGATATTTTTTTGCAGTATTTCATCTGTATTTGTGTTTTCACCAGTGCAATACTTTATCACTTTTTAATCTCCACTTTAAGCATTTATCAAAAATTGGCAGCCTAAGGCAGACTTTCCATTATGTAGATGGAGTCTGACATGGGTATTATTACCACATTGGCATCTGCATCTCTGATCAGTCTAGTGTGGCTGTCTTTACCCTGCTTAAAAATGGAACATTGGGTCCTTCTTGTTTCCTAGTCTTTCTGGTGGTGTGAATTGTAGGCTGGTAACCCTTTGCTTTATGTCTAAAATCCATATATAAGTGAGTAAATACCATTTTTGTCTTTTTGTGACTGGGTTGGTTTACCTCACTCTGGATGGTTTTTACTAGTTACATCCATTTGCCTTTGAATTTCAAGATTCCATTGTTCTTTTTTTCCGCCAAGTAGTACTCCATTGTGAAAATGTACCACATTTTCTTCATCCATTTTTCAGTTGAGGTGAATCTAGCTTGCTTCCAGACCCTGGCTATTATGAGCAATGCTGCTATGAACATAGTTGAATAGATGTCCTTGTTGTATGTATGTGAATCTTTTTGGGTGTATGCCTAAGAGTGGAATTGCTGAATCTTGTGGTAGACTGATTCCCATTTTCCTGAGGAACTGCCATATTGATTTACAAAGTAGCTGTATGAGTTTGCACTCCCACCAGCAGTGGGGGAGTGTTCCTCTTTCTCCACCTCTTCTCCAACATTAACAGTCTTAGGAGGTTTTCATTTTAGTCATACTGATAGGAGCAAGAGTTGCTTTGATTTGCATTTCCCTGATGGCTACCGATATTGAGCACTTTCTTAAGTCTTTCAGCCATTTAGATTCCTCTATTGAGATTTCTCTATTTAGTGAATTCGCTATTTATTTGGTGTTTTGGTAATTAGCTTCTTGAGTTCTTTGTATATTTGGGAAATCAGCTCTCTGTCAGATGTGGGATTGGTGAATATCTTTTCTCTTTCTGTGGGCTGCCTTGTTGATTATGTCCTTTGCCTTACAGAAGCTTTTCAATTTCAGGAGGTTATGACTGACCTCATAAAATCTCATCAGCTTCTTTGGTGGGCACAGTGGACTCTTTGTACCATCAGGTCAATACAATTTTTATCATAATTGCAAATTATTATTAATCTCACTTTATTATGTTTGCTGCATTTAGGAGTAGTAAAATTATTAGATGGCCAATTGCAAAAGCTAGAAGAACAGTCAAACTTAAAGACAATTATAAGCCATATTGATCATGAACATATGTAGAAAACATTGTGAAATAAGATGATGAAATATATTTAAAGATTTGAAAGATAGTACAAACTTCCATCCAAATATTCCCTAACAACAATACAACACACTAAGTTGTTTATTACTTATGATTTAAAAAATAAAGAAAGAAATAAAATCATTTGTAGCATAATGAAAACATTATCTTAGACTTTAAACTTTAGAGTGAAACATGAATTTAAACATTTACCAAAACTTAAAAAGCAGTATCAACAGTGTCATTATAAGAAGAGAACAAAAATGCAATGTCAAATTAAAACAATCACTAATTCTGTGTTATATGTTTGGACATATAAAAGTTTGGTTAATTTAATTATTAACATTTTATTTTAAATAATAATGTATTTGTGCCTGTACAAAACAATCTTGTGCTATTTTTTCAAAAGACTTTACAATAAGAGTTTAAATGTATAAAGCAAAAACCTGCAGAGACCTGAATGGTATAGTTTAATATCATCTCAAACAAGAGATTTAACATACAAAATAATATATATTTTGCACAAGCAGCAGAATACAAACAGCATTGATTTTGAGCCTCACACAGAACTGCAAATTCTGCAGAATAAAGATCATACTCTTTGACTCAAAGAACACATGAAAAAACTTGTAAAAATTACTTATGACAATTTTAAATTATCCATTATGAAACCCTTAAAATTAAAAAAATGATTTGAAGCTTTGCAACGGAAACATAAATATAGCCTGTCAAAATACAGTTTTACAAAGATTAAAAGCCATAAGTTGAAATGTTTCATCAGGTAAAAATAAGGAAACAAATAACGTTAACTCTGAATACTAGAAAATAGTGCTGACCAAATTTGAATTTTAAAGGCAATAAAGAACACCAAAATTTACAAAGCTCCCAAAGTGTTAAATTGGTAAATTAGTAACTTGCTTTATAGTGAATATTATTTAAAAAGTTTTTAGATAGTATAAAACTTAAAATTTGTTATAAGAAAAATAATAAGTTTAAAATAAATAAAAATTTAAAATAAAAATAGAATTTGTTGCAATTGATGTATTTGTTTAAAGTATGAATATTAATATACTACTTAAATAGAAATTTTGTAAAAATCAAAAATCCAAAAAAATCTCTAGACCAACACATTGAGATTTTCAATGAATTTTATTTCTCAGTTATTTATCATGACTATTATAATTAACATGCAAGAAAGTCTTTGTGATGCCTTAAATTTTAAATGTCACACAGTGTTATACATTTATAATGGAATATAATGTATCCACTTCGATGGTGGCATAAATCAGAGCTCAGAAATAAGTCTATAGATTTACATACTTATGTATGAAGTGATAAACAACTGACTTAAGTTTTTTTTTAATATTTAAAGGGAGAACAAATTATGTGTGTATACAAATAAAGTACAAAAGAACATGAGTGAAGAAAATGTGAGTAAAACTTAATTTATTCTACAAACTAACTTATTTTAAATAAAAGGCGATATTTTCAACTAAATATATTAAAAACATTGGGAGTAGTCTCATAGTTGATACAACCTGTTTCAATATCATTTGTGCAGATTATGTAAGACTCTACTGATGAGGTACCAAGCCATGTGGAAACCACATTGGTACTAGGTGGGAGAGTTGCTCCCTGGTAACTGGCTTTTCTAGTACCAGAAGGTGCTATTTAGGCTGTTTAGGCATACATATTATCAACAGTCTCCCCAGCTATGGAACCTATAAACAATAATAATAGCCAGAGTGCCACTGGTACAACTATTATGGAGGTTACTAACCTCATTCTGATTTTACTTAAGGCCTGCTCCATAGGATGGAACTCTCGTTGCTTTCAGTAAATATAGCCATAGTTCAGCATTGGGGGAGCTTTTAGGTTTTAGAGATAAACCTACTACTGTTATTTTTCTTAATGGATGGTATCAAACTGTCCTATAAATTCATTTCTCTTTATTCATAGGTTAGTACAGCTCTCAAACCTCATAGGACAGATTGAGAGGTAGGCTGTGGTTAACACAGAAATCTACAAGTGAACAAAATAGAGAGAGATAGGGTCAGTCATGTGCTCTTCAACAACTAGCATAGCTGTGTCAAATTCTTACCCTGAGGTCATTGCAGAACAGGATGTGGGGAAATCTAAGAACCAAAGATCAAAGATGAGCAGTGGGTGATCAGTGAACACTGATTTTTGTCAATGACTGGATTGCTGAACCCAAACTCACAGCATCTATAGTTGCCTATACAAGACCTTGACAAAATTAAGCCATACAATGTACCAGCATGAGGTAGGGACGAACTCATGTGAACCGATCCACAACTGAGGACAGTTGATGGCTTCTGGGAGACAGAGAGTTGGCTTTCTTTAAAGGTATAGCCCCTAATAGGATGGCTTTATATCCATAAATACGTAGGCAGAATAAATTTCACTCAGTGATGCCAAGAGGATGCAAAGTGGGGAAAATGGTTCTGGGAGGATTAGGAGGAAGAGGGTGGGGTTAGCATGATCAAAATATACTACATACACGTACAAAAAATTTCAGAGAATTTATAAAAAAAATCATTTAAAAATAATAAAAGTATTCTGTCAAGATTACTCTAGAACACAATTGCCCCCTACAAAGTCTGATTAATTAATTTTCATTCCTGGAATTCATTTAGTCGAAGGCAAAAACATTATTGTAAGTTGTTCTCTAACTTCTGTAAGCATATCAAGACATGCTAGCCCACACCTACAAATATGAATACAGGTAATCACACATACCAACTGACTAAATAAATAAATAGATAAATAAATGCAAATCATAAAGGTGATAAAAATTAGATATACCAATAAAAAATTTAAGGAAAACCCATATTACCACTATAGCATGAGGAAGCAGAAGCACATGATATATTTACAGTTAAAGAAAAGAAATAATAGCTTTAGTATATATTTATTTGACATTGTAGCTGAAATGTATGAAGCTTCAGAAAATGGAATTTCCAAAAACTCAAGATGAAGCAGAAAATCTGAACACCCTACTTAGGTATATAAAACTAGAATTTATCATTTTAAAATATAAAAATAAACTCTTTAGTAAAGAAGGCCAGTGTCCTCTGACCACCCCACATTCTACTGGAAAGTAAGAATTATCAATCTTACTCCAATGTTCCTACAGGAGAGAAACGTCTAAGCTAATTATATGAGGCTTACATTATTCCAAAACTATAAAAAAAAAGTTTAGTCATGAAAGACTAATATCCTTCATGAATAAACATGTAAAAAACTTCTAACAAAATGTTAGCAAAATGAAGCCAGAAATAAATAAGAAGGATAATATATACTGAAAAAATGGGTTTCTTCAAAGGATGTAGTTATTTTAACACTGAAAATCAATTCTTACAATTTACATTACAAGACTAAATAAGAAATAACTTGGGATCATCTGAAGTAATTTAGAGAATGTATTTTCTCAATCTTATAAGCATATTACCAATATTTTTTATAGGTAATGTAATATATAATGGCGAAATACTAAAATTCTAGAACCCTTAGGTCCATGTAGCAGAATGTCAGGCTACAAGACTAATACGTATGCTACCAGAAAATATGAACAGCCACATATGTACCTAAAAGTAGAGTATGCAATTTTAAAATATAAAAATAAAAGTATTTTGATAAAGAAAACTCAAGTTGGATGCTGTCACTGACTACCTCAATCTCTACTTGAGAGTAAGAAATATAAATCTTACTCCATTTTTCCCAAGTGGAGAGATACTTCCAATGAGACTGACATTATTCATAAGCTAAAAAAAATTAAACATGAAACATGAATATCTGTAGTCAATTTTCAGTTAGAGAATGAATTTTTGGAAAATTAATACTGTACCATGTACTATTTTAAAACATAAATGGTAATGAAATTAAGATTGTGCTGAAAGCCCTAAAACATTCTTCAGATAAATTAATGAAAACATTCTATCAATGAGGAAATACATCAAGCTAAGTAATAGTGGTATTCAAAATTGTTAGGGTATTCTCCGCTTCCTTTCAAATGATCTACAGACTCAATCCCAATTTATTTATTTAGTTATCTATTTACTTACGTTTTACATGTTGAGCTCAGTTTTTCCTTCCTCCTCTTCTTCTAGTCCCTCCCATGGACCTTCCCTCTTACCCCCACCAACCCCCCCCCTTTCATTCCTACTCTTTCTCTTCAGAGAAGGGCAGGCCTCTCATGTATATCAGCCAGCCATGGCATGTCAAGTTGTAGTGAGACTAGGTACCTTCTCTCCCCAGTTTCACCTGGACAAAGCAACCCGGATGGAGGGTCCCAAAAGCAGGCAGCAGAGTCAGAGAAAGGATCTGCTCACATACTTAGGAGTGCCATGGGAAGACCATGGTACACAAAGTGAACATGTAAGCAGAGGTCTTAGGTCAGTCCCATGCAGCTCCACGGTTTTGGTTTAAACTCTGTGAGCCCCAATGAGTCTAGCGTAGTTGATTGTGTGTGTTTTCTTGTGTCTTTCATGCATCTGCTCCCTACAATCCTTCCCCCACTTCTTTCACAGGCTTCCCCCACTCTTTCCCCCACTTCTTTCTCAGGCTTCCCCAAACTCTGCCTAATTTTGGTTCTGGGTTCTGTATCTGTTTCCACAAGTTGCTGGAGAACTTTCTCTGATGATATTTGGGCACAGGAGGCTTTTTTAAAGAATTAATTTTTTTTATAATTTTTAAATTTTTAGTATTTAATTTTTTAAATTTTATTTAGAAATGATAAATACCTAAACTTTATTTGGAGGAAAAATACTTATACCCTATGCCTTCAGGATCAACTATGAAGTTCCATGGGGTCTTCAATTTTATTTAATTGTAGTTAAGCACATCAATGGGATTAGCAAAATATGTGAACCAGGAGTAGTTTTAAACAGTAGAAAAGAATTTATTTAATAGCTCTACATAAAACCACTCTGGATTGTCTTATCAACAAATGAAGGAGACAAACTGAGCATCCATATTGAAAAATATTAACATTAACCTCTACCCAATGCCAATTAAAAAAGAAAGTATAGTAGTTGAAATGCCACAGCTGAATATATGATGGCTCGTAAGGCAACTGAAAGAGAACATTTTGACAAAATGTTAGCTGGTAACATTTCTTAGACCATAGTAGACAACAAGTATAAGAAAATAAAATGAATAAGAATAAGTCACTTGGAAAATACATACTATAGTCGTTACAATGCCTTCTTGTGAAGCTCTCAAATTCTTGAAACTTTAAGATTAAAATACCAAATGTCAGTGAGGATTTGAAGCAAATAGAATAGTTACACGTTATTCCTGATTTCACAAATGACACAAACCACACAAGGAAAAATTGTAGCAGTTTCTTACAAAGTTAGATTTATACCTCACATATGAGCCAGTAACTGCATTCTTAGGTGTTTTACAATAAAAGTAGAAACATATGTCTTCAAAAGGACTTCTAAAAGAATGGTTTTGACATTTTTATTCATAAAAGCCAAATGCTGAAAACAACCCACATGTTCATTAAGAAGAGAATGAATAAATTAGTCATAATTATGCAAAGGAATACTAATCAGCAATAAAATGGAACAATTCCTAATACATGCAACAACATGGACAAATTTTACAAATATTATACTGCATGAAAAAAGCCAAATGGAGTGCACACTCTGTTGTTCCATATGAACATAACTATTCTCAAGTTTTGTGATACTGTTTCATAAGTATATCCATTCACAAAATATATACGATTATTCACTGTGGTTTCTCATTTTTACTCCAATAATTTTTACCTATAAATGGAAACAAACTATGAATTCTTGTCAGAAACTTTCTGGTACAAATCGGCAAATATGGAAGGGTCCCCAGTGTGCTATAAAGTTAGTCACTAAGTTCATTGAAAATTAGTTCAAGCATCACTGTTGAACAAGTCACAAATATAGGAAGAATGCAATTGATCCACAGGAATGCAATTAACTAAAAGTTATCAATATGACATTATGCCATACATATTCAAAATATGCAACATACATGCATCCACACACACAAACATTACTCATGTTGTATATTACATATAGGATACATTTTATCAATCCCATTGACTAAACATCCAAGGGTTTTAACTTGTCAACTAAAACCTGATGTTTACTTAGAGGTACTTAGGAAAGCACTGAGTCCCAGGACTTCTTAAGAAAATCTACAAGAATTTATTTATTTACCTATTTATTTAAATTATTGTCGAGATTTTGTTTTTCATACAAAGTAGACTTGTCGTATTCATTCCTCTCCCCTAACATCTTCCCCATTTCACCTCTGCCTATCAACTAAATAAAAAGGCGCGCACACACACACACACACACACACACACACACACACACACACACACACAAGAAACCAAAAACCATGGTTTCCATTTTATGTTGGCCAACTATTTTGATCATGCATCCTGCCTTGTGGTATGGTTGATATATCAGTTTTTCTGCATGGAAGAAAACTGCTTTTTCCTCTCTAAGCAGCTATCAATCACAATCAGGTTCTTTGTTATAGTTTTAGTTGTTAGCCTAACCTTTAATGGCTGAGCCATCTCTTCAACCCAAACATCTTTGTTAAGGGTAGAAATTTTTACCCACATTGTGTATGTGGAAAGTTTGTGTGGTTTGAACTTATATTGCCCTTATGCAATCTGTTATATTCTCTGAGTTAATATGTACATCATCCCTGTTGTGTCTGGAAGTGGTATTATATTTTTGCCTGAGGAATAATCCTTTTGTACACTGTGATGCTTTGTTTACTAAAATTCTGATTGGCTGGTAACCATGCAGGAAATACAGGTCGGTGGCCAAACTAAGGATGTTAGCACGAAGAAGGGCAGAGCCAGTGGAATCACCAGTAGACACAAAAGGAGCAAGAAATGCTGAGAGACAGGTAAAGCCATGAGCCACTGGCAATACACAGGTTAATAGAAATGGGTTAATTTGAGTTGTAAGAACCAGTTAGTAATAAGCCTGAGCTATCAGTCAAGAATTTATAATTACTATAAGATTCAGACTGTTTACTTGGGAGTTGATGTTGGGATAGAAAAAAGTCTTTGCAGGAGGAGATGTGTACCCTAAATTGAAGGTCAGAAGAAAACTTGAGGAAGTGGTTCACCATAAGGTTCTAGGGGGTGAATCTCAAGTTGTGAGGCTTGATTTGTACCACATTTACTAGCTCAGTCATCTTGTGTAGTGAGATATTCACTTTGTCTGCATCTCTGGCACTGACCACGCCCATTGTGGGGTGGACACAGGGGCCGAAGTGACCTGGGGAACTAGGTCTGAAGAGGAGCCAGGGAGTACTCTCTTGCTGGAGGGATGCGGACAGGAAAGCATCCAGAGGCATGCTTGGGACCAGAAACCTTCTGGTGTTCATCTATCTATTTTGAAAGTTTTTTCTCCCTGAATAAACATCTGTTTGACCTGTTTGTTTCTCTTGATCCTTAGTAAACCATGATATCTGGTGTCAGAAGTGGGGATTAAAGGCATGTGCGAATATAATCTTGTTAGTTCTGGAACTGAAGAATCATTTAGTTTTGTTTTGTTTTTAGGTTTTCAAAACAAGGTTTCTATATATAACCCTGGACATTCTAGAAGTTACTCTGTATCCCAGCCTGGACTCAAACTAAGAGATCTGCCTGCATCTGCCTTCTGAGTGCTAGGATGAAAGGTATGTGCCACCACCTCCTTCCTGGTTTAGAATCATAAGGTAGTACTGGGTAACTTAAATAAGATAATACTGGTGTTTTGGCTAAAGGACAGAGAAGCTCATTTGAAGGGGCTCATCCTGGACAATTTAGTACATAGTAACAGTGAAAAATGATGCAAATAGGTTATAAAGTGTATTGTTTTGATGCAAATAATCACACAGATGCTACATTAATTATGAGCCTGTTAGCAGGTGACCAGGGCTTCTTATTGGCTATCTCTGTCTTATTAACCCATCTCTATTAATCTAAGTATTCCCACGTGGGCTTACTTTACTGGAGAGGGTTCTGGACCTGTTACTCCTTTCTCCACTACATGGCAACTATTTCTGCCTACAATTCCCAGAATCCTCATCTTCTAGTCCTGCCTATCTTCCTTTCCTCATTGGCTGAATCAATAAGAGAAACTAATAAGAGAAAGAAAACAATAAGAGAAACTAATACAGAAAGGCATCCCTCATCAAAAAAGCATTGAATAATTCTGATTCAAATAAGTAAATAAACAAGTCCATGCAAAAATGTCTTGGTTACAAGACATTTGGTTACAATATGTACACTTTCCAGTTAGCTTTACTGTAGGCCTTGACAACTTCTGAAAAGTATTTTCAGAGAGAAGATGATGCTTAACACAGACTTTAATACATGACATTGTGTTATTTTTGATGGTGTGTTTTCATTTTAATGTTATTTCAAATGAAAGTAAGGTCACAACTGTTTCTAAAACTTCAATAAACCCTAAATTAAGATTTCTTAATGGTTTTGCATTCTGTAAATTATCCTATAATTCTTGATACCATATTCATTTGTATATTTTTTAAACTACCCAAAAATGCTAAAGGCACTGTTTCCCTAGGATTTCAAGGTATGTTATGAAGAGCAAAGACATTCTACTAAACACACACACACACAGAGAGGAGAGAGAGAGAGAGAGAGAGAGAGAGAGAGAGAGAGAGAGAGAGAGGCATGCACATGCAACTTAAAACAGCATTACATGCTAAGACACATCATAATCAAATCCAAAGTTCACATTCAAATTATGCAAATTGATGCAGTAATACATTTCATAGCATGATCCAGTCAATATATATTCAGGTGCTATGTATTACTGTGGCTTCTGCATCCTTTACATTGGAAGAGCTACTGTAACACTAGTGCATATATGCATGCTATTTATCAAATTATAGTTTTACAGGATTATTATGTTTTACATCTCCTTTGTCTGAATCTATGTTTATTTATAGACCCTATCTCAATTTTTAATTGAATATTAAAGTGTGATTCAACAAGTTTTAGATTTGTTTCTTACATGATTTCTAAAGTAAGATTATTTTACACTACTACTTTTAAATTTCCCTCTCTACTTGATGAATTTTGTAGCTTTGGTATTCTATTTGCATTTTTCCCCATTGCAATAAATGTATCAGTAGGTAGTGAAACATGTCTCAGACTTTCAGATTTCCTTAAGAACCTCAGAGCTTGGAGAAGGCATGTGCTATAATTTGAAATCTGAAAAAGAAATAATTAAATGCCCCACTCTTATGCTGCACAGTTATCTGTTTAGACCATAACTGCCTTCAGTTCATTGATGTAAACTAAATAATGCATTGTTTATTAAGTATAGTCATTCATAAAACAAAATACAGTTATTCTTATTCCATTAAAGTTTAATATGCCATGGTGTATTATCTCATGGACTAAAACTCATAAGCACTGATAGTTACTGCTTCAAGTACAGAAGTGGGCATATTAGACACAGCCTTGCCATTTAGAAGAAAATCCAGTCTATCATTTTCATTAAGTGAATTACATGGCATTTCATATCAACTATTTTAATCTCTATTAACTTCTTTTGCTACAATATCTATAATTTGTTATTAACAAAAGATATTTTAATTACTATATAATTAAGAATTATTTGTGTCATAGGTTGTATTCTCAAATAACAAACACACTGTCATTGAGAGTCCAAAAGAAGTGGTACAAATCTAATGTTATTGCTGCCACTTATCCTTTCTATAAATGGAGATTCATGGATACATTAAGCATTCTTTCTTGCTGCCTGTAACACCAGGATTCAATGTTGTACTGTATTTTCTACACTTGACTAAATGCCATTGGTATAGGCATACCTCAAAGGACTTCCTTTTCACCATCAATTGCCTCCAGTTTCTTCATGAAAGCATAGGTAGGGCAATCCTTATCTGCCAGAACAATGCTCTGATAACCAAGCCAAGAATTTGGTGTAGTTAATTAAAAATTAGGCTTCCCTGCCCTCATTGTAAAGGATTCCTCAGTGATACTGGATAGTCACAATGTATATGGGCAAAGGTAAAATTAGAGTGTCTGTACCACTTATGCACTTAACCCTGCATCCTATTAATTCACAAATTCAGACAGAAGAATGGAAGAATGACAAAAGAGCTGTATTCATATAATTGTGATTGGAAAATACTGTCTAGGTGGGTCACATTATACTTCAATTAAACTTCAATTAGACACTGCTAGAACTTAATGGGAACTTAACTGTGCATCAGAGAATGTCCATACACACATATCTAGTACACTTGAATTGAAATCAGCAATCATACAACATAATTCTTTCTTTGAATCAAACAATACTGTCATCACCATTGTAAATAAATATCTGTCTAGCAGATGATTCGGTAACAGTTGGAAATTCACAAATTCCTGCCTTTATAATCATTTGAGTACAAAATGTTTTGCATGTGAGCATGTGTTAAGACTAGCTACTTACTGCAGTATGAGAGATAAGACTTTGGGAAGGTAAATTTGGCCATGAAGCTTATTTTCCCATATTTAATCCAAAGAAAAATGTGTAAAGAAATTCTTTAAGCAAACCCTCATCAAGCAAACAGGAAACAGGGCCTAGACAGAGGTTCAGCCCACCAGTTAGCAACATTCTAGAACGTTCCATGTGATTGCTCCATGTCCAAATGAAGAGTTGAGACTCCATGGTTTACAATAGTAAACCACGCTTTGACACACATGCTACAACTGTCCTTTCTCCTCTTTGTCCCTCTTCTATTTTCAATCTTATGAGCCTTTATTCCTTCTTTAATAATCACCCTAATAAGTTTCTGGAACATTTAAATGAAATGGTTGGCATTGCAGTTAGTAATAACCTTAAGGAAAGAAGACTAAAGATTTAGCCCTCAATGTCTACTATGCTCTGTCTTAATCTGGTTGTGTGGATCACTCTAGTTAACCTTTTAGGACTTATTTGTAAAGCATGATTTACTTACTTTTGTTTGCTATTCATCTTGAAGAGGGCTTATACAAGTTAGTAAATGTTTAAAATCTACAGTGAAAATATTATAAACAATAACATTGGGGTTTTTCATCTATTAAAATGTGTATTTGAAAAATAAATTAAGGGGACTGGAGAGATGGCTCAGAGATTGAGAGCATTGGCTCCTCTTCCAGATGACATAAGTTTAATTCCTAGCACCTAAATGGCAGCTCACAACTGTCTGAAGGTTTCAGGGGATCTGACACCTTCATAGCAATGCAAATAAAGTAAGTTATTAAAGATTAAAAAGAAAAAAAATTAGCTATGTATAAACAGGTCTTTATTTTGTACTTTGTTTTTCTCAATTTTGTGTATTGAAATTTATATTAATATGTTTGTTAACATACACACATATAATTTTAAAATATAATTATCATTCGTATATCATTTAAAATAATTAAATTAAACTATTCATTTTAGTTAATTAAAAAGTTGAGAATTCAAGCCTACATATACAAGTATAAATACATATAGTCAGTCAGTCACCTGTAATTTAGAAACTAAATATATGTATGACTTATACTTATATTCATAGTATTCATTTCAGACTATGTCAAATATATACCAGCCATTCTTTGGGATGAGTTATAAAATCTTTTAAAATTTGCCTGTGGCAATAACAAGGAAGAAAGTTAAAAAGTGTTTTTGATTATCCTTTTGAATTGTCAACCTTGACAGTTTGGGAAGAATTTATAAAGCACAAAGAAAGCATACACAGATTCTATCACCAGCAACCATTTATTCTGTTCCAGGGGAAAATTCTTTTCTCAAAACCAAAGACCTTGTTATTTGTTAAACAAAATTACAGAGAGGATCTCTTTGGTGCTATCCTGGGATGCAGGTCCCTTGAAATAAGAATCTAAAAGGGATAAGTTTGGATACGGATATATTTGTTTTAAAAGTTTGCTTTTTAGAAGATTTAATTATTTTTATTTGTGTTTCAATTAATTTTTGCTTAAATTAACAACAATCGTATTTTACACACCAATCCCAATTCCTTCTCCCTCCTGTCGTCCCTTTCCCCCAACAGCCCCCATTGCACCACCAAACATAACCTGGCATACTTCATATTCATGTCCTCATTTGCAAACACACGTGGATTTAAAATTTAGACTTACAATCAAAGAAAATAGGAAGAAGAAGATGAGGAGGAGGAGGAGAAAGAAGAGTACAAAGCAACTGCCATGTGACTCACAAGAAAGGAAGAAAGGAAAACAACTTATCTAACTTATTGCTCAGATGCAATCAGAAAGTGAATTTTCAACATGCAGGATTTTAGCAAAGCCACTTAGGGCTACTTCCCTGTCTAGGCGGTACATGAAACAAGCAGAACGGTGAGCATTGTAACTGGAGAGAGTCAGTATCTTTAGAAAATGGGACTGGAATTCCCTGACATAATGTCTAACCAGCACTTCAATCATTCATCCGTTGGAGGACTTTCAGAGGATTGGGTGTTATAAGACCTGTCTGGGTCCCAATGCTCAATTTCTGACTAAGCTTTTCTTTGTTCTCACAGAGAAGGGGAATAAAATATATTCCTAAGAGTAATAGAATAGGAAGAATACCGAATTCAGGCTTTTCCTTAAACTCTCCTACAATTTGATTGGAAGCTGAATTTCAAGAACCTTTGTTAACAGTCCCATGCATCATAAGCTGAGGCACGCTATAGTCTATCCCTACATTGAGTCTGGACACAACTTCACCCTGAAATATGCATGTCTTTGTGAGGCATACTTTTTTTTTCATTTAAGTCCCTTTATTACAGTGGTGCCAGCTATTGCTGCTATTGTTAAATGCCTGTCAGCATTTCCATTATAAACCTTATTTTCAGGGGATTTATAACCTAACCATTTTAATTCACATTCAGCTGAAAGTTGCCATTGGAATTCTCAACATATAGTAGGTGCTGTTTTCTTTTATCACCAAATTTTATTTGAATCTGCTTATCTGTGTAAGGTTTAGAAATGTGTAAAATCATAACAGGAATGCAAGAAAAAACAGATGTTTGGAAGATTCTATCTAAAGTAAAAGAGTACACACAAAAAATAAGGAGAGGTTTAAAATTCACTCTTTCCAAAAATAAAATCTTGATGGTTAATTTTAAAATATTATTATTTAGACTATACTTCTATTCTGTATTTGTAGCTGCTTACAATGTTTTTTCTGTGAAAACAGATTCATATCATATAAAAAGAGAACCAATTAAGCATAGTGTCCTGATCACTCTTATGACATTATATTGGGTTATATTGGGATCATGAAACATAATATAAAGTCATATATTACTTGTCTTAGTTTGGGTTTTTATTGCCATGAAGAGACACCATGACAACAACAACCCTCTTAAAATAAAACACTTAATTGTTGTTTCTTGATAGAGTTTCAGAGGTTCAGGTCTTTATCATCATGGCAGATTGTATGGATGCAGACAGGCAGAGTTAGTCCTAGATCTTTCAGGCAACTGAAAATCTACTGATATACTAGGTAGTTTCCTGACTCTAGAAAGCCTCAAGGTCTGTCCCCAACAGTGACACAGTTCCTCCAACAAAGCCATATCCATTCTAACAAACCCATACCTCCTCATAATGCCACTCCGTATGAGATTATGGGAACCAATTAAATTCAAACTACCATACCACTCTTAAAATAAATATTATTAATGTGAAATTTTGATATCAGTGTTTATTTTAGGACTCTTACCTAAATGAATACTCTGATTTTTCATGTAGAAAACCATGTTTAGTATTCTTTTCAAAATATAAAATATTTTGATGCCATGGGCTTCTCTAATTTTTATATTATGGAGATGATTAAATTGCACAATAAATGATTCATAGTTTTATAAATGTGTTCTCCCTCCCTCTCCTTCTCTATCTCCCTCCCCTCTCTCTCTTACTAAGCCTGTGGCCAGGATATTTGAACCTAAAATAAGGCTTCATTTAAAGCCATGCAGGTAGGGATTACAATTCTTTTGTATTCTCCAATTAAGGCTCACACGATGAAGGGAAACAATTTAAATGACACAGCCAACTATCTAATACAAATAATATAAACCCAGACACAGATATAGGGGTTCAAATTGGGGGTCAGAGAAGCAGAGCATCCAACAACGAGCTCTTACCTCTATCTCAGACTGAAAGGGTGATCCAGGTAGCCCCAAAACTCCTCAGACTGCAATCCTAGACTGCTGCGTCTTCTCAACGTGGCCTGAGAGTCTTCCCACCAACTTCAGACTGCAATTCTGCTCCACCAAACTTCAGAATGCACCTCCAGACTGCTGCCTCTTCCTTTTATACCTCTCACATCCTGGGATTAAAGGCATGTGGTCCCAAGTGCAGAGATCACCTAAATGTGAACTGTTTTTCTTTAGGGCTGGATCAATATCATGTAGTTCAATGTGGCTTTGAATTCTCTTGAGTCCTGGGGCTATAGGTGTGTGCCACCACTGTCTGGATCTATGGCTAGCTAGTATGGCTTCCCTCTATGGCTGTGGCTACTTTTGCTTTCTGAACCCTCAGACAAGCTTTAATAAATCATAAATGGTATGTCACCACACAGGTTTCCTTTTATTTTATAGCAACACAGTTTTATTTTTTTTACTGAATCATGCCCAGAGCACCACTCTAGACTAAACCTTGATCCAATTCATCCTTCCCATCCTCCCTCCCTGGTCTTCCTATTCTGGGCTTAGCAAGAATCCTGGTTAATTTTAGATAATTCTTCAATCTTCAAAGCTGATCAAGTTTCTCTGTCTCTAATTTTCATTTCTATGTCCTTCAATGGTCTTTAGCAAGATTTCTGGAAAATCAGTTGAGCAACCATCTCAGAATACAGTACACAAGCTATTTTTGTTTATAACTGAAGCAGCAGCAACAAATCCTCACAAATCAGCTTAATGAAATTCTAAAATGTACAGTCCTAATACCTGAATAAATGGACTGAGAGTCTCTCTATGAAAATCAAAACCATAAAGAGATAGATGGCTAGTACAAACACATACATAAACCAGAAAGCAGCAACAATAGAGTGACCAATGTTAATAAATATGGCCATTGATACATTGTTGGTAGGAATTCACAACACAGCAAATATTGGAGAAATCAATGCAGTGGCTCTTTTCCCAGTTGAAATTTGATCTACTGTTAAGCTTTGAATGTGAAACTTTCTTTACAAGCTCATGTGTTTCACTTATTAGATGGTTCTTAGGTGGCTGTGCACTTCTGATAAAATCTTTCTAGCTGCCATTTCTTCAATGTCTCAATGGAGTCAAAGGAGAAATCAAGAAATACATAAAAGTATTTCTGGAGCTAAATAAGAATGAAACTGTAACAAAACTTTGGTGACATCTTAAAAGCAATCCTCTGAGGGAAATTTATAGCTCTAACTGACTGCAATATGAAATCAGAAACAGCAAAAATAAATAACTTAATTATTCAAGTACAATTTGGAACAAGAACAAAAAAAAAAACCCAATCCAGATAAATGGTAAAAACTAAGAAATACTAGAGCAAAAATTAAAGAAATAAAAACAAAAATAATACAGAGTATCAACAAATAAAGGAGCTGATTCTTAGAGATGAGAGATGAGATAAGAACTAATCAAAGATGATTTCGAAAGAAACAGGGAAACATTTCAACAGAAACCAGAAAAAATTGGAATATTTCAAGGAAATGCTCTTAAAAGGCTACAATGAGTTAAGTTGTGAAATCTAAAAGAAATCTGCAAATTTCTAAATTCATAAAAACCAACAAAGTTAAACCAAGAACAACAACCTAAATAAACCATGATAATTGAGGAGATTGAATCAATACAGAAATTCTCTACCTGAACAAAATCTTATTCCAGATAGGATGGCCTCACAGTGGAACTCTACAAGCATCTCAAAGAATCTATGGCTAATGCTTCCTAAATTATTTTGGAAAGACAGATATAGAAAAACACACACACACACACACTTTCAAACATCTTCTATGATGCCAGTGTTACACTACTATTAAAATCAAGATAAGAAACAACTAAATGTAAAAAATACATGCTTATATTCTTTAAGAAAATATATTTAAGAACACTAATTAAATGGGACATATCTTTAATATCAGCTTTCAGGAGGCAAAAGAAGGTGAATCTCTCATTTTGGGGCCAGTCTGATCTGCGGAGTGAGTTCCAGAACATCTAAGACCTAGGAACATAAAGAAACCCTGTCTTGAGAAAAGAAAATAAAGAAACACACACACACACACACACACACACACACACACACACACACACACACACACACACACACTGAAATCTTATCTAAAACATGAGCAAATTCATTTCCTCCCAGAGATGTTGGATGGCTCATTATATGGAAGTAAATATAAGAATAAATCATATAAATGGACATAAAATCACAAGATCATTTCTGTAGTTGCAAAAAAGGCTTTGTAACAAAACTCAACAAGTCCTCATGATAAAACTGGTAACTATAGTAGGATTGATAATAACATACCTCAACATAATAAAGACTATACAAAAAATTCCACAGTGAACATTATCTTAAACTAAGGAAAACTGGATTTGTCCCATTTAATGGTATTTGATACCATTAAAATAAGAACCAAATCAGTACAGTCCACTACCCCCACTTTTTTTTTCTCAAAATGTACTCAAAGGACTAGTTGGATCAATGATAACAAAAGAAACTAATACAAATGTAAATTTAAAAAACAATTCAAAATACACCTATTTACAGTAGTATATTGTGCAAAAGATATCTCAAATGTTCTATAAGAACTTCTAGAAACTGTCATCAATTTCAGTATACTTGCAGGATACAGAACAATCTTACAAAAATAATAGCTTTTCTGTATGGTAACAACAAAAAAAAAAAAAAAACATGTTTAGAAAGACACCATAGACTTTCTCCTGTCCATAACTTCCTTAATGGGAATAAAATATCTAGCAACAAGCTTAGCAAAGGAGGTAAAAGTCCCCTACAATGAAATTTTACATTTCTAAAGAAAGAGACTTCAAAATGTTAGAACATACCATAATCATTGATTGGTAGAAATAATATTTTGAACATTATCATTCTACCAAAATTTATCTACTTAATCCCAATCTGTCAATCTATCAGTCAAATCTCTGTAAGGCTTATTCCTCACAGAAATAGGAAAAAAAATCGCCAAATTAACTAAAACCAGAAAAGACTGCAGATAGTCAAAGCAACTCAGAGCAAAAAGAAAAATGCTGTATATATTCCCATTTCAGATACCAAGATCTAGTACAGAGTCATATTGTTAAAAAATAGTATTATAATGGCAAAAAAAGACACGCAACAAATCAAACAGAACAGAAAACCCTATTATAGTTACATATATATGTCTATGGTTATATGATATTTCAAGAAGTCCAAAATTAAAAAATAAAACCCTGGAGAAAAGATAACTTCTTTAACAAATAGTGCTGTGAAATCTGAATGTCCAGAAGTAGAAGAAATCAGAGCAAATAATGTCACCTTAAAATAAAATAATTTCAAATGGATGAGATGCCTTAATGTGAGACCGCCAGCACTGAAACTGCTAGAAGAAACATTAGGCAGTAACATACAGAACACTACAGGATTTTCTGAGATTCATCCCATGTGGTCAGGAATTAAAGACAGCCATTGGTAACTGGGACCTCATAAAAATAAAAGTTTCTGACTATCTAAGAAAACAATCTAGTGAAGATGAAGCCTATAGAGGAAAAAGATTTTGGCCAGCTGTAACAAATTACCTAGGATTAATATTCAGAATATGTAAAAAAAAAGTAAAGAATTCAAAGAACAAAACATCAAAATAAAGTGCTTTGAAAAAAAATCAATAATGTTAACTTTGTTCAGCTCAGGTATTAATGTCACTCCATTTCAGTTCAAGCTTAGGCATTCATGTTGGTGGGATTTTATGTGTATAGCTCCTGTCATTGCTGGGACACATATTCTCACAGCAAATATCATGTTCCTTTACCTCTGACAATCTTTCTGACCCCTCATCCATAGTGAATCCTAAACATTGAGCTGAAGAGTTATTTTGTAACAGCATCTTTTGGGACTGGACCTCAGATCTTTGCATTTTGAGTGGTTGTGATTTTTTTCTGTTGCAAAGTGAGGTTTCTTGAGGTGAGGAGAAAACTACTTTTATCTGTTGGGAAAGGATAAATACTAATAGAGTAGTTATAGATTATTCTGGTTTAGTAAAGTGATGAGTGTAGGTTCTCCTCCAAGATCCTTATCTTGACTTAGCCGGTGTTAGGGTTAGGGTTAGGGTTAGACTTGCAATAGGCATGGATTCTCTCTTGTTGAATGAGTGGGTCTTGAGTCCAGTTAGAGAGCTGTTGATTACCATATGGTATGTTGCCACAAGTGCACTCATTGGGTTATTGTATTATGCTGGTGTTTGTGGTTATAGAACTAATCGCTGGGAAGAATGGTTGGCTGATTTCTTCCTTCAGACAATTACATAATGCCATCTGGTACAGTAAAAGGTCGTACTTTGAGAGAAGACTTTCATGTTAATTCTAGTTCAGGCCAACAATACCTGGGTCTTGTGTCTGAAGGAAAATAGAAATATTAATATAGATAATGATATCCCAGAAGGTCTCAATTTGCACAAAAGAACTACAGGCAACTAAGAGTATTGAGAAAAAGTGAAATAGTTTTCCACAGGGAAGAAAACAACAATTAGTTACCTAATAATAAATGTCCTGACCTGAAAAAATATATATACAATGATGGGAGATGTTATTCTATAATATGTTTCTCTTATTGGTTAATGAATAATGCACTGTTGGCCAATAGGAAAGCAAGATAGGCGGGAATAGGAGACTAGCAGGAGAGAGGAAGTAGTAGGGAGGAGATAGAAGATGGATGACAGAGAGAGAAGAATGCCAGCCCCTCGCTCTGGTAAGATAAGACCACGAGGAAATACTTAGATTAATAGAAATGGGTTAATATTTAAGACAAAGCCAGCCAATAAGAAACTAGTAACAGACCAACAGATTTATATCTAATACAGAGTCTCTGTGTGTTATTTGGGTCTGGCATGGCAGTGGGACCAGGCCAGTGGGAAAAACTACTCTTAACAATACAATTAACTTTCTATAGACTAGCAAGGTTTTATTTATATATTTAGAATATACATGAATATACATATGTGTATATTATGTTACAACAATCAATAAAAAATGTTCTGTGGATTTTAAAGAGCAATGAGAGGTATGTTGAAAAGTTTGATTAGAATGTAGGGAAGGGGAAAGTGATATGATTATAAATTGAAACAATAAAAGAAATAATTAAAATGAATTGTGTGTCTGAACAATGAGATGGAAAAAGAAAAAATAAAAGTAATATCTCAGTAAGAAATATCTCAGAAATAATGAAGATAATTTAAGTAATATTTTGAAGACATGGCGGTATATATCTGTGGTCTCCATTTGGAAGACCCTAACAGGAGAATTTAGAGTTTGAAAGCAATTTCAGTAACCCAATGAGATAAACCTGGGATGAATAATTAGATCTTTTTCAAAACAAAAGGCAAAAAATTCCCAACCACTTTTATTAATCAGCAATATGTATTCTAAGAAAGGGATACATTATATATGTATGTAATATGATTGAGGTAAATTTTTAACTTTCAAATGATTGTCAATGTAAAAACAGGAACAATTTTTTAATTGCAGCATGTATCCTGGGGTTAATAACTCAAAATATTTAGGAGGTGAAGACAGGTTAGTTTCCATGAGTTCAAGAATGGCCTGGTCCAAATTGAGTCTCTGGCCAAACATAGCCAAATAACGAGCTCCTGTCTCAAAAGAGAAAACAATAATAAAGAGGATATGCACCAAGTCTAAATTAATTTGCCATATCTCACGAAACATATATTTCCTTTATTTCTTTCTCTAAAATTTCTGTATTAGTAAAGTACCGAACCTGAATGCACTCTATCTATCTCACAGAGATTCAAATAACTATGTTTTATGTATAATTATAGTAACATGGCAGAACTGTGGGGTCCTGTGATGGGGAAGCTATATATTTAAATAGAAATTCCAAAGCCATGTTTATTTTTTTATGTTTATTGACAATACCTTTTGTCTACCTGCCTATTGTTTCATGACTGTTAGACAACAGACAAGAAGCAACACACCATCATATTTTAGTATTATGATAGTATTTAAAGTAGAATATGATAGCCATCAGTAAAGTATTTAAATGGGAAATATGAAAACTTGTGTTTGGCATATGTTGTCATATTACTTTTACGTAGAAGGAGAGAAGAAAGTAGTTGGGAAGCACCCAGTCTACCTTGTGAGACCTTTTCAATTATCAGTGTGAAAACTCTTAACATAGGTGTATCGACTGTCAATCCATTTAAAGCAAGTCAAAAACAGGTAGAAAGTGTTGCTTACAGTTCCTAGAAGTTATCAATCTTTTATTGATGATGATGATCAATCAGTTCATCAGCTAAGGCCAATGGTATGGCCAGAATCGTGTCCAAATGATGTTTCTTAATACCTTCAAAATCATAGTAAGAGGAGTCCATATTTCTCTTCAACTTGAGGAAAAAGAGAACACTATCTGCAAGAACTTTCACCTCCTTAGCTAATAGATTATGACACTATATAAACTATGTTTATATATTCAAATTTTTGTAGACCCTACCTGAACATTTAAAATACTAATTTGAACACAGTATCACATAAAATCTTAACAGCATGGCTGACTAAATAAGATTTGGACAAGGACCACACAAATAGACATGCTTACATGGAAGAGGGAAAACCAATGGGACCATAAGTCAAGACAATGGCAAATAAGAAATCCTAAGTGAGGAAAAGAAAAGGCCATTCCCATAGAAGGGTTCCTCACCTGGTTATACAAATCCAAGTGGTCAGCTCTGAGATCATATAAAAACAATTAGTATGAGATCGACTGTGAGAGGACTGGAGAGATGGCACAGAGGTTAAGAGCTCGGATTGCACTGATTGCTCTTCCCGAGGACATGGACTCAATTTCCTGAACCCACATGGCAGCTCACAACTGTCTGTAATTACAATTCTAGGAGACCCACCACCCTTACACATGCAAAATAGCAATGCACATAAATAAAATACCAAAAAGTACTTGCATAGTCTCTCTCTCTCTCTCTCTCTCTCTCTCTCTCTCTCTCTCTCTCTCTCTCTCTCTCTCTCTCTCTCTCTCTCTGTCTTTGTCTCAGTGTGTGTGTGTGCGTGAAACAAAAAATGAAGAAAAGATGCCATAGCCATGCATTCGAAAGAGAAAGCAGAAGGGAAGATACAAAGGAAGTAGGAAGGAGTAAAGAATGGAAGAAATGGTAAAATTCTATGTGAATTTTAAAGAATTGCCAGGTGGTGGCTGTGGATGTCTTTAATTCCAGTAATTAGGAAGCAGATGCAGGTGGATCTCTGTGATTTAAGGCCAGTCTGTTGTACAGACTTAGATTCAAAACAGCCAGGGCTTCTCAGAAATGCACTGTCATGATAAACAAGCAAACAGTATCATAAAAACTTACTAAGCTGGGCATTTGTTCACATGCCTTTAATCCCAGCACTCAAGAGGCAGAGACAAACAGATCTCTGTGAGCTTGAGACAAGCCTGGTCTACATATTAAGTTCCATTACATGCTCCAAAGCAATGCAGAGAAACCCCATATCAAGAAAGAAGGAAAGAAAGAAAGATAGAGAGAAAGAAAAAAGAAAAGAAAACCAAACCAAAACAAATAAGCAACAACAACAAAAAAAGTTACTGAATATTTTATGCAGTCAAACTCAGAGGTATATCAAGCACACACTAAATCATTGGAATAATAGTCAACTCTTTACTTTTAAAATTTCTGGCTGTTTAACCTAGATGGTTTAAATCATTGCTGGCATTAGTGAGATGGCTCGGAGATTAAAGACAGATGCTTATGTCAGAAGCATGACAATCCAAGCTTCATCTTTGGAATATACATAGAGTTAGGAGAAAGCAAACTCCACAAAATTATCCTCTGACTTTCATGAGCTATGAGTCATTGTGTACACACTCAATAATGGTGATGATGAGAGTGATCATTATTATTAATGAACAGTAGTAATACAATAGGTTAAAATAAAATTACACAAATCAGTTAAATCAAAAGTTAATTAGTGAAGCATATTTCTTCCAAATTATTGTTCTACATTTTAAATGATCCTTACATGGCCTAAAACTATAATACTGGTGTAGAAGAAATGCAGTGAAGTAATTCAGCATACATCTTTCTCAATTCTCAGTCTAGGGCTCCTTGCTTGTCATAATGACACATGAATCTTAATTATAAAGGTAGCAAAACCTCTGATTAATGCTTCTTTTTCTCTGCCTTCTCCACAACTATTGAATAAACACATTTTACTCTGTTAGTAAGTTGAACTTAAGTGAAGGCTGGAAATGTGGGTGAAGAAAGAGATCCATGCAATTTTTTCCCAGTGTTACTAAATATTTAAGTAAATGTTAAAGTGAAATGTTAGTATTTTTAATTGTATCTAAACATTCTTCAGAGATACTTGTCATCGTCCCTACTTATCTACTAGTATGTTCTATTGGTGACAGGATGCCTGGTTTCCTTGTGGCACAAGGCATTTGGAATTTGATCTTACATTTTTTTTTGTTGTTGTTGTTGTTGCCATAGCTAATCTTGGCTGTCAACTTGAAGATATTTGGAATCACTTAAAACCCAAACCTGCTGAGTATTAGTTTTCAGGCCTGTCCTTGGGGTTCTGACAGGAATAAGCCCTCAGCTGCAGCTGCTAATATACCACCTGTGCACATCCATTGTGGTTCCCTTTTTAAAGGGCCTTGTCTATCTCCCATCTTTCTCCCTCTCCCTCTCTCTCTGTTCTGCTCTCTTACTCTGCACTTCTTTCCTCTCTCTCCCCCTTTTTCCTCCCTCCTCTTTCCTGGTGCTCTTGTCTCTGGAGACTTGTCTCCCCCCTCTTTTTCATCCCGTTTATGATCCCTTGCCCTAATAAAAATATCTCTGCTTGAACCCTGTCTTATGACATCTTTCTCTTGCACCCTGATTTTCTTAAATTATAGTACTGGATACTACTGTCACAGATTTTCTTTTCTCACCCTCCCACTTTTTTCATTAAAAATAGATATTTTCTCATGCAATATATCCTGATCACAGGCCCTTTCCTTTCATCACTTCCTCATTTCTTCTCCTGTCTTGATCCAACCCTGCTCTGTCTTTCATTAGAAAAGATCAGGCCTCTAAGAGATAATGACAAAATGTAGCAAAATAAATTATAATAAGACAAAACAAAACCATCCCATTGAAGTTGGACAAAGCAACCCAACAGAAGACCAACAGCCCAAGAGCAGCAACAAGTTTTAGATTTCCACCCCTTCACTCACTCAGGAGCCCATAAAATTACTAAGCTAAAATCTTTAATATTTACACAAAATAAAATTTATTTTGTTAATTACATTATTTGAAGAATGAAGAAACACCTTAAATCTAGACCACAATTTCTGGTAACAATACTTATAAAATATGATGCAAAAAAGGAAACTTTGCTTTTTGCCTGCTCAGCCTCACTCTTTCTTGCAAATTGCCATGGCCAATATTAAATCTAACTTACATTTATTCAAGATTCCAACATGCACTGAAGACCAGCAGGTCTCCAAGAATCTTCTAGCATTCTAGCACTAGATTGAAATGGCTGACATATCCAGCCATATGGGCTGAACACCTAATGGGTTCTTCAGCTTTTCATTGTGAGACAGCTATTGCTGGACAATCTAGGCCATATCCTGAAATCAAACATTAAAAAGCAATATATATATATATATATATATATATATATATATATATATATATATATAGTGTGTGTATGTGTGTGTGTGTGTGTGTGAGAGAGAGAGAGAGAGAGAGAGAGAGAGAGAGAGAGAGAGAGATCATTAAATCAGTTCTGTTCCTTTAGAGGTGTTTAAAACTGTCAAACATGAGATTAAATTTTAGAATGTTCACAACCATAAAGACAACAGGCTTCTGTATCTCACAATGATCCATGTACTTAAATTATGCAAAGATACTGCTTTTAAGAAAGTTTTATTAGCATATTTGAGTTATGTGCCATAATGGGCTTCATTATGGCATTTTCATATGTGCACACACACACACACACACACACACACACACACATATATATATATATATAATAATATTTTAATCATACTTATTTCTTTGTCTTGTTCCAATGATTCCTTTCCTCCCCAACAACATCCCCTCTTAGTGTCACCATGTGTGCATGTGTCCCAGTGAGTTTCATTAGGATTGTTTACAGGGCCATGAGTAAACACACTACTGAAGAAAATGTCACATATACACACACACCCATCAACCATTACAGCACAGAAATAGCCAGAAATAGGTGATAGGTGAGACCGCGTAAGTGTTTCCCCCTTCAATGACAGGATATTGACAAGTTCAGTCTTGCGCAGATCTTTTACAGTTTAAGTATAGCTTCTGTGCATTCAGTGTTCTTCAGCTGTGCCATGCCCAGCTTTTGGCTTCTGATTTGGTGTTCGTTGAGACTTGCAGGTGGTAGTATACATGGTGGCAAATATATCCCATTAGGGTTGAAAATTGAACAATCTCTTATTCTCAGCACTTTAGCCAGTTATAATTCCTGCATTTATTACTGACAACTGAAAAAGCATACTTATTTGACCAAACCTAACCGACACTTACAACATAGTTATTTAGAGGGCAATTTGAAGGATACATTAAAGGTATTCCTCAATAGATTTTTTTTCATATAGATTTCTTTTTTAAAGAACATCTTTAAAATTTAAGTGTGCATGTGTTTGCTGAAATATATGTATGTGTACCAAATGTAGGCAGGTTCCCTCAGAGACAGTAAGGCATGTAGAATTCCCTGGAATTGGAGTCACAGGCACTTAGGGGGTCATGGAACTGAAGTCCTTGTTCTCTGCAAGAGCAGAAAGTGTTTTTCCTTTATAAATTTATTTAAGACTTCTCATCTTACATAACAGCCAGAGCTGCCCCTCCCTCCTCTCATTCTGGCACCCCCTTACTTCCCCCCTTCTGACCTATCAACCACATCTCAGAAAGGATAAGGCCTCGCATGGGGAGTCAACAAATCTGGCATATCAAGTTGCTACAGGACAAAGTCACCACCCCCACCCCCCACCAGCATTGTGGCTGAGTAAGGTAATCTACCATGGGGAATGGATTCCAAAAACCCAGTTCATGCATTAGAGATAAATCTTGATTCCACTGCCAGTGGCTAAGTTGTGAGAGGGACAGAGACAGAGAAGAAGGAGATGACTTGATAGAGAGAGCCATTATGGGGTTAGGGATAAACTTGGTCTAGGGAAATTCTCAGGAATCCACAAGGATTACCCCAGTTACGACTCCTAGCAACAGTGGAGAGGGTGTCTAAAATGGTCTTCCCCTGCAATCAGATTGATGACTATCCTAATGGTCTTCATTGATAGATCCTTCATCCAGTAACTGATGGGAGCATATGCAGACATCCACAGCCAAGCAATGAGCACAAGCTCTTGGAGTCCAATGGAAGAGAAGGAGGAATGATTATATGAGCAAAGGGGCCAAGATCATGATGGGGCAAACCACAGACAAAGCTAACCCAAGGTAGTGGGAGCTCACTGTCTCTGCACCGACAGCTGCTGAAACTGCATAGGATCAAACCAGGGCCTCTGCTTGTGGATAGGGCAGTTTGTGCAGCAAGTGCTCTTAAAGGCTGCATCAAATGCTTAAGCCTTGCCATGTAGTTTTCTGCCTTTACACTACTGTTTTAATAAATAAGATTTAGTACTAATTCAGTGTATATGTGCATATATATACATATGTGTGTATGTGTGTGTATAAATTGAAAAATAACTATTTTTACTGAAAACACTAGCATATTTTCTGATATATTATTTATAAAATTAATTCTCTGTATATTTTGCCCTTGTGACTTTACAGGTTTTATTGTGTGGTATAGAGTTCGCAATTAATTAGTTCTACCAATCCCAGGTGTTTAATAGTTCTGAAGTAGTCTCTGTTTTTATATTTAAAGAAAACCCTTCCTTCTAGAACTCTGTTAGGAAAAAAAAGTGTCATTTATAAAAGAGCATATATAAAATGAAAAGCCTTTCCTCCATGCAAAGTGTGCCATGCAGAAGATTCAGTGCCTGTGTGTCTCTACCTCAGCAGAATGACACCTGGGACTCAAGACTATTTCCTAGGGTTCTGGGGAGTGGATTAGATCCTTGAAAAGCAGTTTCCTATCACAAACATGTTCTTTCATTTGACCCCAGTACCACAGAAAAGTAACAAATACCTCATATAGCTAAATAATTTCTATTCGAAATGTAAATCTTTAATCTGAGATGCTTTCGAATCTTACTTATCAAACACAAAAATATTTTTTAGACTTACTATGATGCTTATATTATCAAAGAATTTTAAATTCAAAATTTTATGTCCATGGTTCAGAGAAACATTATGCATTTTAGTTGAGTTATTTGTCTATAAGCCCTATTTAGTGGATGCTAGAGTGGGAGGAAGAGATAAAGGGAGAGAAGAAGTAATGACATTCTATGTTGCTCAGGACCAAGGCACCCCTCTCTCTGTGCTGAGCAAACGGCTTTGCCACCCGGCTACAGCTGCAGCTCTTTGTTTCTGAATATCTGTATTTCACTCATCACGGTAAGTGAGCAGTTACTCATGTGATCGCTTCATAAATGAGTAAGCTGCAGTTCTAGGTTTGTGAAAATAAAACCATGTTTTATAAATAGATAATGTTTGCACTATAGAATGTATGCAAATTGCCAAGGACAATTTCAGGTACAGAGCGGATTCTTTTAGTGTGTCACAAACTCACTTTTCAGTCCTTTCTATACAAAATGTTATTGTTTTAAATTTAAGCCACATAAGTGCCTTTGTGAGAATAGTATGTAAATTCATCAAAGGGATTCCCTTTGAAGAGAAACGAGCTAAAACTGACTGAAAGAAAATCACCCTAACAGAACTGTTAGTATGAGACCTCTTCCTTCCCCAGGTAGTGTTTATATGTCACGTGCAGAAATTCTGTTTTGTTATTTTTATTAGTGTCAGGAGCACTAATGCTCTACCACAGGCCTGCCTTAGCCCTATCTTCAAATGCATATCACAAAGTACATGTAAGAAGAAGTCCAAGAAGTCTTAATTACAGATTAAAAAGCTGACAGTGTGCTGTACATAACCAGCATTTTCAATAATACTGGCTGCTAATGTTTATAAAAATAATAACAGGCAAGTACAGTAATCCTAATAGGTGGTCTGAACAAAATACAATTTCTTTAAAAACTTAATGAAGAAATGAATTTTAAAAATAAATTAGGAAGCTTTCTTCATCACTATATTTTACCATAAAAGATTCTGAGGAAATCATAAGAAACCTTGTGTTTCCATCTACACTTCTCATTCAGTCATATTCATGTCCATCATGGCATTAATCTTTTCCCATGGTAATGATTTAGAATTCAGACTTACAATGTTTTGTGACCTGTGGATAAGCCAGGCAACAGAATAGGAAGCAGAATTCTATGTTTAATCTGAAATTGTTAGAAAGGGAGTGGAGAAAAAGCTCATGACAGTCTTCTCAGAAATATTAATGTAGTAAAATATATTTACTCTGTTACCTAAGAAGTGACAGTAGTCCCTTAATCTGTAAGAATGATCTCTCCTGCAATAGCAGCAAATAAAAAGAAAGATGCATATTATGGATAGTTTGAGTATCAGCACATCACCGTGCTGTAATATATCATGCTTCACTGTGACACATTCTCCCATTTGTCACCTTATGTCATGTTACTATATCTCAAGAGACACAATGTTGCCCAACCTTTTTTCTTTTCTCCTCCTGTGGCTGATGGACACCGAATATTTGACACACAAAACATAACTATTTTAAAGCCCAAAAGGTCTCAGCCAGAAGCTTTCTAAATGGATATTTCAAGGACTGAATACCATAGAATGTGGTTATTTAAATGTATATTGTTTAGGTTGAATTTCTAGTAGAAACAAGTATTTTCCTCTTCTTGGGTACATTTTGCATTGCAGATGATGAGAAATTCCCTTTTGATTTGTTTGTACTGTAGAAAGGGGTTATATTTATGTTTGTTTTCTGTCAAAAAGAAAATCTGGTACAATTTTTATCACCATAAAAGCTCAAAGATAGTTAAACTCTCCTTTTTTTTTTTTCAATCATTTGTTACATTTGTTATCAACTTAAGTATTTCAGGTTAAGGTTTGGAAATTTTTTTTTTGGAGAGTGCAGAAAGATATCCATGGATGTGAAGCCCCCCATACTTTCATCAGAATTCAGGAAACAGAGGCTGCAGGAAGAGACAAGCCAAAGGACATTCTACAGAAAGTGCCCACCGAAGGCTGGTGTTAACAGAGTCAGAAACCCCTTACTCACATCTAGAGATAAACATCAAATGCTCTTGTCATATGATCCTGTCTCAGACTTTTATATATACTGATTACTTTTAATTAATTTTTATTTAAATTAAAAAATATTATTTTACATATCAATCTCAGGTCCCTCTCCCTCCCATCCTCCCATTCCACCCCCTTTCTTCTCCTCAGGTAGGGTGATGATCCCATGGGGAATTATCAAAGTCTGTCTCATCATTTGGAGCAGGGCCTACACTGAGAGAGTATCCCTCCATAGTGAATGGGCTTCCAAAGTCCATTCATGCACTAGGGATAAATACTGGTTCCACTACCAGAGGGCCCACAGACTGCCGAGTACTTCCAATTGACACCCATGTTCAAGGGGCCTGCTTCAGTCTTCTGCTGGTTTCCCAGCTCTCAGACTGATGTAAGTGTGTTCATACTTGCTCAGATCAGCCGTTTCTGTGGGTTTACCAAGCATGGAATTAACCCCTTTGCTCATCACTCAGATTCTTTACTAATAATGGTTCCCTGAAACTGACACACCAGCTGTGAGGTTTGACCATAGGGATGTACTAAAACTACTAGCATCAGAGCTGGGTGTTCTCCTACAGCTTCTGTTTCTCTATCAAGTTGGCTGATAACCTTTTCTCTTCCAAGGGCGCTGGCCATCTTTTAAAGGCACATAGGGATTATTTGTTATTCAGACCTTGTTTATTTAAACTTTTCCCTTTTGATTCATTTGGCTAATGTCTCCTATACATGAAACCTTTCTTAATAGGATATTTGTTACACATTGAAAACTCATTTCTGTTCACGTCTCACACACTTGCAGAGGTCAGCTCTGTTAATATCCAAACCCCCTATGAAGAATTATAGTTCCTTCCTTTGACACATGAACTGGACACAGACTCCTTCAGGATTTAGCCCAGCTTTCTTTCTAAGCTGAATATCTGACATCTTCACATCTATCAGTCCAGCCATAGGATCTTCCCTGTGCCTTGAAATATGTGTTTCCTCAGTGTGGGTAGGAGCTTCCTCAGACAGGATACCTTTCCCTTCTGTCTCCCACCATAGAAAATCAACACCATCCTTAAAAACCACCTCCAAGCTTCCAAAAGCTTGTCCTACTGCTCTGAAATGAATATATCTTCCTTCCTTTATGCTCCAATAATGACAGCATCTTTACTGCCATCCCAAGATCTATGACCTAGACTTATTGTTTAAATGCATTGTTGTTAAGAAATCCGTAGAGATCCTTCAATAGAACGTCTGTGCTCATAGCCCTTCCATTAAATAATAAATCATGAGTTGCTTTCTGAGTGCCGCTAATCTGCCACTCGTTGGTTAGATTTTTGAGCTGCTTGAGGTCTTTCATGTATTCCACTTTTTATTCCCCCATGAAACAAAAAAAAATTCCTCAGACTAAATTAAGTGAAGCAGAAGATACCCAGACAAGACAGATTTTATTTGGAATTTTTCTTGTGTTTTAATTAAATCCTCATTAAAGACAGAAGTTCAGCAGTGATCGTGTTAACATATAAATCTGAAAAATTATTTCTCTCTCATGTTTTTCCAGGAATGTTAAGGATTTATTTTCTATTTACTGCATAATGTGCATTGTGTAATGCCCATTTCACTTTAGCATACACTCAATGTCCTCCAGGCCCCGTCACACTCTCTTGTTCAGTAGAAAAATTTATATTGCTTATTAGTTTGAGACAGAATATATTATTCTGTAAGTTATAGTCATATATGAACTTCTATAGATCAGTTGCTGTTTTAAAAGTAGAATTATAGAATTCATCATATATTTTTATAACTTATTTATTCTTAGTTTGTTTAGAAATCCTCCTTCATGTTTGTAAGAGTACATATTGTTATGTCCTAATTCATAATTCCCTGTTTAATTTCTCTCTGTGAAATAATTGTTTTTTATTTTTTGCCTCGCCCTTCTCTTTACAATCATTCAGATATGCTACCTACCTCACATATGTTTATATATACTTGAAATAATTAAATGTTGACATCTGTATTTAATTTTAATGTAAATGAAAAACATTACAAGGATTTGAAATTTGATTTATTTTTTAAACTTGAAAACCTGTGTTAATTTGTTATATTTAGTATTATTTCCTAGAAGCCCATTCTTTTCTAATGAGAGACAGAAAGGGAGCAGATCTGGATGGGAGAGAGGGCAGGAGCAACTGGGAAGAAAAGAGGGAGGGGAAACCATAATCAGGGTACATTATGTGAGCAAAGATTTTTTTCAATAAAAGCTACATTGGAGAATGGCACACCCACTTTCACAGGGATCCGCGGTACTTTTGTTTGTCCCTATCCTAGTCACTTAACCAGTACTTTGTGAGACAGGGTCTTTCTGTCAACTCAGACGTATTTCCTGTCTCAGCCTTCTGCATAGCTAGGGTTAGCGGTATTCAGAAATATTTCTGATATGTATATTCATATACATATGTGTGTGTGCGTGTGTATGCATATATTATATATGTGAAACTCTTTAACATTTGTGTGGATAGTTTTTTGTGCAAATGTGAAACTACTTATCTAGGATATGTATATAAAATGAAATCTCAGCATAAAAGGCTGTATTTTACATTTTAAAAGACATTACTTTATTAGCCTCCCTACAAGTATTTTGATCAACAGTATGTTGAGAAACAAAGTACATATTTGTATGATGGGACAACAATGAAATTGATTATTAAGCTTTTGGTGTCTGTACATCTATAATAACTTGCTTTTCAGATCGGTGCCATTCGATTCATTTTAGAAACGAGACTGTTTTCAGAAGGGCCACAATGCATTGGATGGTGAGGGATTTGCGACTATATGGGTAAAATATTTTCAATAAGGACTCACTACTTTCTTATCCTACAATTGCACAGCTAACACCCTCCCCTACACATTCTAAAAGCACCAAACTCATGGATCACTATGCCTGGCTTTTACACTCAAGCTGCTGAAAATGTTGTTCCCTCAAGGAAGAATGCCTGCACCCCTCAGCTTGTGTATTCTATTTTGCATGGGTGTGTTCATGAATCACATTCCATTGATTCAAACCATAACTCTACTGCAGCAGTCATTCTAACAAATCCAACTCTGCTTAGAAAAATGATTTTGTTTTATCTCAAATGCCAATGTTAAAATTACTTAGCAGGTGGGAAAACCAGAGCAAAACTAAAATGACTATCCTTGCATTGTTTATATTAGAATTCAGAGTTCTTCACTTACCAGAAAAAAAGACAATAGCTATAAAACATTCACCTATACAAGAATACTTACTGTACCTTCTTTTACATGGACTTGAAATGGGAAAACGTGTCTCTCAATTTTTGTAAAACAAAACAACTTATACAGAGTGTTTTACAGAAGCAAAATGTCAATGCCCCTTAGTTCCAGCAATGAAACTAACTCTAATAAAAAAACAATTGGTCTTTAAGAATTATTTGTCATTAGAAAGCATTGAAGTGCACACATTTCATTTTCTTGAGGCAGAGGAAAGTTAGGCTTTATTTTTTTGTTGTTGTTGTTTTTCCCTGCATTCATTCATTCATGAAACCCATAGGATTACAACTGCTTAATTTACATTCAGGAAGCTTACTGCTTCAGATATTGATATATTACAAATAAATCCTATTACAAATACATTTGAGAAGCTGAGTTTCAAGTAACACCTTGCTTAATATCCAGAGAAAAGTATTACATGATAACTCTTACAATTTTTTCTTGTTTGTTTGTTTTGTTTTAAATTTTATACTTGCATGTTTTGTTTAGACCATGAGTACAAAGGTTGGAATTGATCAAAATTGCATAATTAAAGTACTATATTAAGTAGATATATCGAGAGAGGACAGTCATGTCTTGTACTTGATTTTAATGGACTCACTTTGAGTTTCTCTCAGTTTGATTTGATGTTGGCTGTTGGCTTGCTATATATTGCTTTTGTTATGTTCAGATATGTTGGGTTTTTTGAAGGCTTTTCAGCATCTAATGAGATGATCATATTCTTATTTTCTTTCTGTTTGTTTATATAGTGCGTTGCATTGACAGATTTTTGTGTGTTGAACTTCCCTGTATCTCGGGGATGAAGCCTACTTGATCATAGTGATTGAATTTTTTTTAATATGTCCTAGGATTTGGTTTGCCAGTATTTTACTAACTAGTTTGGAACAATGTTCATGAAAGAGACTGGCCTATAATTCTCTTTCTTAGTTGAGCCTTTATGTGGTTTGGTTACTTGAATAACTGATAATGTAGCCTCATAAAAAGAGTTTGGCAATTTCCTTTTGTTTCTATTGTGTGGAACAGTTTGAGGAATATAGGTATTATCTCTTTTTTTGAATATCTGGTAGAATACTGCACTAAAATCACCTGTGCTTGAGCTTTTTATTGTTGTTGTTTTTTACTGAGAGATTTTTGATGACTCTCTATTTGTTTATCTGGTCTTGATGTAATTCTGGTTGGTATATTGTACTTATCCAGAAAAGTGTCCATTTCCTTTACATTTTCATATTTTCTGGAGTAGATATTTTCAAAGTCTGACCTAATGATTATCTGAATTTTCTCAGTGTGTCTGTGTTTTTGTCCCCTCCCCGTTTTCATCTGTCTTTTGGTTACTTTGGATAAAGATTTATCTTTTTCTTTTCTCAAAGAACCAGCTCTTTGTTTCATTGATTCTCATACTGTTTTCATTTTATTGATTTCAACCTTCAATTTGATTATTTCCTGGTGTGTACTCCTCCTGGGTTGGCTTGCATCTTTTTTACTAGAGTTTTCAGGTGTGTTGTTAAGTCCTTAGTGTGAGATTTATTCACTTTCTTTATGTAAGCACTTAGTGCTATGAACTTTTCTCTTAGCACTGCTTTCATAGTGCCCATAGTTTTGGGTATATTGTCCTTTCATTTTCATTGAATTCTACGAAGTCTTCAATGCCTTTAATGTTATTGTATCTTTGACCCATGGGTGATTCAACTGAGCTTTGTTTAGCTTCCATGAGTTTGTAGGCTTTATGAAATTAGTGTTCAATTCTTACTCTAAGGCTTACTGACCTGATAAGATACAGGAGGTTATTCCATTTTCTTTTTCTTTTTCCTTTTTGTATCTGTTGAAGTTTGTTTTGTTATTAAGTATGTGGCCAATTATAGAGAAGGTTTCATGAGGTGCTAAGAAGAAGATATTTTCTTTTGTTTTGGGATGGAATGTTCTATAGATGAAGTTAAGTCCATTCTGTCTGGTTTCTGATAATGGATCAGTATTAATCTCTGGTATATGAATGGATTTTGGGAGCCCATTCCACATAGAGGGATACTCTCTCAGCCTAAACACATGGCAGAGGGCCTAGTCCCTGCTTCAAATGATATGATAGCCTTTGAAGATCCCTCATGAAAGGCCTCACTCTCCCTGGGAAGCAGAAAGCTAATGGGATAGGGGGATATTGGAGGGCAGGGGAAGATAGGAGGGAGAACTGGGATTGACATTTAACACAAATTTGTTTACTAATTTAAATTTAAAAAATGAAAAAAAATTCTATTTGGTAGACCTATCCTGCCCATTGGTGAGAATAGGGTGTTGAAGTTTCCTACTACTTTTGTCTAGGGTTTGATGTGCCATTTAATCTTTAGTAATGTTTATTAATGTTACATATGTATGTACTCTTGTTCAGAATTGAGATTTCATCATCTTGGAGTTCTCCTGTGATGAGTATGAAGTGACCTTTACCATCTCTTTAGAGCGATTTTACTTTGAAGTCTATTTTGTCAGATATTAGGATAGCTATACCTGTTTGGTTCTTAAGATTGGAAAATCTTTTCCCAACCCTTTACTATGAGGTAAATTCTGTCTTTGTGGTTAAGATGTGTTTCTTGTATGCAAGAAACACGGATTCTGTTTTTGTATCCATGCTGTCATCCTGGGTCCTATGTATAGGTGAATTGATATAAAGATGTATTAATGACACATGATTATTAATTTCTGCTGTTTTTCAGTGGTAGTGTTTGTGTGTTTCTTTTCTTTGGGGTTTACTGGTGTGAGATTATGTTTTGCCTGTATTTTCATGGATGTAGCCAATTTCCATGGATTAAAGTTTTTCTTATGCATTTTCTATAAGACTGGATTCATTGATAGGCATTGTTTAAATCTATTTTTTTTGTGGTTGTTGTTGTTCATATCTTGTTTTCTCCATCTATGGTGATTGAAGGCTTTGCTGGCTATAGTAGTCTGGGCTGGCATCTTTGGTTTCTTAGTATCTGCAGCACATCTGTCCAGGACCTTCTAGCTTTCATTGTTTCCATTTAGAAATTAGGTTCAATTCTGATAGCTCTGCCTTTATATGTTACTTGCTTTTTTCTTCTTAATACCATTTTTTAAATGTTTAGTTACTTATTATTATGTAGAAAGGTTTTTTTTTTCTTTTTTTGTTTTTGTTGTTAACTCTATTTGGTATTCATTAAGCTTCTTGTAACTTCATAAGCATATTGTTCCTTAGGCTGGGAAAGTTTTCTTTGGTTATTTTATTTTCTTCAATTATTTTGTTGAATATATTTTCTGTACTTTTGATCTGGAGTTTGTTTTGTCTTCTATCCCTATATTCTTAGGTTTGGTTTTACATTGTGTCACTTATTTCTTGGATGTTTTATGTTAGAATATATTGGAGTTAACATTTTCTTTAACCCAGATGAATATATTTCTTGTATTTTATCTACAACTCCTGAAATTCTCTATTCCATCTCTTATATTCTGTTGGCTATGCTTGCACCTGTAATTCCTGTTCATTTACCCAGATTTCCCTCTGTGTCTTATTATTGTCTCTACTTCAAATTTTAAGTCATGAATGATTTGCTTCACCTCTTCAATATTTTTTTCTTGGTTTTCTAGGCTTTCTCTAAGATATTTATTGATTTCTTCAAAATTTTGTTTGTATTTTTGTCCATTACTTTAAAGGAGATTTTTATTTCTCTTTAAGGTCTCAACAACAGATGCAGAGGAAATAAAGAGAATCATCAGATCATACTTTGAAAATCTTTATTCCACAAAAATTCAAAAAAATAATGGAAATGGACATTTTTGGATAGATATCACTTACTAAAAATATATCAAGACCAAACAAGCAATTTGAATAGAACTATAATCCCTAACAAAATTGAAACATTCATCAAAATTCTTCCTACCATAAAAAGTAAAAAGCCCAGGGTCAGACAGCTTCAGTGCAGAATTTTACCAGAAATTCAAAGAAGAGCTAATACCAATACTCCTCAAATTGTTCCACACAATAGAAGCAGAAGGGTCATTGCCAAACTATATTATGAGGCTATAATTACTCAGGTACCCAATCCACACAAAGGCACAACTAAGGAAGAGAACTACAGAATGATATTCCTCATGAATATTAATGTAAAAATTCTTAATAAAATACTGGCAAATTTAATCCAGAACACATCAGAAAAATCATCCACCATGACCAAATAGGCTTCATGCCAAAGATGCAGGTATGGTTCAAAATATGAAAATCCATCAATGTAATCCATCATATACAGAAACTAGATGCTGAAAAACCCTTTGCAAAATCCAACACCCCTTCCTGATAAAGATTTTCAAAAGATCAGGGATAAAGGACCATAACTAAACATAAAAAAGCAATATACAGAAAAGCAACAGCCAATATCCAACTAAATGGAGAGAAACTCAATGCAATTTCTCTAAAATCAGGAATAAGATAAGACTGTCCACTCTCTCCATATCTCTTCAATATTGTACTTAAAGTACTTCCTTGAGCAATAAGATAGCAACATGAGATCAAAGCAATATAAATTGGAAAAGAAGAAGACAAACTTTCACGATTTGCAGATGATATGATAGTTTATATAAGTTACACAAAAATCTCTACCAAGGAACTTATACAGCTGAGAAACATCTTCATCAAAGTGGCAGCATACAAGACATACAAGATTAACAAAAGAAATCAGTAGCCCTACTATATAGAGATGACAAAGGAGCTGAGAAAGAAATCAGAAAAACAACACCTTTTACAATAGCCACAAACAACATAAAATACCTTGGGGTAATGCTAACCAAACAAGTGAAAAACTTATATAACAAGAACTTTGAGTCTTTAAAGAAAGTATTTAAAGAAGAAACCAGAAAGTGGAAGAATCTCTCATGCTCTTGGATGGGTAGGAGCAACAAGTAAAAATGGCAATCTTACCAAAATCAATCTACAGATTCACTGCAATCCCCATAAAAATTCCAGCACAATGCTTCACAGACCTTTAAAGAATAATACTCAACATCATATGAAAAAGCAAAAGACTCAAGATAGCCAAAACAACCCTGTACAGTCAATGAACTTGTGGGGGCATCACCATCCCTGACTTTAAACTCTATTATAGTGCTGAAAACAGCATGGTATACACACAAAAATGGATAAGTAGACCAATGGAATCAAATCGAAAATCCTGATTTTAACCCACACACCTAGGAACACCTAATTTTTTACAAGAAGCTAAATTTATACTGTGGAGAAAAGAAAGCATCTTAAACAAATGGTGCTGGCATTACTGGATACTGATGTTTAGAAGACTGCAGATAGATTCATATCTATCACCATGCACAAAACGTAAGTCCAAATAGATCAAAGACCTCAACATAAGCCAGCCACACTGAACCTCTTAGAAGAGAAAGTGGGTGGTACATTGAACAAAATGGTACAGGGGACAACTTCCTGAACATAACACCAGTAACAGGCAGACTGAGATCCACAATTAATAAATGGTACCTCCTGAAACTGAGAAGCTTTGGTACAGCAAAGGACATAGTCAACCAGATAAAATGGGAGCCCACAGAATGGGAAAAGATTCACTAACCACACATCTGCCAGAGGGCTGATTTCCAAAATATATAAGAATTCAAAAAGGTAGTTACCAAAATACCGAATAATTCAATTAAAAAGTGGAGTAAAGAAATACATAGATAATTTTTAATGGAGGAATCTCAAATTGCTGAAAGACACTTAAGAAAGTGCTCAACATTTTTAGCCATCAGGGAAATGCAAATCAAAACAACTCTGAGAAACCATCTTAATCCTGTCAAAATGGGTAAAATAAAAAACACTGAAGACAGTTTATGCTGGAGAGGAGTGACAAAAGGGGCAAACCCCTCCACTGCTGGTGGAAGTACAAACTTGTACAAACTTGTACAGCCACTTTGGAAATTAGTATGGCAGTTACTCAGGAAAATGGGAATCAGTCTACCTCAAGATCCAGTAATTCTACTCTTAGGCATATACGCAAAAGATACACATTCATACAACAGGGACATCTGTTAAAGTATGTTTATAGCAGCATTTTTTTTGTAATAGCCAGAGTCTAGAAGCAACATACATGTCCCTCCACCAAAAAATGGATGGCGAAAATGTGGTACATTTACACATTGGAATATTACACAGGGGAAAAACACAACAGAATCCTGAAATTCACAGGGAAATTGATGGAACTAGAAGAAACCATCTTAAGTGAGGTAACCCAGTCACAAAAAAGAGGAACATGGTATGTACTCACTCATATAAGGATTTTAGACATAGAGCAAGGGTTTTATAACCTACAATTCACACAGCCAGAAAAGCTAGGAAACAAGGAGGACCCTCACAGAGACATACAAGATCTCTTAAGCAAATTGGGAGCATGAAGGAAGAGGGGAGTGGGTTAGGATAAAAAGAAGGAGAGAAGTGGTGGGCATGAGGGAACAGAAAGATTGAGACAGGAAAAGAATAGAAGAGAACAAGAAAAGTGTTACCATAATAGAGGGAGCCAGGATAGATTTAAGGAGAAATCTGACACTAGAGAAATGCCCAAAGATCTACAAGGATGAATCCATCTAACAATCTAAACAATGGCCAAAATGATGTGATATACTTTGAAGACTCCCCATGGAAGGCCTCACCTTCCTATGGAGCAGAAATGGGATGGACTAGGGTTTGGTGGGGGTGATAAGGGAGATGGTGAGGGAGCTGGTATTGACATGTAAGACAACTTTGTTTCAAATTTAAATAAAAAAGAAAAGATAGTTATTTTTAAGGTTGTTTTCTTCTGCTTTGTCTGCAATTGGATGTTGTGGTCTTGCTGGTATAAAGCCCCTTGTTTCTGGTGGTGCCATCTTGCTCTTTAGGTTGGTGCATGAATTTTTGCAGTGGCACATACCCATGTCTTCCTCTAATTGGTGCAGGGTCTTTTTCCAATCCTGACAGTCAGTGTCTACGCTTCAGGTATCCTTTGTTGGAATGATGTTTGTAATTGATGTCTGTTGGTCTTCTCTGTGCTGTTGTAGTCTGTATCTCAAGGAGCATTGAGGTCACAGTGGGTGGATGGGTTTGGGGGCAAAGTGGTTCTTGTGGGTTACAGGGTCTGATGGGGTGATGTTGGAGCAGCCAAAGGTGTGGCAGAAACAGGTTGGGGAGGAGCCTGGGTTTTGCCCCAGGGCTTAGGTCCTAGAACTGTGCCACCCAGCTGGGTGGGTGGTGGGGTAGTCACTTACCTCATGGTCCTCTCTGTGCAGTCCTAATCTGAATTTTCTAAGAAGATCTGTCCACTTCCAAAAACCATTTGTTGTAGTGCTGTCTTTTCTTCCACAGCATGTGTTCTTGGATTCTTTATCTAAAATTATTTGTCTCCACTGTGTGGGTTCTTTTCAGTTCTATTTCATTGATCTGTCTTCCAGTTCCAAGACACTTTTATTAATTACTCTGTAGAGTAACATAAAATTAGGGATGGTGATACCTCCAGCTGTTATTTTATTATTCAGGCTTGTTCCCCTATCCTGAGTTTTCTCTATTTCCGAGTAGAATTTAAAACTGCTTTTCTTTCTTTTCAAATTCTATAAATAGGTTTAGAATTCTGAGGGGAGTGTGTTGAACTTATAGATTATTTTTTGTAAGATGGCCAATTTTAGAATATGGATCCTACCAATTCATGAATCAAGATGTTCTTCACTTTTTTCTTTAGTCTCTCAAAGGTCTCATTGCATTAGTATTCCATGCCATTAGATTTATTCTAAGATATTTTTTGTGCCATTGTGAATAGGATCATTTTTTTGAATCCCTTTTTGGGTATACTTGTCATTTATATATAAGAAGGATATTCTCATTTGAATTAACTTATATTCTGCTACTTTGATGAGGTCTTTATGATCCTATAGGTATAGAAGGTATAAGTCATTTACAAATAGGATAATTTTATTTCTCCTTTTGCTATTGTATTCCTTTAAGTTCCTCATATTTCTCATTTCTTTACCCAAGACTTTAAGCAATATACTGAACAGTAAAGGAGAAAATGTATATCCTTGTTAATAATGTTTGCTAATGGCTTTCTATATAATCTCCTTTTGTATTCTGAGATATGTACTCTGTATCCATAGATTCGCTAAGACTTTTATAATGAGGTAATGTTGGATTTTGGCATCCAATAACATGATCTGTCCTTTAGTCTATTTATGTGATTGAATTAAATATGTTGACATGCATCTCTACAATGAGACTGACTTGATCTTGGTTAATAATAATTTTAATGTGTTCTTGAATTTTATTTACAACTGTTTTATAGAGGTTTTTTTATTCTAAATTAATTTAAAATATTTGCGGATGGTTTTCTTTATTCTTGAATATTTGGCTTTGTTGACAAAGTAGTACTGGCATTATAACAAGAACTTGAAAGGGTTAACCCTCTTTATATTTTTTTTGGAATACTTAGATAATAAATATGGTAATAATAATAATAATAATAATAATAATAATAATAATAATAATAATAATAATAACAATAATAATGCTAGTGTTTCTTTGATGATCTAGTAGAATTCTGTGATGTATCCAATTGGGCTTACTATAAATTTATATATATTTTAATTACTGCTTTTCTCTCATTAGTTGTTATGGATTTACTTTAATTATTTACTTCATCTTGCTTTAATTTTGGTAGGGCATATGAATCTAGAAATTCATCAGTTCCTCAGATTTTCCAGTGTGGTGAAGTACAGATATTTAAAGTGTAAGTTTGTAAATCTCCAAAATCTTTGATATTACTTGAAATACTTCATTTTTCCATCTCTGGCTTTAGTGATTTTAATTTTTTTCTTCTTTTGGTAAATTGGTCAAAATTGTGCCAACCTTGTCAATCTTATTAAAGGATAAAATTTCCATTTTGTTGATTCTTTTTGTTTAATTTTTTGTTTATATTTAACTAATTTTAATCCTGAGCTTGTTATATCTATTCTTTTGCGGGAAGGTGTCTGCTCTTGTGTTTGCAAGGCCATCAGGTTCAACATTTTCTACCATTTCTATTGTTGTTGGTATATGTTTTTTTATTTTGTAATCAGATAATGTGCATGATGTTGTTTTAATATTCTTAAAATTGTTCAGTCTTGATTTGTATGCATACAACTTTGGTGAAAGTTTCTTGGTTTGCTGAGAATAAAGTATATTCCTAAAGTTTAAATAGAATATTTTATAGACTTCAGGCATATTTATTTGGTTTATGATTTTATTTAGCTTCAATGTGTCTCTTTAGTTTTGTCTAATTACTGCCTCTTGATTAAAATTTAATATTTAAGTCACAGACTATCAATATATTGGGCTCAAACTTATTTTTAGACAAAAGATTTCTGCTTTTTTTTAAACAAAATAAGATGTTATTGTATCTAATGAAAATTTTGTTGTTGCACTTTTCCTTTCATGAGTATGAAGTTTTTTTCCTCATTTTTTCTGGTTAGTTTTGATTTGAGTGTATTTATTCAGAGTTTAGAATACCTTGGTCTGCATGTTCCCTTGTTCCATTTGCTTTGAACAGCATTTTTTGTCTTTTTACCCTTTACCCTAAAGTGGTGATGGTGAGCTGGATTTTATTTTTTTTAAAGGGGGAAGGTATCCAAGGGATGAATTTGTTTTCTTATCCAATCTTTTAGTTTGTGTGTTTTTATTAGTTAATTGAGGTTGGTAATGATGAGAGTTCCTGTTAATTATGTTCACCAAATTCTGTTATTTTGTTGATTTGGTGTTATTTCCTTAATATGTCTTTTTCTCAACTATTCTGGGATTACACATTTCTGATTCCTAATTGGGTATGCATTTTGTTCCTTCAGACTCAGACTGAAATATTACTTCCAGTATTCTTTTCTGGGGCTGGATTTGTGGAGAAAAATTCATTAAATCTGTTTTATTCATGGAAATATTTTCTTTCTCAAGTTGAGTATTGTTTTGGTTGGTCACAGTTGCCTTGTAGAACTTGCACAACATTACTCTGGACCCTTCAACATTGCCAACGAGAAGCCAAAAGTTATTCTTATGATGGCTTTATATGTGAATTGATCTTTCTCTTTTATTTCTTTCAATAGTATTTTTAGTGGTTTGATTATTATTTGTTCAGTGAGTTTCTTTTCTTCTCCTATCTATTGCTATTTATACTTTCACTTAATAGGTGTCTTTCTCCTTAGGTTGCAGAAGTTTTTAATGTGATTTTGTAGAAAATTTCAGGGTTATCTCCGCTTCTTGCATACCCATTTGTGGTAGGTTTATTATTTTTATGCTCGCCCACATTTCCTGCATGTTCAGTCCCTGGTTGCTGTTGGTTTTGAGTCAGAATTTTCTGTAATGAAGTGATCCGTTTCCTCTTTCTTGTCTTAAAGATCAGATGCTCTGTCTTCTACTTGATGTAATCTGTTGGTGACACTTTCCTGTGATTGATTTATTTGATTTCTGAAGTTCTTTACCTCAAGTTTAACTTTATTTTGACTTTTATCCTATCTTTTAACTATGTTCGATTTTCGTTTCTTGATTACTTTTCATCAATGCTTTCAGATGTTTGTGGTTTTTGCATTCCTCACTCAGGCATTTGGTCATGAATACTTTTAGTTCCTTTACTATATTTTAGTCATGATTTTTAAATCATTTCTTGATTATTAGCTAAGTTGCTTTGCTCAGAGAAAATTGCAATGGGGTAACATATAGAAAACATGTATTATCTCTATCATCATGATTATTAATTTTGTTTGTGGTTTTGCAGTTGGACTTAAGCATTTGAAGTTAGGTTGTTGTTAGTGGTTTCCTCTTTGTTGAGTGTTTGGATACTTAATTGCTTTACTCCAGTTTGTCAGGTTGTGAAATAGATAACCTTGGTGTTCTGTCTTGAGGCCACTCTATGTTGGTGTGTAAATATGGTGTCAGAAATGGCTTTGGGTTTGCTATAGAAAACTGTGCAACCGCTGAGACTGTGAGTAAATCTTTTGTAAGCTTAAAAGATTATTGTACCACTCCTGCCCTTGCCAGCAAGGAAGACTTGACTCCGGGAAGATCTTCTTCATGCAGGTTTAATCAGGATCCTTGAAACATGTTCTTCTGACCCATGGGGCCCGGGGGACCCCTGCGCAGGATTAAATACCCTTGTGCTAACCAACCCCAGTGAGCTACATGGCCCCTGCAGATAGGCTACTCTAATTTGGAAGCAGACAGGCTGAACAGACTTAACCAAATTAGGGCTTGTTTACACCAGAGAGCCCTCACCCTTGGGCAGGTGGAAGGCAGAAGCCAGCGCCATCTTTAAGGCATAGCACTTCACGACTCTCTACAGATTATGTCTCTGACAATCTTCAGAAGACTTAAGGTTTACTGAATTTTGCAAGTGGAGTTCTGGATAAGAAGGCACATAATGACAGTGCCTGGAGATACATAGGTAGGAGTTCTGATAGGCAATAAAGTAGGTGTGGGGGATGTGGCCTTGGTAAACTGAGAATACATGGTTGAAATATTGTTATTATTACTTTTAAGATACATTGTAATATAATTTTTTCATTTATTTTTCTTGTTCCCCTTATATCTTTATGTCTACATTCCTTCTTTCACATTCTGAATCAGTTCTCCAAACTTATTATTTCAAATTTAGTCTCTATCAGGTATGTTGTGCTTTGATTGTATTTTAAAACTTAGTTCTTCTTAAGGTATTTTATTTTTACCTGAGTTAACTGACACATTTCATAATCTTCACAGGAAAATGTTTATCATATATGCACACACATATTTCATATAATATGTATAGTATATATTGTCATGAATATATTTTTAAAAACCATTATGGTAAAATATGTAATATGAGGTATACTCTCTTCTAAATATGTAATAGAATATACTTATAGGTTCAATATTATTCAATGCCTCTCTAGATCATATTCAATGTGCTTAACTGAGACATTTTATCCTATTATTACAAGCATCTCATTTCATCCAGCCCCTGATAACCAGTCATATTATTGTTCTTATGAAAATTGTTAGTTATAGATAATGCAAATATAATCACATAGTGTTCACTCTTTTGTAAACGGAATATTTCCTTTGCATCCATGTTGTTACATATCATTGGGAACTTCAAGAAAATGAAAGTTTACTCATTGAAACCTAAAACTAATGAAAGAAATTGAAGAAGGCAATAAACATAATCTGTTCTCTTTAATGATATTTACTATTACTAAAATATTCATATTTCACAAGAAAGTCTTGAGATTCCATTTAATATCAAAATCCAATGTCAGTAAAATTTATTTTAAAATTTCTCCAGAACCCCTAATGACCAAGAATAGTGAAAAATAACTGTTAAAAATCAGGATGTTTGCTTTCTTTATTTTTAGATATTAAATTACTGGCAGGAGAACAGACATATTGACCAATGGAATCGAATGAAGAGAGCAGTAACCAACTCACTCATGTATAGCTAACTCATCTCTCACAGAGTTATAAAGATATGCAAGGGAAGAATAGATGTCATAACTTAAAATTGAGAAATCTGAACACCTTAATACTGGCAAAGGAACAAAATGGGTCATCTAATGCATGCCCCTAAATGGGTTTAACAACTGAGAATATTAAATTCCTAGAAGAAAACAGGAAAATACCTGTGATACTGATCTGGTAATAACTTCACAAGTATAGAAAAATAGGAGATAAGAATAAAAATGTATGCTTGAAAGTATGCAATGTGAAATAATCTATATATCAAAGAAAATAATTTAAGTATGAAAATACAAGCTCCATATGGGAAAACAAATCACAAAACAAAATGTTTTAAAAGTTTATATCTGATAAAGTGTAAATGTATAATAAGTGTAGGGTATTAATAGCATTCATTTTGTAAAAACATATTAATTCAAAATCTAAAAACAAGTCTAAGCATGAGTAGACATTTCTTTAAAGAAGACATTCAAAAGGCCAATATGTAAACAAAATGTTAGCATCACTGCTTCCTTTATAAATGCACATAAAATACAAGAAGACATTTCTTAATATATCATGGATATGCTATTTATAAAAGACAAATTCTGTGAGAGATATGAAGAAATTTAAACTTTATGCACTGATATGGGAGGTGAAAAGTCAAAACAGTTTCAATGGAAGAAGTATGGAGTATTCTCCGATAAGAAAGCTTTTCATGGGGTTGGCAAATGGGCTGAGAAAGAAACCAGAGAAACAACATCCCCCCCAACAATAGCCACAGATAATATAAAACAAAACATCCTTAGGATAACTCTAAACAGGCAAGTGACAGACCTGTATGACAAAAACTTCAAGTCTTTGAAGACATAAATTGGAGAAGATAACAGAAAATGGAAAGAAGACCTCCCATTTTCATGGTTTGGTAGGCTTAAATAGTAAAAATGACCACTCAACTAAAAGCAATCTGCAGATTCAATGCAATCTCTAGCAAAACTCCAATATAACTTTCTACAGATCTTGAAAGAACAATACTCAACCTCATATTGAGAAAAAAAATCACAGGATAGTTAAAAAAATTTTTTAAAAACCAAAACAAAACAAACAAACAAAAAAAACCCACACCTCCTAGAGTTATTACCTTCACTGATTTCAAGCTGTATTACAGAGCTATGGTAGTTAAAAACAAACCCATAGTATTGGCATAAAAACAGGTTAATCAATAAAATCAAATCAAAGATCCAGAAATGTATCCATATACCTATGAATATCTGGTTTTCAATAAAGAATCGAGAAATATACAATTGGGAAAAGAAAGCATCTTCAAGAATTGATGTGGGCCAAACAGGATGTTGGCATGTAGAAGAATGCAAATAGATCCATATTTATTATCCTGCCCCAAATTCAATTCCAAGTTAATTAAAGACTTCACCATAAAACCAGAGACACTGAACTCAATAGAAGAGAAGGTGGAGAATAGCCTTGAACACATTGGCACAAGAGACAACTTGCTGAATAGAACACCAATAGATGAGACACTAAGAATGACAATTAATAAAAGGAACCTCATCAAACTGAAATGCATCTGGAAGGCAAAGGGCACCATCCATAGAACAAAATGGCACCCCACAGAATGAGACATCTTTTTTTTTTTCACCAAAACTTCCACATCTAACAAATGGCTAATATCTACATTTTGTAAATAACGTAAGAAACTAGATACCAACAAACTGAATAACTCAATTAAAATTTTATACAGATATAAACAGGGAATTCTCTACAGAGGAAGCCAAAATGTCTGATAAATACTTAAAAGAAATTCTCAAGTTCCTTAACCATCAGAGAAATGCAAATCAACATGATTCTGAGATTTCATTTTACACATGTCAGAATGGTTAAGAACAAAAAATCAAAAGACAGTCATGTTGGAGAGGATGTGGGAAAAGAGAAACACTCCTCCATTGCTGGTTGAAATGCACACTTGTACATGCACTTTGGAAATTCATATGCTGGTTTTTCAGAAAATTGGGAATATATCTACCTCAAGACCCAGCTATACCAATCTTAGGCATATACCGAAAGGATGCTCCACCCTACTACAAGGACATTTGTTCAACTATATTTATAACATGTTTATTCATAAAAGCCAGAAACTGGAAAAAATTCTAGATGTTTCCCAACCAAAGAATCAATACAAAAAAAATGTAGAACATTTATACAAGGAACCGTTACTTAGCTGTTATAAACAATGACATCATGAAATTCACAGGCAACTGGATGGAACTTGAAATAATCATTCCGGGTGATGTAACCCAGATCAAGGAAGACAAACAGTCAGTATGTACTCACTTATAAGCTGATATTTGCTGTAAAGTCAAAGAAAAATCATACTATGATCCACAGATGCAGAGATTAATTAATAAGGAAGTATTAAGGACATGCAAGGATCTCCTTGAGAAGGGATAATAGGATAGATTTTGCTGGTAGACTAGAGGTGGGTAGGATAGGGAACAGGAGGAATCAAGTGGTGAGGGGAGAGAAGGAGAAAACAGTGGGAGAGATGAATGGAACTGTGGGAATTTCAAGGGTGAGGAGACCTAGCGCAATGGAAACTCCATGGGATCTATGAGGGTAACCCTAGCAAAGACTAACAGTAATGGGGGACATGGAGCCTGAACTGACCATCTTCTATAACCATGCAATGCCTCAACAGGAGAGACTGAGGCACCAGCACAACCATAAAACCTTTGACCTACAGATTGTCCCACATGCAGAGTATTCTGGGGCCAGAGCCTAGAGGAATCCTCATTGAAGAGAGATTTCATCCCGTAGCTGTTGGGAGTGAATATGGAGTTCCATAGCCAAACATTAGATAGATTTGGAAGAGTCCTGCAGAGAACAGGGAGGGGGATGAGAGGACCAGAGGGTAGGGGACACCATGAGAACACAGCCTAGAGAATTAACTGACTTGAACCCATAGGGTCTCGCAGAGATCAGGGCCTATAGTGGACTGACATAGATCCTCTACATATGTGTTATAGGTGTGTAGCTTGGTGTTCTTGTGGGACTCTTAACAATGGGAATAGGAGCTGTCTCTGGGACCCTTTTCTTATCACTGAGTCTTGTTGAGCATTGATATGATAATATGTACCTGGTATTATTGTAATATGTTAAGCCATGTTTGGTTGATGTCCCCAGGATACTTTTTCTTTTCTGAGGGCAGCTGGAGGGAGGGTGGACTTCAGGGAGAGAAAAAGTGGGGGGAGAGACTGAGAGAGAGGGAAAGAGGAGAAACCGAGGGATGTAATATATGAGTGGAAAATAAAATAACTAAATGAATATATAGGAATAAATAATCATTATTTTAAGATATACACATTACAAGCAATCATAAAATTGTACATTGTTTATTATTCCATAAGGATTTATTGAAGACCATCACCTTTTTATAAATTTCATATTTATGTCTCCCTGTATGCATACCTATAATCCCAGGATTTGGGAGGCAAGAGGATCATGACTGGAGGAGAAAATTCAAGATCATCTAGGGATACATGGTGAGAATTCTTCTCAACTAGTACTTTTAAATGGTACATTGTAAAACTGAAAATGTTCTTTATGTCAAAAACACTGTCATTCTGACAAAGAGCTTACAAAATAGAAAAAATATTTTTACCAACTACATATCCAATGGAGGACTAATATCCAAAAATATGAAGAATGTTCATGTGTGTATGTGTGTGTGTGTGTGTGTGTGTGTGTGTGTGTTGATTTAAAATACCAGATATAAAAAACAAATAATCCAATTAGGAACTTTACACAGATCTACAAGGGCCCATTGCTAAAGACAACAGCAACACAACTCAAAGAATATGGAGATGTTTAGATAAGCTTACATAGAAGTTTCACCTCTACAGCCTGTTGTCTTTATTATGGATGTATTCTATGAGCTGCCATAAGATAAATATGAACACCAACCCAGCTACAAAACCTGTGATCCACAATGGTGTCCTGCCTGCAAAATATACTAGGCAGGGCAATGGTGGCACAAACCACTGGGTGTGACCAACCAATATCTGACTTGATTTAAGGCCCACTCCATGAGATGAAATGTCTACTTGACCCTACTTGAGTGACCAAGATCTAGATACTAGGGCAAAACCAAATGCTTCTGATCTTTAAGATAAATAGTAATAAAATGACTCCTAATGACATTAGACTGTACTCATAGAACATCATAGAAAAGCCATCATCAGAGAAGCTTTCTCCTGCAGCAGATGGTAGCAAATACAAAGACCTACAGCCAGACATTACCAGGATAGAGAGAAAGAGAGAGAGAGAGAGAGAGAGAGAGAGAGATACCTTGAAACATATATCTCTAAATGGGATGTCTCCATCAAATCCCTCCTATCAGATCTCAAAAAACCCTGCAGAAGAAATAAAAAAAAAAGAAGGGATGGAGGACACCCAAAGAACAAGGCTCTCTAAATCAATTAAGAAAAGTTAATGTGGTTAATGTGAATTCACCAAGGCTGAAGCAGCCAGTACTGGACTTGCCCTGGTCTGTACCAGGTCCTTTAAATATATTATGCATTCCTGTTTGTTTATTTATTTGTGTGAGTGTGTGTGAGTGTGTGTGAGAGTTTGTGTGTGTGTGAGTGTGTGTGAGTGTGTGAGTGTGTGTGTGTGTGTGTGTGTGTGTGTGTGTGTTATTCCCAAATGTGGAAACTGGAGGGTCTCTGACTTTTGTGCCTTCTCTTGAACTCTTTTCTCTCCCTTGGTTTGTGCTTTATCATACATTTTATTTTGTTAAAAATTATTCTTGTATACATTTTTAAAACACATAATGTACTATACTAATTTCAAAATATACTTGAATATTCTTTTTATTATTTTTTTCTTGTTTTACATATCGATCCCAGTTCCCTCTCCCTCCCACCCTCCCATGCTCCCTCGACTCCCCCTGCCTTCCCACTCCCCACCTACATACAGCTAAACACTGAGCTGAACCACTGGGATCTGAATATTCTTATGGACATGTCATTGATGCTTTATCTCTGTCCTTTTGTTTTTATTATATGGATTTTGAAAATCTCTAAAGTATTTTTCTATTCATTCCTAGAGAAGAAAGGACTGCACACATTTTCTGTAAAGGCTCAGGAAGGATGGAAGTGAACTTTGCAGACTATATAATCTCCAATTTTACTACTCTCTGCTGCTGGAAGTTGAAAGCAAGCATAACTTACACATGAACTACTGGTCATGGCCAGTAGTTTTTGTCATTATGTTTATTAAGTAACATAGTTAAACCTTATTCACAAACATCTTCATTCAGAAATATTTTAGCAATCTAAATAACTATTCTCTTTTGTTTTGAGATTATACTAGAATTACATTCTTCCTTTTTTCACTCCAAACTCTCCCATATATCTTTCCATATTTTTTTTCAAATTCATAGCCACTTTTTCCATTACCTATTATTGTACGCACACCATACATACAAACCCATACATATATATATATATATATATATATATATATATATATGTATATATATATATATGCCTATATACAACCTCTTCATCCTGTGTAACAATACTGTATATACATTTTCAAAGCATACTGTGTGATACTGGTCAACAATTGATGATGTTTTAATAACACTTTATTTAGGAATCAGCCTATGAATTATATTTGGCCTACCTACAGCCTTTGTTTTACTTTTATCTGATCCAGATTTAATTATATTAGTTAAATCTCACTGCTAAGACAGATAATACTCAGATGAGTAGATAATTGCCTACAGTGGATAAATGAGATTAATTACCATTGAAGACAAAATGATGGAATGTAAAAATATTATATAAGTTTGAGTTCATAAAACATATTATAGGAAACCTATGCTTAAATTATGAAGGAAAGATAAGTCTATGTACCCACTCTGAAGTGAAACTGACTTTGAATTTATGAATGGTCTCATAACCTGCCCCTGTGTACACTCCCAATACTCCCTCACAAACATAGAATTGTACAGGTTTAACTAAAATTTTCATGTGCTTTCTGAATATTGATGCTGAACTCTCCTATGTATGATTCCTATTAAGTAAAACAAATAACTCTTTTGAAAAAAAATCTAAAACAATGATGTATTGCTAAATTGCTTACCTTGGACACAGCAGGAATTGGTCTAGATACACACAATATTTCCTTATACTTGCAGAATTGTTAACTGTAGAAAGGAAATGTGATATTATTTTTATTATTGTTGATATTAATAGAACAATTCATAATGTGTTTGTTATTAATGATGTAGTGATATAAAAAGAATCCTTAATTATTAATGACATTGATATGACATTATTAATTTTGATACTAAAATGAGCATTTCATTATTCCAGATGCAATTATCTTGTTAGACAGAAGTTATTGCTAATAGATTATACTTTCTGCAGTCTTGTTTTGGCACATCATAATTAGCTGTGAGTTTATATAGCTGAATAAAAAGCAGTGCTAGAAATTTTATCTCTAGGTACTAGAGAATCAAGTTTAGTTCAGGTCAGTAAGGCCAAGAAAGAAGAATGGCCAGTCACACTCTCTTCTTTCCATGGCCTGAGTGACTTCTCAGATACATCATTTAAAGAAACTAGACTATCCGTGCCTGTATGTAAAGCCTTAGCTTATATAAGGTCTTCTGTCATGTCATATTTTTTACACCGTATATCAGCACAGAAGTCTCTCTCCTGCTCTGCACTGATTATTAAGATGTGATATTATCCTGTGATTTATATTACTCTGTCACAATGCATTTCATTTTGCTTTGTTTCAATAACACAATGAATTCTTCAACAATTTTCTTTCAATTTGACTCAGAAGTTGTTATAGACTCCAGGATTTTATTTCTCCATATCACCCTTATTAACACACATGGAGAAAGTGTACCCTCCATAATTGCTTATAGCTTGTACAGTGCAATACAATGCATTACCTCATTTTAGATAATTATTTTGTAGTGGTATGATATTCTAACACTTAAAATCTCAGCAGAGAAGCTAATAGCTTTATGAATTACTTTATAATCTTGGTCAGCTTCAACTGACTATTCTCACAGAACACTTTACTCTTTGTCCTTTAAAAACTACCCTATACTTTAAAAATCCTCAGCCATAACTAGAAAGGCAGTTAAGAAGAAATTCTCATATAAACATTGACACATTCTCAGGAAAAGCCAGAGCAGGGTTTACTAAGGCCTCCTTTGCCTTCTTCATGCTACATTCCCTCTTGACCTGAGCACATATAGACACACTTGGGCGGGTGCACCTCCAATATGCTAATGCTTAAAGTTAAAGAAATCAGGTGTTGGTGTGACTTAAGGACAGCTAAGTGAGGGAGATTTCTTTGTTAATCCTCTTAGAGAAGGATTTCTTGTAAGCTAAGTTTAAAGATATTTTGCCTTTGTGTGTGTGTACATATATGGTGTGTGTGTGTGTGTGTTCATGTGTGTATGTATTGTTAGTAGACATAAACTCATCTTGAGAGGAAATTACAATGAAGAAACTGTAGCAGACAATTTTATTCTAAAATATAAGTATTGCTAAGAAATTGGATGACTTGGGGGATAGCTATAATAATGTGCTTCTCTTGCAAGTATAAAGATTAGGGTTAGATTTAAACTATGTGGATTTAATAACTAAGCTATTACATGCTTCTAATATCAGCATAATCCAGCCTAGATTTCTTGGCAAGTTTCAGGCCATGAGGGTCCCTGTCTCAAAGAATAAGGACAGTACTTAGCAAACAACACTTGACTAGTCCTCTAGCCTCCACATGAATAAACATATATGTATGCCCATGTAGATATATATCATATCCCCGCTGGTGACCACAAGCTTTGACCACAATCCACAGGCAGCTACCAGCAGTGCTCTAGTTATCCTTACCTTTCATCTCTACCAAAGATTTTGATAATTTTTGTGGCACCTTAGGAATAAATGAAATTTCATTAGTGATGTTAGTGTCTCATAATTTACAATGATGGACATTATAAATTGTGTTGAGGAAATTAATGTAACTCATACAAATGCATTTAGTGGACTACTAGAATCACAGTCATGGTAGAAGAACTACTGATCTGCCCTTATGCTCGTAACAGAAGAATTCTAACTTCCTTTTAAACATTGGTATTGGCTTCTGGGACAGAAGGAGCTTTGTCATCTGACTTGATAAATTAGCTAAATTAATTTTCTATGCAGACTTTTTTCAGGGCTTCATTAGTGGCAAGAACATTGAATTTATAGAAACAATCACAGAATTATTTCTGATAAGATATCTTTGTACATTCTTATTTAAAACCAACTAGTAATTTGTGGTGGTTAGTCAATATTTTTATACTTCTATATCTCTTACATTTATTGTGTGTGTGTGTGTGTGTGTGTATATGCATGTGTGTGATCATATTCATTTCATAGTGTGAAAGACAGCTTGCTGAAGTTAAATCTGTCTTTCTAACCATGTAGTTCTTTAAATTCAGGTCATCAGGCTTGGTGGAAAGTGATTTTACTTGCATAGCTACCTTCCAGGCCCAATAAATGTTTACCTACCTTGACTACTTGGGTTTTCAACATTTGGTAAAATGAGTGTAATAAGTTTGTACAAGTAAAATAAATAATGTCAGGTCACAGCAATAGCAGAAAGAGGAATGAACGAAAGAAATAAGAAACAATCTGATATATCTGATATTCATGCATTTACATTATATACATGTTAATATTTATAATTCCACTATTTGCAGAATTAGTCTATTATAGAACTCTGCTTTATAGAACCCCTTGACCCCTCCCTTGCTGACATAATGGAGTTTTCCTCTTTGTTTCAGTTGTTTTGGGCAGACCTCTTACTACATTTTTGTGCTTTTAAATCAAATCTGTGCTAAAGAATTCAGTTGGGTGGAGGTCAAGAATCTAGTAGCTAGTGTCCTCCTTAGAGCAAAGTGGAGGTGTACTGATATTGATAATACATATATACGTATATATATATATATATATACACAGATATATATATATATATGCACGTATATATATATATATATATATATATATATATATATATATGGGTGTGTGTGCGTGTGTGTGTGTGTGTGTGTGTGTGTGTGTGTGTGTGTGTGTGTGTGTGTGTGTTATCTAATAGCATTGTGTTTGGGAAACTATAATTATAATTATGGAAGTATTCAATTTAGACATCTATGTTTTCTATATCAAATCAACAAAATATGCATTTTTATTTTACATTACCATACCACTGTATTTCCCAAGTGATTTACATTCACAAATTGACTTCTGTGTTGTGTGAGCATGATGCGAAATAGATTTAGAGATGGGCTTCCCTCAGTTCCATAGGGAACTTATTCCAAAGGTTAAAAAATAATATACTCTTGTATCGTCAAGTTTTTTTTTTTCTTCATTGAGTATTCGCTTGATTTTTGTATGCATAGTTTCAAACACTAGTAAAACAGATGGACTGATTTGAGGATTATATAACACTACCTAAACTACACACAAGTAATTATAACAAGGAAATCATTTATTTTATTGTGAATCAATATTGCAACTTGACAAATCATTTCTACATCCTGAAAGCTAACTCCATTGTCATTGTAAGAGGAAAGGTCTGCTTGTCTAGAACCACTTTGTGATGAACTGAGGTAGACATTTAAGCTTTTTCTATAAAATTTGCCCAATGGTGCAATTACATAGGCAAAACGTATCAATAAATAATTATAGAGAAATAAATGAAAACAGTTCTTCATTATTAAAAAATGGTAACCTCACTAAAATATATTAATGAAAATTAAAACTGTAATTACCTGTCATATCTCATGAATTAGATTGACAAAAATAATAAAAATTTTATATTGTCAGTGAGGGCATAAAGATACAGACATTAGCACTTTGTTGGGGAGAGATGTAATGATAAAACACCTATGGGGAATTTCAAAATTATGTATGTATACATGTGTATATATATGCATATGTATGTGTGTTTGTGTACACATTTATATGTACATAATGATGTGGAGCAATATTCAGAATAAATTGTTAAGGGAAGATGCAAAATACAGAACAGTTTATAGTATGCTAATTTTGTGTACAAAAATAGAAGACATATGAATACACAGATACCCTTATTTTCTTATATTTTCACAAAGAAGAAAATGTGAATAAAATAAAAATTAATCAAAATAATTACCTATGAGGGAAGATGAGAAAAAGAAGAGAGCATGATCAAAACATCTATGAATATATTTTGCTTAAATGTTCTGAGTTTGAAACTATGCAAACTTTCCTTATTGTTTAAGGAAAGTTAAAGAAAGCCTAAAATTTAAAAACAAACTAAACAAACTAAATTGATGAATTAAACTACATTATCACAATATCATTTGCTATCCTAATTATAAAATAAAGAGAATTAGTATAACTGATGCTAAAATTGTATTTTGCTTGCATATTTTTGAGTAAACAATAGAACCAAATATTACAGAAGAATAAACTACTAAACCTATTGTTAATTACCATTTCTTTTAAGGTTGAAACTGCTAGGAGATAGATAAACAGGTACTTAGTCACACAGAAAAGGCAAATGAATAATTATGTTAATATTGGGAAAATATTTGTAATAATATAAAAGGCATAAATAAAAAATATGATTAGACTACTCTGGCCAAGTCAGGGTGTGGGTCTGGCAAAAGAGCCAGCAGAAAAGGCAAATCAGCCAGGCCTGTTACACACCATGACCCAACTGGCCATAACCTGCCAGGATGATATCTGTGACACAAGGTACCATTGGGGACCACACTGAAGTCTTTGATTTGTGTTATAGCTTAAGCTACTATGTCTGTAGGTTTTGTTGCTTCCAGGGGTCATATTGATATGGGTGGCCTGTACTGTTACCTGACACTATGGTGATTGTTGGGTCCTTGCTGCTGCTTGAGGCTGCAGCTGGGAGCTGTGGTCAGAGTTACCATCAAAGTCCATGAGGATGTTGCTGGTCTGGGCTGCTGCTTCCTGAGGCCATGTCAATGTCCATGGGCTATGTATGCTGTAATCTGAAGGGCCTGAGCTACTTCCTAAGAACATGGTGATGTCTCTAGGCCAGGCAGCCCAAGAGGGCCTTGTCTGTGTCTATGGTCCTTCTGCAGCAAAGAACCTAATGGTGGCCCATGATCCATACTCCCACTGACTGAAGCACATGAGATTACTTTTGTCTATGATATCAATGGCTCCAGATGCACAGTTGAGAGGGAGAGACATGGAAGGCTTCTGCAACATCTCCTACCCACCCTCCACCCCTGCCCCAAAGTAACAGCTGATACAGGAAGCCATGGAAAGAACCCTTAATGTGTGGCAGAGATAAATATTGGTTCTGCTGCCAGAGGCCTCATAGACTGCCCCAAACTCCCAAATGACACCCAGGTTCAGGGAGCCTAGTTGGGTCTTAAGCTGGTTCCCCAGCTGTCTAGTACACGAATGGTCTTTGGGTGCCCATTACCCATAGAGGGATACCCTAGTTCCTGTCCCAAGTGACGTGACAGACTTTGATATTAACCCATGGGAGGCCTCACCCTCCCTGGGGAGTGGATGGGGGATCTGTGTGGGGCATGGGAGGATGAGAGGAAGAGGGAACTGGGATTGATATGTAAAATAAGATTATCACAAAAGGCAAATATGGTAGGTACACATTCATATATGGCTTTTAGACATAGACCGAAGAATTACCAGCCTATAGTCCACACCTTCACAAAAACTAGGATACAAGTAGTACACTAAGAGAGACAAACATGGTCCCCTGGAGAAAGGGAAAGGGACAAGATCTCCCAAGCAAATTGGGAGCATGGCAGGGAGGGGAAGTTAGCAAAGGAAAAACGAGGAGGGGAGAGGTGGACATGACAGAGCAGTAAGACTGAGTCAGGGAAAGAATAGAGGAGAGCATGAAAACAGATACTATAATAGAAGGAGCCATTATAGGTTTTAAGAGAAATCTGACACTAGGAAATGTTCAGAGATCTACAAGTATGACCCAAAATAACAATCTGAGCAATAGTGGAGAGGCTACCTTAAATGTCCTTCCCTGATAAGGAGATTGATGACTACCATATATGCCATCCTAGAGCCTTCATCCAGTAGCTGATGGAAGCAGAAGCAGATACCCACAGTTAAACACTGATCTGAACTCTTAGAGGAGTGATGAGCAAAGGGGTCAAGACCAGCCTGGAGAAACCCATAGAAACAGTTGACCTGAACAAGCTCATAGACTCCAGTTTGATAGCTGGGAAACCAGCGTAGGACCAAACCAGATTCCCTGAATGTGGGTGGGTGTCAGTTAGGAGGACTGGGCAGTCTATCGGGCCTCTGGTCGTGGATCAGTATTTTTCCCTAATATACAAATGGAATTTGGGAGCCCATTCCACATAGAGTTATACTCCCTTCAGCCTAGACACATGGTATGACATAATTTGAACATTTCCCATGGAAGGCCTTGCCCTTCCTGAGGAGCAGAAAGGAGATTGGAAGTGGGATGGTGGGGGAATAGGAAAGGACAGAAGGGTGTAGAAAGTGGGATTGATATGTAAAACAAGCTTGTTTCTAGTTTAATATTTAAACTATATTTAAATATAAAATAAAAATATATTTAAAAAATAAAAAATAGTCATTAATCTTATTATTGGGGAAGGGAATTTAAGGTAGCCTCTCCACTATTGCTTGGATTGTTAGATGAGGTCATTCTTGTAGATCTCTGGATATTTCCCAAGTGCCAGATTTCCCTTTAAACTTATAATGGCTCCCTCTATTAAGGAATCTCTTTTCTTTCTCTCCTCTATTCTTCCCCCAGCTCAATTTATCTGCTCCCTCATGTCCTCCTTTCCCCTCCTCTTCTCAATTTCTCTTTCTTTAATCCCCCCATCCCTCTCCCATACCCCCAATTTACTCAGAAAATCTTGTCCATGTATGACTGAGGGTCCTCCTGCTTTAGTAGCTTCTCTGAAGGTGTGAAATGTGGACTGCCAATCCTTTGCTCTATGTCTAAAATCCATATATTAATGAATACTTTTCATGTTTGTCTTTTAGTGACAAGGATGGTTTAGTGACTCAGGATGGTTTCTTCTAGTTTCATCAATTTGCTTGTGATTATCAACATTCCATTGTTTTTTCTGCTGAGTACTGCTCCATTGTGTAAATGTACCATACTTTCTTTATCTATTTTTCAGTTGAGTGGCATCTAGGTTGCTTTCAGGTCCTGGCTATTATGAACAGTGCTGCTATAATAATAGTTGAATAGGTGTCATTGTTGGATGAATGTGCACATTTAGGGTTTATGCCTAAGAGTAGAATTGCTGAATCTTGTGGAAGACTGATTCCTGTTTACCCGAAGAACAACCATACTGATTTCCAAAGTGGCTGTACAAGTTTGCACTTGCACCAACAGCAGAGGAGTGTACCCCTTTCTCCACATCCTCTCCAGCATAAACTGTGATTGGTGTTTTTGATTTTACCTATTCTGACAGGAGTAAGATGGTATCTCAGAGGTGTTTGTATTTGCATTTCCCTGATGGTTAAAGATGTTGAGCACTTTCTTACATGTCTTTCAGCCATTTTAGATTTCTGTATTGAAAATTCTCTAGTTCTGTACCACAATTTTTATTTGAATTATTTGGTGTTTTGGTGACTAGCTTCTTGAGTTCTTTGTACATTTTGGAAAAGAGCCCTCTGTCAAATGTAGGGTTAGTGAAGACATTTTTCCCTTAAGTGGGATGTCATTTTGAATTCTAGATTATGTTCTTTGCCTTAAAGAAGCATCTCAGTTTCAGGAGGTCCCATTTATTAATTGTCTATCTCAGTGTCTGTGTTACTGGTGTTATGTTCAGGAAGTGGTCTCCTGTACCAATTCATTTAAAGGTACCTCCCAATTTCTCTTCTTAGATATTCAATGCAGCTGGATTTATGTTGAGGTTTTTGATCTACTTGGACTTAAGTATTGTGCATGGGGATAGACATGGGTCTATCTGAAGCCTTCTACACACCATCATCCAGTTGGGCCAGAACCATTTGTTGAAGATGCTTTATATTTTCCACTGTATAATTTTAGCTGTTTTATGGTACTGCCAACATTCTTCTTGTTAAACGGGTGTGGAGGAACTTCCCTCAGGATGAAATGTCCTCATTGTCTCTCAAGATACAAAGTGAAGCATACTTTAAAAATTAACCTCTAGTACTGTGCATGGCTATATAAATGGATCTATCTGCAGTTTCCTATACACCAGAATCCAGCTATGCCAGCACAGTTTTTGAAGATGCTTTCATTATACATTATATAATTTTAGTTTCTTTGTCAAAAGTCAGGTGTTTGTAGTGTTTGGGTTAATATCAGAGTTTTCATTTCAATTCCATTGGTCTATCGGTCATTTTTTGTGCCATTACCAAGCTGTTTTCAGGGCTATAGCTCTAGTATAGAGCTTGAAGTCAGGGATGTTGATGCCTTCAGAAGTTCCTTTATTGAACAGGGTTGTTTTGTTTTTCCATGTAACTGTTGTTTTGCTTTTCCATGTAATGTTGAGTATTGTTCTTTCAAGGTCCGTGAAGAATTGTGCTGGGATTTTGATGGGGATTGCATTGAATGTGTACATTGCTTTTGTCAAAATTTCCATTTTTATTATTTTGACTCTACCTATCCTATAGCATGGGAGATCTTTCCGTTTTCTAGTATGTTCTTTAATTTCTTTCTTTAAAGACTAAAAGTTCTTATTATACATGTCTTTCACCTGTTTGGTTAGCATTACTCCAAACTTTTCTATGTTGTTTGAGGCTTTTGCAAAGGGTGATATTTGTCTGATTTTATTCTCAGCCCATGTATTTTCTGTATATGATAGGGTTGCTGATTATTTTTTTAGTTAATCTTGTATCCTTCCACTTTATTGAATGTGTTTATCAGTGTAGGTATTCTCTGGTAGAGGTCCCTTAAGTAAACTACTATATCATCTGTACATACTGAAAGATAATTGACTTCTTGTCTAATTTGTATCTGCTTAATCTCCTTTTGTTGTCATATTGCTCTAGCTAGAACTTCAAGTACAATATTGAAGTGATACAGAGAGAGTGGACAGCCTTGTCTCTTTACTGATTTTAGAGTAATAATGTTGAGGTTCTCTCCATTTAGTTTGATGCTGGCTGTTGGTTTATTGTATATTGCTTTTATTATGTTTAGGTGTGTTCCCGTTATACAAGATCTCGCCAAGATTTTATCATGAAGGGGTATTGGATTTTGTCAAAGCCTTTTTCACCATCTATTGAGATGATCATGTGGTTTTTCTTTTTCAGTTTGTTTATATTATGGATTACAATGATGGATTTTCATATGTTGAACCTTCCCTGCATCCCTGTGATAAAGCTTTCTCGATCATGTTGGATGATTTTCTTAATCTTGGATTCAATCTCCAAGTATTTTGTTAAATATTTTTGCATCAATGTTCATGAGGCAGATTGGTTTGTTCTTCTCTTTCTTAGCTGTGTCTTTGTGTGGCTTGGGTACCAAGGTAATTGTAGCCTTGTATAACGAGTTTAGCAATGTCCCTTCTGCCTCTATTGTGTGGAACACTTTGATGAATATTGGTATTAGCCCCTCTTTCAATTTCTGGTAGAATTCTGCACTCTAACAATCTGGTCGGGCTTCTTTGGGTTGGATGACTTTTGATGACTGCTTCTATTTCATTATTGGTTATTTAAATTGCTCTTCTGTTCTTGATTTAATTTTGGTAAGTGATATCTATCCAGAAATTTGTCCATGTTTTAAAAAATTTCAAATTTGTGGAGTGCAAGTGTTCCAGGTATGACCTGAAGATTCTCTGGATTTCCTCAGTGCCCTTTGTTATGTTACACTTTTCATTTCTGATTCTGATAAATTTGCATGTTCTCTTTTCCTTCTCATTAGTTTGGACAAAGTTTGTCTATGTTGTTGATTTTCTCTAAGAATCAACTCTTTGCTACATTGATCCTTTGTATTGTTTTCTTAGTTTTTATTTTATTGATTTCATCCCTCTATTTGATTATTTCCTAGCACGTCATCATGGATTCTTTTCCTGGTCTTCCAAACTTGAATTTTAATACAGCAAGGCTCTGAGTCTATTTTATAAGGATTTTTATTATTTTTCTTTTACATATGATTCCACAACCAAGTTGATGTTTAAAGCCATTTTCTTCAAAATATCCTACCCATTAAATTTAACCATCTTTATGTTTGTCTTTGTGCTACAGTTCTATGGATTTTGTTCTCAATATGGCTCATCAAGAATTCCCAATTTTGAAACACAGAATTGTCCTGTCAGTCATATCCTTAGGACTAAAGGTAGAATTCCATGGCCCAAAAAGAAGTTTGCTGTTTCATTCCAGGTCATGCAAACTCATGTTCTGCCATCCATCGTTAGACTCTAAGGTACAATAGCCATTATCCAAATTCTTAGGCTATTATTGCCTCTAAACATGCTCTAAATATAAATGTAGCAAACTGACAAAATGTCAACAGTTATATGTCCTAAGGTGGTTATGAAATTCCATGGTTCTGCTTAAAACAGCTAGACAAATGTAGTTTTACCTTTGCTTTTGAGACTCTGATAATTAGAACATTCTGCTCAAAATTAGGCATATCAATTTGTATTTTAAATGCCAGAATAAATTGTCAGCAGTCTTATGATAAAAATAAATAACAAGGCTATAAATTTATGATTCAGACTTAAGGTGTTGGAGCACTAGAAAGTCTCAGGAGGATTTAGGTTAGGCATATTTCATTTTCTCAATCAAATTAATATTTAACCCGGGCCAATGTAGTTAAAAACTAAGTTCTTTTCCAATGAAAGTTAAAATATGTACGTTACTCACTGTTTTTTCTTTCTAGTTAGTAGAATTGAGCTATTGATATTTTTTCTTGTAAAAATGCATGAACTGTTGTAACAGGGAATGACTTCTTTCAGATGTTTCTTATTATTGATGTTGAAACAGTCATTTTCAATAATGTCTAACTATACTCCAAATATTGCCCAATGAAGTAACAAATATTGATAACAGATCATCTTAAGCTAGAAGTAAAGTAGATATCTCAGGCTAATAGGTGGTTTGACATGTTTTAACACATAGTACTCTACCAAGATTTTTTTTTTAAACCTACATATCACTAGCAGAAGCTTGGTAAATTAAAAATAAGATAAAAGTTATATTTGTTCTGTTATATTCTTGTATTATGATTTTCTTTCAAATTTGCTATAAAGTTAATTCTATGTAGTTGTAGTGAAGTCATAAACACTGTAACAGGATTTTATTGAAATTACCTCATACTGATTTATGAAATAAAATATTTTCATGGATTCTCCTTATTAAAACTGCTTAGGTTTGACAAAATATATATACAGAAACCTGAAAAGCCTTTTTCCCTATAAAAACAAATGAGGAATTAAACAATATTATAATAAGCAGTCGTAATCATAGGGATTTGAGTTTTCAAAAAAAATTATCCTAAAACACTAACCTTTATCTACTTAAGATTATAATTGTATGCCCAGACTGTACTCCTTCTCCTGGTCTCAACACTAGGGACCACAGCCCCTGGCAGCCATATGGAGACCAGCATGGTGCTAGAAACCCCAGGCAAGACATTTGCACCACCCACTAAATCATTTTAAGCCTTCCCCAAAATCTCAGACTGCACACTCTACCCCAGCCTACCTCCCCAACCTCTACCCTCAGCTCTGTATTCTGATCCAAAACTATGGAAGAAGACTTCTGCTTTACCAGATGCCACAGATCTAGGGATCCCAGGTAAGATACTGCCCACTGCCCACTGCCCACTAACACTTCTTAAAGCCTGCCCAGAAACTCCAGACTACATTACCTTCCCTGGGTTCCACAACAGGGACCACAGTCCATTACAGCTATACCTGAGGCAAGAAAGATCCTAGATACCACAGGGAAGATGATGCCCACTAAACCCCTCTAAGCCTGATCAGCAACCCCAGATTGCACTCCAACTCTTGACCTCCATATCCAGCATACTACTTTGGAAGAGGTCTTGGGCTTTATCAGAGCCAGGCAAGATCAGGGAATCCCAGATAAGACACTACCCACTACTAGCTAACACTCCTTAAAACTTGCCCAGCAACACCAGAATGTACTCCCTACCCTGGACTACATACTAGGGCCCACAACTAAGGTATCTTCATGGGAGACAAGGCTGGCTCTAGGATCCCCAGATCTAGGAACCCCGGTTCTATAACTCCAGAAGAATTTAGCCTTGCTGGAGCACAGAATGGATTCTGCGACTCCAGCCCTGGCATCTGCACTGGAGGCCAGGCTGGTCCTAGGAACCACAGTGGCCAGATCAGATCTACAGAAGCCAGTCAGCATCCCCTCCCCAGGTCTAGCAATAAGAGGATTTCAATCTTAGCTAATGCCAGGCTGGCTCTAGCGACAGCTAACCTCCCTCCATCCTACCCTACACACATCTGAAATGCAGAGGGGACACCCCATTAAACCCAAAGAAATGCTAGTCACTGGAACCCTTGGCCATTTCAGAAGACCAGAATATAATCAATAATATAAAAGGCAATATGGTACCACCAAAGCTCAGCTATTCTTCAAAAGAAACCCTGAACAATACCACCCAGGTGAAGCACAAGTAAAAAACCCTAAAATTATTTTATGTAGACAACAGAGATTGTGGTAGTTTGATGATGGTGGACAGGTGACTTTGGTGGGATAGAGCCAAGAGTAACCACAAAGTCACTCCATAGAACAGAACTCACATGGGAGGTTTATTGGGGGAGCGGAGAGGCAGTCTCTGAGGGAGGGAGAAGTGAAGGCAGGGGATATGGCTCATGCAGACAGTGTAAAACTGGGTGTTGCTTTACTTAGTGGCTGCAGCTGGTGAGTATCCTGGTAACAGGCCAGTGTAAATGTCTGAATACTAACAGAAGTCCTTAAAGAGGATAGAAACAAATCCCTTAAAGAATTTTCGGGGGAAAAAAAAAATTTGGAAGAAATCAATAAGTCCCTAAAAGAAAACTGCGGGGGGGCGGGAGGGGGAACAAACAAACAGGTAAAGGGAACTGTAAAAGACCAGAAAAGGGAAATAAAAGGAATAAAGAAAACACATATTAAAGCAAAGCTGGATCCTGGGAATGAAGAATCTGGGTGAGGGAACAAGAAGTACAGATGCAAGCACCACTGGCAGGAAACAAGAGATGAAAGAATCTCAGGCACCAAAGACACAATAGGGAAAATAGATTTATTAGCAAAGAAAATATTGAATCTAAAAAATTCCTAACACAAAACATCCAAAAAATCTGGAACACTATGAAAAGACCAAACATAAGGATAACGGGAGTAGTAGAAGAAGAAACCCAGCTCAAAACCCAGAGAATATATTTAACAAAATCACAGAAGAAAGTTTTTTCAACCTAAATAAAGACATGTCTATACAATTACAAGCAAAGAGAACACAAAAAAGATTGAATAAGAAATCCCCTTGCCATATAATAAAGCACTAAACATACAAAACAAAGAATATTAACAACTTCAAGGGAAAAAGACCACAAATATATACAGGCAGATCTGTTAGAATCACACCCAACTTCTCAATAAAGACCCTTGGTCCAAAAAGGCCTGGACTGATGTCTTTCAGATCTCGGAGAACAAGGATGTCAGTCCAGACTACTCTATCCAGGAAACTGAATTGAGCAAACAAGAAATTTCAGAATAAATTCAAATTTAAGCAGTATCTACCCATGATCCAAGCCATCCAGAAGTTACTAAAGAAAAACTCCAACTCCAGGGAGTTAACTACTCTCATAAAAAATAGAGGCAATTGACAATCTCACACCAGCACAACTCAAAGAAGGGAAACACACACGCACACACACACACCACGTCCACCACCACCACCACCACCATTAACAACAACAACAGCAACAAAATAACAGGAATTAACAATCATTGGTCATTAATATACCTCAATATCAAAGAACTCAATTCACTAATAAACAGATACAGGTTAAGATCAAATAGGAAAACAGAATTGAACATTTTGCCGCATGCAGGAAACACACTTCAATATCAAAGACAGACATTACCTCAGACTAAAGGGTTGGGTAAGACTTTCCAATCAAATGGGCCTAAGAAGCAAGCTGATATAGCTATTGTGATATCTAACAAATAGACTGCAGATTAAAATTAATCAAAAGAGATTTAGAAAGACATTTCATATTCATCAAAGGAAAAATCCACCAAGATGATGTCTTAATTCTGAACATCTGTGCCCCAAACATAAGAGCACCCACATTTGTGAAAGAAACATTTATAAAGCTAAACTGAAAGTTAACTTTAACACTACATAATAATAATCTGAGACTTTAACACGCCACTCTCACCAAGGGACAGTTCATCCAGACAGAAACTAAACAAAGAGATAATCGAATTAGCAGACTTTATGATTTAAATGGACATAACAGATGACTACAGAACATTTCACCCAAACAGAAAAGAATATACCTTCTTTTCAGCCCCACATGGAAACTTCTCCAAAATTGACCATATACTCAGCTACAAAGCAAGTCTCAACAGATTAAAAAATATTGAAATAACCACCTTTGTCTCATCAGACCACCATGCTTTTCAACAATAGAAACAACAGAAGGCCTAAAAATTCCTGGAACCAGACACCTTTACTGCTACTGGGTCAAGGAAGAAATAAAGAAAAGAGTAAAGAAGTCCTAGATGTAAATGAAAATGAAAACTTAGGGGACAGAAATGAAATCAAGGCTAAGAGGAAAGTTTACAGCACTAGATGCTTTCATGAAGAATATGAAGAGACCCCTTACTAGCGACTTAGCAACACACCTGGAAGCACTGTAACAAAAAGAAGCAGACACACCTAAGAGAAGTAGATGGTAGTAAATAATCAAACTGAGGGCTGAAATCAATAAAAATAAATCAATACAAAGAATCAATAAAAAGCTGGGTGGTTGTGCACACCTTAATCCTACCACTGGGGAGGCAGAGATAGGTGGATCTCTGTGAATTTGAGGCCAGCCTGGTCTACAAAGCATCCAGGGCTGTTGCACAAAGAAACCCTGTCTGAAGAAACAAACAAACAAACAATAAAACAAAGAGATTGTTTTCTGAGAAAATCAACCAAATAGATAAACCCTTATCCAAACTAACTAAAAGGCAGAGAGAAAACATCCAAATAAATAAAATCAAAAATGAAAAGGAAGATATAACAACAGACTCTGAAGAATACAGAGAATAATTAAGTTATACTTCAAAAATCTGTACTCCACATAATTGAAAAATCTAAAAAAAATGAAAAAATTTCTTGATAGACACAACTTGCATAGGTTAAATCAAGATCAAATAAGCAATTTAAAGGGACATATAATCCTTAAGAAAATAGAAGTGTTAATTAAATTCTTTCCCTCCACTCCCCAAAACCCCACCAGAGACTGACAGTTTTAGTACTGAAGTCTACCAGATATCCAAAGAAGAGCTAATACTAATGCTGTTCCAATTATTGACACAGAAGGGACATTGTCAAATTCTTTATGTATGGCTACAGTTTCCCTGATACCCAAACTAAGTAAAGATGCAACAAAGAAAGAGAACTACAAACAATTTGCTGGTGTCAAGAACTTCAAATTTTTGAAGAAAGAATTAAACCGAGATATTAGAAGATGGAAAGATCTCCCATGCTCATGGTTCACTAGGATTAACATAGTAAAAATGGCCATTTTACTAAAAGAAATCTACAATATCAACGCAGTCCCCATAAAAATCCCAACACAATTCTGGACAGATTTTGAAAGAACAATACTCAACTTCATATGGAAAAAACAGAAAATCTAGGGTGACTTAAACAATCCTGAACAACAAAGATCTTCCAGAGTTATCACAATCCCTGATTTTAAGCTGTACTACAGAGCTATAGTAATGAAAACTGCATGGTATTGGTATAAAAACAGGTATGTGGCTCAATGGAATTTTACTGAATACCCAAATATAAACTGACACATTTACAGATACCTGATTTTTCAATTAAAAAAAAGCTAAATTATACAATGGAAAAAAGAAAGCACCTTTAAGAAATGGATCTAGTTTAACTGCATGCTGGCATATAAAAGACTGAATTGATCCATATATATCACTCTACAAAAACTTTAAGAGACCAGAGATGCTAGGTCAGTCTACTCTATCCAGCAAAACTTTCAATCATGAGAGACGGAGAAAATAAATCATTCCATGACAAAACCAAATTTAAGCAATATTTACCTACAAAGCTAGCCCTACAGAATGCATTAGAAAGGAAATAATGACTTAAAGATGCTAACTAAAGCCAAGAAAACACAATGGTTAAATAATTCTAGACCAGCAAATCAGAAAAAGGAAACACAAACATAGCACAGCACAGCACAACATAACAGGAATTGGTATATACTCCTCCTTGATAAATGTCAACATCTCTGGTGTCAACTCCCAAATAGTAGATAACCTTAGTGTTATCATTACCAAGGAAGAGGAAATAATGTTTCTTCATAGGGATGCGACCAATAAGAAGTCTGTTTTCAGTGATGTTGAAATTCAATCTGTCAGCTGTGCTCTCACCTTGGTGTAGTGTTTTATTATTCATAATTTATTAAAGCCTGCCTGAGGATTCAGAAAAAGCAAGTTAGCTTCAAGCTGTAGAGATCAGGCAGTGGTGGCACATACCTTTAAACCAGAAACCAGAAGCTAGGAGGTGGTGTTATATACCTTTAATGCTAGGACTCAGGTAGACATATCTCCTTGAGTTCAAGGCTGCCCAAGGAAACATGAGGATGAATCAGTCTAAAAAAGAGTAATGGATCAGAAGAACTCAGCACTAGAGGGGTATAAAAGACAGGAGCAGGGTCTTCAGTATTCAGTATGAGGCATTCATTCTCCATGCACACTGAGGATAGAAAGCAGTTTGAAGCTTGGTTAAGAGCCACTAGATCAGTTTTTTCAGCCTGAGCTTGAGATGGGAGCTAGTGTCTGACTCACTGCTTAGATTAATTGATCTTCTGGTTGAACCCCAATATCTGTCTCTGAGTCATTTATTTATTTATTTAGTGAGTGAGTTAGTTAGTTAGTTAGTTAGTTAGTTAGTTAGTTAGTTAGTTAGTTTTACATCTTGGTGGTAGTGGAATGCTGGGGCCCATAAAGATGGCTCTGCTTCATCTTGGCTCAAGGACAGAGAGTTCAAAACTGTCCTTAGTAAGTCATAAGATGTAAAGGTCTAAGGTGTGGCTACAGTAGGATGTTTTATCTTAGCCTTGGGTGTATTATCTAATAAAACAACAGACTTAGATTTTAGTGTGGTTTCCCTTGACCCTCAAGTCCATTCAATTAGAAATTGCATCTAAGGTGTAGTTTCCAATTGCTTGGAGAATTAAGGATGAAAGTCTGTTTGTTCTGTATTTATGATACCAAGTCCCTTTTGAGTTGGGATATTTAATAATGCTGAAGAATAAACTTTGGGCATTCAGTATTCACTGGATTGCCCTCCTGACTCTATCATGTGTCTCTGTCTTCGCCTTAGAATTTTCACCTGCTTTTATTCAATCCACACTCCCCTTCTTAGATACAACCTGGAAAAGTCCACGGGATCCAAATGGAGGCCCACAAAGACAGGCTACAACAGTGAAACTGCATGAAAGAAGCCTCTAGGTCTATTGAAATAAAATAAAGAATTGGATGAGTAAGCATCAAATATGAGGCAGCATAATCTGACACAATAGATTATATGCTCTGAGGTACTTGAAATACTTCAAGTTAGGACTGTAAAAGAGATAAGGTAGCAACATAACAGCCAGCCTATGTGTGAAAGTCTGGAGGATTTAAAGGTTAACAGAAGAATCCAGAATCAGCATAGCCACAGTAGAGAGAAGCAAACATAGAAAGAACTTTCTCTGCTACTTGAAGACATAGAAATGACTTTCTCTGCTACTCAATAGGATGACTATGGGTTTCTGATATTTAGAGCTAACCAATCTAAGATTGGTTTCATGAAAAAACAGGCCCAGGGTAGTTTTGAAAATCTTGCATGAGATGATTATCTCCATTGAGCTTATAATGGAATTCAGTAAAAACTTTGATCAAATGAAGAGAATACAATCATTTTTTACATAAACCATTCCATTGGCAAAAAAAATGCATATCCTTTACCAGGAGTAAAAGAACAAAACAACAACAAAAAAGAGCCATGTTTTTTTTAAAGTCTCAGAATTGAAGGAAGTCTTCTAGTTTACATATAGCAATGACCTTTGAGACCAGAGCTAGATGTCCTAAATTCAGTTAATTTTTTCTCTCTCTTGTTTGCACATTCAACAACCAATGTCCTTCTCTAGTATCTAATTGGATACTTTTATGAGGAAAAGTAATTGAATTGGTACTTTGGCTGTCAGTAATCTTTATGATGGGATTTAGAAAACAGATCCACAAAAAGCCACAAATAGCACTATATTTTTGTGTCCTTAGGTTTTCTTGTGTTGTTAAAGTAAATAAAGAACACTAATGTTGATTAATGTTCAGTGAACAAATCATGCCAGGAAGTGAAATGGGTGGAGACAGGAAGTGAGGCAGGGCCCGACAGGCAGTAAGACAAGTAAAGGCAGTGGTTCCCCCATCTTGTATTCTTGCTGAGGCCATTTCAGGTTTAATTAAGTTTGATCTCCTTGATGGAAAATCCCTTGAAAAATTACCCAACTTTATTCTAGGAAACCAAGATCAAGCTACCTTGTTTATATCTAAGCTTCTGATAAACTGCCTATTTGTGAAAACCTCCCTTGCCAGCTAACCCCTTAGCTTCTGCTAAATTGATTACATGAAACTCCCACCCCATAGCTGTTTAGCAAATGCCAGAACCTGTTTTCTGCCTTCAAATTCCTGTGCTCTAAACATTTGGTGTTATATTTAGGATCATTTAGTCCCAGCCAGTGGGAATAAAGGCATTCCGTTGTCTATAAACTGTGAGTGGTCATTTCTGGCAGGCTCTCTATAACTAAAGGGGAGCCCCAGTGATCACTAGCTTCTGGAAAAGACACAAGTACAGTTATAGTTACCTGTGTAACTAACTCAAACTGTCAGTTGAGAGCTGAGGCTCTGAGAGCAGAAACAATGGAAAAGATCCACTGAGAAAGAAGTGACATACAGCAACAGGCACCTAATGGTAGATTTAATGAATGACTTAGAGCATACCAATATGTACACATGTCATGTTGAATACCAACAAATTCAGGTAGAAATAAAGAATGGAGAAACATCCTGATAGACAAATAGATTATGAATAAAGGAAGAAAAATGATGCCTTTTTGTAATATTAGATACCCAAAGCATCAGAGTATTCAATTTTAAGGTTTAAAAGACTATGTACAAATTATCTAACTTCAGTGGTTATTAGTCATAGGAAAGACAATTTAAAATATAGGCAGTGAAATTATGTTCTATAATATTGGGAAGAAAATAATCGAGAGTTCAAAGAAGAAAAGCATAGCGAGTGATACTATACATTTAATAAACACATAGCAAACTTTCTATTCCATAGGTACTATACTTATTCATTCTCTTAAAAGACCTTTCTGACTGTCTGGCATGTTTTACTGTAGTGAGGTCACAGCTCTGACCTGAGAGTGCCGTGTTTACTGCATAGGAAAGTCTTCTTTTTCTCTGAATGTTTTCCTGAATTTTTTTTTTTTTTTTTTTTTTTGATGTGCCAAGTACCACATCAAAAACTGCCTAGCATGCAATTATATCTTAATACTGATTCAATAATGAGTATTAGTATATCACAGGCTGTATCAGGAACATACTTTCCTACTAAACTGAAATTCACACGTAAATGAACGTCTTGTATTTTACCTCATTAGCTTATAATACAATATCACTTTCTCTCATCCTCTCTCCTTTCCTTCCCCAAACTTCTCCCTGTCTCCTTCTCCCCCAGGACCTTTCTCCCTTTCTCTCTCCACACTCCCTAGGGCCTCTCTCCAGAATATTTAGCAGTGCTGCAGATTTAGACTTAAAAGTCAAGAGGGGAGTAAATTGCAGGCAAATTCTGCTTTTACCTCACCCAGATATAGCACAGATTTTGTTTCACGCTAATAAGAGAAAAAAAAGGAAGAAACTCAACTGATATTCAAATTCTGATCTCACAAGAAAAAGAATAAAGGAAAAGATGGTTCTTTGCATTAATCTGACTTTCTTACAAGAGAGAATATGTAAGAAGTCTAATATTGAAAGGATAAGGGTTCTGCAAATTCTACCCTTGAATACACAACAAGGCCTTTTTTCTTTTCTTAAAAACAAACAAACAAAAACCAAGTGATAGGGACACATGATTTGAAAAATATGCACATATTTTCTGTGATAATTAAGTGAATTACTCACCGACTGTCATTGATGCCCAAGTGATCCTTTTTTCTCACTTCCTCATAATAGTCTTTAATGAGAAATGAAGCAGATGCTTTTTTAAAAACATACTCATGAACATCTATGATTTCAAAGTAGCAAAGGGTGGCTCATAGAATAGCCTTGGTAAGAAAATGATTTTATTTTTATAAAAGCAAATAAGTGACTTAAAGAAATATTGTCAAAAATGTTGAGATTGAAACTTCAGATGCCCTGGCCAGCTAGCACAGGGGATACCATAGCACAATAGTCTCTGGGTTCGGTTCTCCGGATGCAGATTGTTTTCTTCGGCTTCTGCATTTAAATCTCTCAGCATCACACAATAAGTGATCCAGCTCACACAACCACTACCCATGGGCAAGTGATCTGGCTTTTACTTCGCATGCACTCCAGACCATTTTGTCTGACAATTATCGCATGCAATATGCATGCCTGTCTTTGAATTAGCAAGTTGCTTCAAGTGTGCACACCTCTTAATCTTGACATCTTTATCACCTATCTTTTGAATTTTCTTTTATCTGGAACCTGTTTAACTCCCCTAGGCTGTCTACTGCAAACAATGCATTGATTAAGTTATGCAATCTTTGCTTTACCCCTAGAAGCCAATCCTTGAACAAAAAAGTCTTAACAATTCTGTGTCTGTAACATATATCTTGTTAATTTGGTCTATGTAGTTTGCATACATGAATTTATGCTCTTCTGTTGTCAATTTTCCATGCAACAGCAATAATGAGTTTTTTATTACATTTATTATTGGTGGAGTGTGGGTCTGTGTGTGTGTGTGTGTGTGTGTGTGTGTGTGTGTGTGTGTGTGTGTGTGTGTGTGTGTGTATTACTGCTATGATGAATGTTTGAAGGACAGAAGACAGGCTTTGACGCTGGATCTTCTTTCCACCTTGTGGGTCCTGGGTATCAAACTCAAACTTTATGCTTAGTGGCAAGTACCTTTACCAGTTGAGCCATCTTGCTTGCCAGAAAACTAGTTTTTATCAATATTAACCAGCCATACCTCCATTGCAAAATCCTTTCAGGACTTGCCTTGTTATTAGAGTAGAACACACACTCCCTTTGCCTATTGTATGGTATTTACAAGAATCTATGTCACTATTACACAGGCCTAGGAATCTTCTTTTTTATCTACAACTGTAACAAGCATATTTATGCACTAGACACCCTATGCTCACTGTTTCCTATGCCTAAAACATGTTTCTCCAGTATTTTCTATGATTCTTTGTTTGGATCTAACTTGAAAATGTCAAAGTCCATGCTCAATTGAGTTCCTCGTGCTAAATCACTTCCATCAGTCTTCAAAACCATCTATCACCTACCTTCTTTTATGCTGTTTTATTCGTCACTTAATTTCAAGTTCTGAGCACAGTACATGTTACAAATTATATACTGAGTAATCACTTGTTAAATGTGTAAACCTTTTAATGCCTAGTATATCTTCCTGCAACTAAAATTTGGAAAGGTAGCATGCTGAATGCTGCAGTGCTGGTAATGGTATTAACCAAATATTTGGAAAATTTTCTTCTTCCAGTCACAAAGTTACTGAATATGAGATCCCTAATTGAATATAGAATTCAGAGATGTTTTTTTCCCTTTGGTACCACGAATAAGCAACATTTATTTTTCCTACCTGTACAAAAAGCAGGCAGATATCATTACCCACTTTAGTACAGTTTCATGGTGATAATCCCCAAAGACCTTAGCTGTGGACTAGATGGAGCTGAATTTCCAATTTTGTCTTTAGCAGTCACTATGTTTAGTAAATTTCTTATTCCTAGTGGTACTTTATAACATATATTGCCACAATCATACTATTTTGGAATTTTGTAGAATATTTTATATAATGGTCTACTTAATATTTTTAAATATCAATAACTATTTTATATCCAATGGAACACTACCATAATATATTGGAATTTAGGCAATAATTTTTTGATAAATTATGAACATCTTATGGTTGAAGATAGCTATTATTTCATTTATCATCCAATAGTTTATAACAGGCATATGTTCTCAGAAGCTGTAACTGAGAATAAAATAGATCATGTCATTTGGACTTGAGTTATGGATATTTTATAAAAATATGCTTATTTAACAACTATATTTGCAGGGCTTACCATTTGATATTGCATGAAAACTAATCTTCTCTTCCTCGAGAGAGGCCTACTCACCTACTACAGTATTCTTTAGTTGTCTATAATTCTTTGTATAATCCTGGGGCTAACTCCCATCCATCCATGTCACCAGGTCTGTTGTCATTATCATTATTCAGCTCATATTTAGGCAGTGATGTTGGTTAGACTTCATGGATGAGATAAACTCATAGCAAACTATTTGTTCTGCTGGCTTTACCATCTTTCTGCTCCCTACTTCTCAATGCTTCCTGAGCCTTAGATATGGGGGTTGTGTTATAGAGGTATTGGTTGGGACTGGGCCCACAACTCTGCATTTTGATTGGTTGCTGTTTTCTGTAATGGCTTCCAACCAGAGTGGAATTAGGACTTATGCTGGTTTTAAAATGTTGTGCTTAGAAATTCTCCTTAAAGGTCTATGATCTTACTAGCTGGGTTGTTGGGAAGATTTTGAGTACCACCCATCATTATCCACTTGTTAAGTGAGCTTTTGTTACAGACAGGGTATGTATGCTGCTGCTGCACCACTAGGGCTGTCAGGCTGTGCTTGTTGTTGTTATGACCCACAGGCATCGTATGGCTTACAGGCATCATAGGGTGATACTGTTGGAAGCTTCCCTCCTTTGGAAGTTTGCACGGTACACTCTGGTACCATAAAGCTAATCCTCGGGGAAAGGATTTCAGTTCAATTCCAGCTAAGGAGCTGGTGGGCCCATTGTCTGAAGTGCATGGTGTCTTCAGCAATAGAAATTTACCTTCTGCATCTGGGCTTCCACCAAGGGCTACAGCAATATCCTGGAATTTTTGGAAAGTCCATTGAACAACCCAGTTTAACAGCTCATGCCTGGTAGTTTTGTTTTATACCAAACAGTCATCCCCTCAAACATACATACAAGTTACATTATACAAAGTAAAGAATTTTTATTCATATTTTTAGGAATACACAGACAGAGACACATACACACAGGTATATAGCAACAAATTTTATTATAATCTCAAAAATAAAATAAATATTTTTGAACACAGAAAGAAAAAACTGTCTTCATCCTACATAAAACAAAAATAAGAATGATAAATGATGTCTGTGTGAGACATTCAGGCTAATTTCTTATTGATTTAGCCATATGGGTATTAAAGAATTATAGAGTCACATTGTGCCTATCAATCTAGACCCTGGACATGATGTGAAGAGCTCAGTGACAGATGACATAACTGGCCTCTGTATATTCATTGAGTCACTAGTCTGACAAGGAAGAAACTGAATGCTTAGTGTTCTTGTGTAATTTTCTATATCTGAGAATGGGAAAGACAGCACTGTGTGTGGGAAAGATACAGTTCTGCTTGAAACCTTTCTAGAGAAAATGACAATTAAACAAGACAAAAATATTCACAGGGGTCCTTAATCTAGGTGTGGAATAAATTGTTCTAGTCAAAGGAAAGATCACAGGCAATGGACATTCAGAAACAAAAATGATTGTAGCTGAAAGAAGAAGAAAAAATATCAAGAAACATGGCATTACATAGAGAAAATTGCAAGATTTATTTGAAGAATGGTGACAATATAGGATATCATGAGTCTAGTTAAATAATATATGCTTTTGAAAACAATGCCAGTCTAATAAAATTACTATGATTAAGTTTGTGCTTGAGAGGTCTTCTCTACATGCATGTGGAAAATGGACGGAAGATAGACAAGACAGTAGGTAGGGAAGTTGCCAAAAATAAAATAACTTTCTGTCAAAAAATATAATGGAGCAAATTAAAATTAAATATAAATGGAATGACAAATCCAGACAGATGGTAAGGTTCACAGAGCCAAACTTGAATTAAAATGCATAACCCCCCCTATAATGTGATCTAATCAAATGCAAGATGTATCTAAATTCATGTTCCACCAAAATTTAAGATGCTTAAATATGGAAATAGAAAAGTAGAGCAAGTGAAACCACATTAGCACAACTCTTCAGTACCCTATCTAGCAGCCAGAGGAAGCACACTTTTCTCTAATATAAAGAACCAAATGGCCACCACTGCCAATTGACCATACACACCAAGGCGGTGACACAGTGTCTGGCATACTTCAGATACCATCAGTACAACCTTAACCTCCTACTGCACATGTTACATAAATTCATTACAATCCTAGTGCTCTACTCATGAGTAAAAAATTTGACATCAGAATCTTACAGGATGACATGATTTTTCTTTAGTGTTCCAGAAAAAGAGTATCTACCATGTCCATAGTCAACCAAAATGTTGCTAACATGAATATACAGGTTTGAAAAATAGAACTTGTTGCTTTATTATTATTTTATACTTGCATATCTATAAATTATTTGACTTTTCAATTTATCAACTCTTTCTAAAGAAAGGAGAAATATTTTAAATATACCATAAATTCTTTGTAGTCAGAGAAAAAGTAAAATGTTAAGTACATGTTCAATTCCAGATTTTTGAGCAAAAATAACTTTGAACATTTTGGGACAAGAATTAAAAAATATTATAGAATTTCCTTCCCACATTTGAAATTTTAATTTCATAGTATTTTCAGTCCTCCAGGCTCAATGCAGATAATATTTTAGTAAACGGTGTTTTGTTTTCACACTTTCACCAGGCAAAAATAACTATTTTAGCTCTAACTTCTAAAAACTATTCAGTTTCATGCAGAATTCAACTGTATAGCTCTCAGAACAAAAGGAATATCTGACAGAAAAGTTTAAAGAAAATAAAATTACTATAAAAATATGCCCCTACCTAATTTGCAGTCCTATTTGCCATCATATAGTGATTACTGTGTCTTTGCCTACTATTAACTTGGTCATTTTGCTGTTTAAGGATTTTGTACATTTTATTCACTTCATATTATACACTTAAATAACATTATTTGCTAATTTATAATAGTAGCATGTTTATATCATATTCCAAAATGCTAGAGGTTATACTAAGTGATTTTGACTTTTTGTTTATTTTAATTATACTTCAATTCTGAGTATAATTCCAAAGCCACCCCTACCTCCCCTTTATTCCAGATCCACTGCTTCTACATTTCCTCAATTTCTAGGTAAGGAAATTAACCTTCAACAATTAACGTCAAGTTTCTTATTTCTCCATCTAAACCCTTTATTACATTGCAGTTGAAAATGTAACTGTGCTTTAGTCAATATAATCAGAAGACAGGGCTGTGTTTTCCTGGTGTTCTTGCTTCCTGTGGCTCATATAATCCTTCTAGTCATCTTTTGACTGGCTAGGCACAAATCCTGTGACTGAGGCAGAATATCATCAAGACTCATTTCATTGACTTTTTTTTGATCAGTCATGTTTGGTTCTACCCTAGGTTTATAAGCCACCTAGCGTCTAGATCCTGTTCATCTATGCAGTATCAGACATGGGCTCCCTCTTGTTTAGTGGGCCTCATTGTTTGCCCACTCCTACTAGCCCTGAGCTACCATTGTCCTTGAGCAATTTACAGACAGGATGAGTTGTGGATCATAGGTATAGTGGGTAAATGTCACAGTTCTGCCTAGTGTTGTTACAGAAGATGGCAAGTTCAGGTATTTTATGCCTTGTCTAGCCTTTATATGAGGGGGTATGCTTAGTCATACTGTATCTTGTTATGCTTTGTTTGGTTTATATTATTTGTCAATTATGCTCTTTTCTAAAGGGAAATGTAGAAGCAGTGGATCTGGAGGAAAGGGGAGGTAGGGATGGCTTCAGAATATGGGAGGGAGGAGAGCCTCAGTCAGTATGTATTGTATGAGTTAAGAATAAATTTTAAAAATTCTACTTTTAGGAAAAATAAAAAAAAATCCTTCAAAAATATACTACTACTATTAATAATGATGATGAGGACAAGATATTGAGAGGAAAATTTGTTCTGCATATCAAGGGGAATTAGTGTATATTATCAAGATTTTATATTCATACAACATTTTAAATAGTAAGTAAAATATTTAAAATGTTTTCTAACAATAAAAACATAAAATATTTTAAAAAGGCAAAAAATGTGAATGACCAATAGGTTCATGAACAGATGTTTAACATCACTAGTCATCAGAAAAGTGGGAGTCAAAATCAAAATAACTCACCCTTCACTGGTTGCCTTATGCTAGTATCAAAGTCAGCCAATCAATCAAAACACATGGTGAACTAAAAAGTAGAATAGACAAGAAATGGGAAAAATGTGGCAATTAGTAATATGATATAGTATTAATAAAAGTGCAAAGGGTTTGACCAGTGGTGGAAAATCATTCAGAAATTCCTCATACATGACCTCAAAACATTTCAAACAATATTCAGTTATCCACAATTGCTGAAATCAAGATCTCAAAGAAACAACAATACCTCCAAAGCAATGTTCATAATACCCAAGTCTTGAATAAACTAAAATGTGCCAGTAAATTAATGGGAAATATGTTTACATAAAGAAAAATATTCTTCTGTAAAGTGAGATATTTTACCATATATGGCTATATGGACAAAACTTTAGGATACTTTTCTAAGTCAGTGAAACCAATCATGGGAAGAGGACTATTTGATGATTGTCCCTTGTGTAACATTTATAAGGGTTGAGATTAAGTGAATGAAATTCAAATACAATAATCTCAGTAGTACAACTTCACACAGTGTACAACTCTTCCAAAACATTTCCCCTCTTTTTTGCCTAAATGGAAAGGAATGGTTTTAAGTCTAACATAGTAAAACTATATACAATAAGGACAATTTTCAGGTAAGAATTATATTCACAATATTCAGTCATTCTGTGTTGGCAAATGAAGATAAAATATTTCATTGTCTATTCTATCTCACTAAGTCAAAAGTTTTGTACTTAATTTCAGTTTTTACATTAAGTTGTTTTCTCAACTATGTTTTTAGACTTTAAAGTATTTCCTTAGATTAACAACTAAAGCATTTATACTTCTTAAACATATAAACTTTACATATCTTATATAAGTCACTGTTTTGAATTTTGTGAGAGGGAAAACTGTTACCTATAGATAACTTGTCTTCAATCCCATCAGAGAACCAAGAAAGATATATTACTCAACTAAACATAAAGTACAGGGCAAGCTATTTCCAAAACTGTAGAAATGACATAGTTAGCTGCCTAGAAAATCACCCAAAGTTCCTATGCAATATTGAAGTATTCATCTTTGGCCATAAGGCCTAGAATATCTGACAGACTTTTTGTGAAACAGTAATTTTGAAGGTTCTACTATGTCTTGGAAAAGTTTAGCAGTCGCCTTTTTGTTTACTGTTTATCCACTTTGGACAGTATTACTGACCCTTTTCCACAAGGCTAGCCTTGCCACATTGAAAGCAAACTTCATATGGAGGTATTCTGATCGCCTTCATCCTAACTTTAAGTAATACTTGGTACTGCCCAGAGGAGACATGTCTCACTGTCCAAAAAAGCACCATATTATCAAAACATCCTAAAGTCCATATTCTGTAGGTCTCTGAAGAGATTGAAAACCATCTGTTTGCATCTATATCTCTTTGACCTACAGAACATCCTTAACATAAACGCTAAGTTTGATCATTACATTTGACTAATTGTTAACTGGTATTTATTTATTACTATTTATTATTTTAAATAGCTTTAAAGACTAGAACTTTATATTACATTTTAAATAAGTTGCATAGATACAATATCTTAAGCAAAAAGAAAAACATTTAACAGAGTTTAGCAAAAATAACCTTAAACTTTTATCAGTATAAAAAATCTTGAATAAAAGTTAAAAATACATACAGTACAACAAAAATAACTATAAATTTATATCAATATGCAGAATCCAAACCAATCTAAACTGTTTGAAACTAGTATTTGCTCCTTTAGTTTAAAAGTAGATTCAATAATCTACCCATTTTAATACCAATTCTACGCTATATCTTCAGAAAGAGATCTCTGAATCTAATTTCTCTTGTTCAGCATTTTCCTGACCACGAGCAATAAAAACTTGTAACTAAGTACCCTAAATGATGGTAAACATCAGTAATCTCCTGAATGACCAAAAGCCCACCAACCCCACCCCTTGAAAATGCAGCCATATTGTGTGCTGCATGTTGTTTGCAGACAACAGCAACTTTAGTGGCCTTTAAAATTTGGGATAATGTCCAAGTTCTGGGAGAGCTGGCTGTTGTCTTGTCTTGGTGTGTTGAGAAATTGCAAGGCTTATATGAAGCTCTGGCTGAAAAGTCTTTAAGGCTAGACCATCTTAGCTAACAGCTTTGAAGTAATTCTAGACACAGAATTGTGAAGAAAGTCTGACAAAAGCATTCTGAGAAGCTGGATTACCTACTCTACCTGTCTTTATTGGTGTCTGGTCTTTTTTTGCTGAAAACACATAAAAATTTAAAGTTAACATAAGTATGGAATGTGTAGTGTGTACCGGTCAGCTAAAGATGATTGTTTTTTTTTTTTTTTTTTTTGTTTTCTTGTTTGAGAAATTAAAAAGCATCTGTCATTTTCACAAGTCCATTTGGGTTATAACCAAATTGTAATATAAATCTCTATCCATCTATGTGCAAGGATGACATGTAATAAGTCATGAGGGGCTGGAGCCAACAAGATTTATTTTGTCTCTAGTTTCACTGCTGTTCCCTGTTGAGGGATCACCTTATACATCACCTGTCTTGTAGTCTTTCTTGGCTTTCCCCTCATGTCTATAACCAAGACTCTCAGGTCTCCCTGAGTCAAATTTGACCTTAGTTAACTTTGAAATAATCCATATCTTTTTCCCCATGTGGAAATAAAATAATAACCACTCCCCCAATGCAACATATTGTCCAGCTTTCATTTTGAAGTCATGACATCCCTAGCATATATAGATTGGTTTGATTTGTCAGTCTTTCTACAATCCAGTGTCTCTCAGAAGCTGATGTTCTCTATTCATTAGCATTCAAAATATTCAAAGTCAACAAAGCACAGTAGAAGGTGTATCTCTCATCTCTACATGGCTTTTTAAAATATTACTTTACTCTCTCTTTAATGATTTTATTATTTTTAAATTATTCATTTTTCTATGACTATTCCCATTTCCATTTCTTTATTCAGCAATTAAGCACATTATTCAACTTACTGTATCATTTTAGAGGTGTTCTGTGTCTGGAGCTGGGTCTATTAAGCACATTCAGCATTCTCTGACCATGTAAGACAAATTTTAAACTGTCATGTTTGTCGTCGCCACCTGGCTCAGATTATTGCATGCTGCTGGCACATGGCAGTGGCAGCTGGCTCTAGCAATGGAGAGCTGTGACCTGCTTGAGAGACTGCAGGACTAGGAAGCCATATCTGGCTCCAGGTTTGAGTGTTGGGAACCTATGTGGAAATACATGTTGAATTTAAAGATAATAGTCTAATTAATTTGGCTGAGAAAGGGTGTGTTAGCACTTTTAAAGTTTTTGACAGGGAGAGTTCAGAAAACAAATTCAGCTGCAATTATGTGGGATTGACAACTGAAGAGAGATGTGTCTTCCTTAATGTAGACCTGGAAAGGTGTGTTGAAGGTAAGACTCATCCCACCCAAGGAACAAATCTGAAAACATACAAATTAATATGAAAAGAGAAAAAACTTCTTTTGAGAATACATATGAAGGAATACCTTACTCCACAAAAGGAGCTGCCTAGGAGAATGTTTTCCCAGGATTAGAACAGAGAATCTCATACAACTATAGTCAAAGTGGGTCAGAATATGTATTTAATTGAAAGCAAATATTTGGCACTGCTCTTCCCATGGTACCAGTTTGGGAGGCATTAATGAAGTGAGAATAAAGGTGTCATGAAGCCTGAATCCATGGTTTTAGGGAGCTAGTCCAGGAAATGTGAGGCTGCTTTCAAGTCTCTGCAAAAATGCTATGAAAGACCATTATTTGAAGCAACAAAGAGTCAGCCTAAGTTACAAAGGCTATTTCAGGATGATTCCTTGACAATGTGATCTACTGTGATCATCTTCAGTCGTGGAGTGAAACCAGGCTGAGAGAGGCCATATTCGCTGTATGTGCTAGAGCTAGATAAACAGATCCTCATAATCACCTGTATTATGCACAATGACCCGGTGATGGTCTTATTCTTATATAGATCTTGTGCAAGTAACAACCACTGTGAAATAAATTCATGAATACAATGACCATTTCATATGCAAAAGACACTTATTCATATTACTCCTCTCAATATATGGTGATTATATTGTTTTTACACACTCTATTTCACAATGAATTTGGACAGAATAATGTAGATGTCTAATTTAGAGCTAAAATTCTACTGTGAAGTATCCTCTGAACTTTGAACCATTGTGAGTCCGTGATTTAACTACCACTCACTCAATAAAAGAAATTGTTTTCTCTTGTGAGGAATGAGAACAATATTAATCTACACATATAAAAATAAATCTTTAAAAGATAGTTTTCAAGTGAGTTTGGTCTTAAAACTGAATCCTAAATTAGCCATGGGGCAGAAAAAAGGGAAGAGAAATTTCATTTATAATTCCCTAAATGTTTTTGTTTGTTTGTTTGTTTGTTTTGTTTCTGCTCATACACTGGGTAACAGCAATTTTTTTTAAAGCATGAGTGGAGAGATCTTCCATCTCAAATAATGTTGAAAGTTCAGTAAGATGAAGTGGAGTTTATATGGGGAAAAAGAAGTTACATATAAAATAAGTGACTGTCATGGTGCTCCTCCCAAAAGGATGCAGACCCTGCCATCTTGATGCTCTCTGCTGCCTGAAGGGGCTTTCTGACCCCTATCCTTTTCCTTTTAACTGGTCAATTCCGCACCTGTGCCAAAAATGCATGATCAGTGCTACAGGTGTGGGCGAATATATTACTACACTATGAGGAAGTACTAAGTAGAATCTGCCTGTAACTCAAAAAGAAAGCTGAAATATACTGCTATCCAGGACCACCTCCACACTCAAATGTTAGGGCCCACAAGAAGTCCCAAAAAGGACCACCAGTAATGTATGCAATCAGTAAGAATGTTTACTAATAAAGAAAATTACCAACATGTTGGGATGGCGAATGACAACAGCTGGAGAGGCTTGCAGGCTCATTTGAAACTGGGTTGGGAAATTCCAGGGAGGTGAGATTAGTCTTGGGGCTCTAGTAGTTAAGGTCAGAAAAGCTATCTTTAGCTAGCAGGAGGCTGTGATCATATGCTGAGCTAGCAAAAGGCTTTGGGGCTTCTGCTGTTTGGTTGCCCTCAAGTTGTGTCTTCTTCAAGAACTGCTTGCTCAGCTTCAGCCACCTTGAGTAAATCTGGCAGGAGCTATTTGAAACCTGTTATGGCTCTGGTCTGGCTCCCTGGCCCTCTCACCAAATTCAATAATGAAACGCATTCCATTGTGAAACTACTCACCAATATAGATCTGTGAGATACTTGACCTTAACTGAAATAGTGAACTTTATTCTGTTTCTTGAGTTAGAGATGATACTTTAGTCATCTGTTACTTGTTATGATGATATCCTGGAGTTTTAATTGCTACCTAAACAAACTTTTTAAAGATATTTATTTATTTAGCTGGTTTTATTTTACATCCCAATCACAGTGTTCCCTTACTTCTTTCCTCCCAGTCCCTATCCCACACACTCCCTTATCTACTTCTCCTCCATTGTCTTCAGAAATTGATAGGCCTCCTATGGATATAAATCATGGCATATCAAGTTGCAGTGAGTCTAGGCACGTCCTCTTCTATTAAGTCTTGATAATGCAACCCAGGAGGAGGAAAGGATCCCAAAAGCAGGCAACAGAGTGAAGAAAGCTGCTGCTCCTACTGTGAGGAGCCCCACAAGAAGAACAAGCTATACAACTATAACATATATGCAGAGGGCATAAATCAGTCTTATGCCGGCTCCCTGGTTGGTTCAGTCTCTCTGTGCCCCCATGAGCCCATGTTAGTTGATTTTGTGGGTCCTCCTTTGGAATCTTGGAACCCTCTGGCTTCTACAATCCTTCCTCCCCCTCTTCCGAAGGATTCCACAAGCTCTGCCTAATGTTTAACTATTGGTCTTTGCATTTATTTCAATAAGTTTCTGGGTGAAGCCTCTTTAATGACAACTGGTCTTGGCCATCCTGCAATGTCAGAGGGGGACTTCCTCTAATGGTACGGGTCTCAAACTGGACTAGTCATTGGTTGGTCACTCCCACAATCTCAGAATCATCTTTACCCTAGTACATCATGAAGGGAGGACAAATTGTACGTTCAAGGTTGTTTCTCTGGGTTTATGTTTAAATATCTCCGCTGGAAGTCTTGACTCATTGAAGGAGATAGCTGGTTCAGGCTCATATTTCCACTGCTAGGATTCTTAGCTAGAGATACCCTTACAGATTCCTGGGAGTTTTCAGTACACTAGGTTTCTAGTTCATCCCAGAAATGCCCCCATCCTGCCTTGATTTCAATTGTCTCTCCCGATACTTTTAACCATTAGTTAAATGCTTATCTGAAAAAAATTTAGCAATGCCTGGCAAAAATATTTTTTAATAGTTGTTAATACGTACAAAGATTGTTTTAGATTTGGTAGTTGCCGATTCTGAAATTTGTGGACATTTGAGAAATTATGTGTTTTGAAGAGAGTGGGACAAGCAATAAAAATGAAACAAAAAGTGTTATAAGCTTCACAGTTATTAAATAGTGACTTTTGTTCTTGAAAACCTCTAGGGTCTCTTTCAATAATCCAGAAACAATGATGAATACTCACTGTTGGAGATTGTGATGGTTGTAAGATGAAAAGGATCAGAGGAGATCATGCTGTAAGCTCTTTCCATAAAACCTAAAAGACGTGACTTAATGGTGTAGCTACAGAGTTTTCATTCACACTGTCTATGCCAACTGCAGATACACAGACCTCAGTATCCACATTGAAGACCTGTGAAGAAATGCTTCAACTCAGACAAGCACAATATACTCATGCTGGACTGCTGCCTCAAACTGATCTGAAGTAGAAGCAAAGAAAAGATCCCTCGATATTTGTGACTTTTTCATTGCATACTTCCATTCAGTGACCAGGGTGGGGTAGGGAATGATGATACCAATAGCTTTTATTCAAATGATTTAGCCCTATGTCCTTGCTACGAAGGCAAAGTTTGGAGGATCAGAGGCAAAGTAATAGTGATATTCTAGAGGAGTCAAACCAAGAATGCTTGGCTGAAAATGAAGGGTTTCCCTGTAATTATTTTAGTTGCTTTTTAATGTCATCTGAAACCAGACACATTGTTTTCTGCAATATTATTAGATTTACACATATTTAAACTCCTAACTACATAACTACTTTTAGATATTTTTTCAAAGTGTTGATATACATCTAGAATCTGAATATCACAACACATATGTTTCTAATATTTTTGATTCAGTATCTATTATTTCTGCATAGACATTCAAATGGATAATTCTTCATAATAATGTTATATGACCATTCATAAAAGTCATAAATTTATAAGTAAATTTATGCTTAAGTAAACAGGGTTCAGGCCAAATATTGATTTCCAAGATAAGATATGCCATTTTTTATCAGTAAGGAGCTACCAAAAAGTTTTTTAAACAATTATTCTGAAAGTAAAAATTTCAGTATCAACTAAACATTTTTATTCCTTTATGCTATGATCATGTTTAAATAAAGAATAAGAGAAAGGGATTGAGTGATGATTTATTTTAGGTAAGTTATTTCCAGTAGTGAGCATCACTTACTATTCCTAGTGCTACAATAATAACCTTTAAAAACATTTTCTGGAAATCCACCCATGACAAGGTCATACTCATTTCCTTGCAGTCCCCATGTTTTGTATTTTTCTGTCATTTTAAACTAAAGGACAGAGCCCAACTTCCTTTTTTCTAGTGAGCCTTTGTCAGAGGCTATGTGTTAGGTTCTGTAGTTACACCTGGGACTTATTTTAATTTTGTAGGATTCATTTAAAGTATGCTGGCCCTTCCTTGCTGTCTTCTCACATTTGGCTCTTCATCATTTTTCCCTTTTCTAGCTTGCAAGTCATTCTCCTTGAACAAAAAGAAGAAAAGCAAAACACTTGTGTAGTTTCATTTCTGTGTCAGCTGTCAGCTCAATTTTTTTCCTCAGTAAGAAAATGATAATAATATCTGTGTTGCTTTTAAAAAATCTGTTTTATTCAGCATTTGTTTTTAAAGGTGCCTAGAAGAAAAGAGGAAATGCAGCAGGATGCTATGGATGCTAACTCTGCTTCCATTCATTTCCTTGCCCAGTCAGCCATTCAGGAGAAACTAGCCACCCGTTTTTCTGGTGTTAGATATTGCACTGAATCTGGATGGTAAAATATAAATACTGATACCATTTCTGTAGCAAATGAATTGATGGCACATTGGTGGATGTGCGTTTGGATCAGAGGCCAGATGGGCCATATATAGGTGGTATAGATCCTGAAATAAACCAACAAACAGGACAAAATATAGGGTGTTATACTCCTCTATTAATTGCCCAAGGAATGACACTTGGCTATTGTTAGCACCTCTCTTGAGAAAGCTGTGCAGAACAGTTAACTAGAGTTACCATGTAGAAGGAATCCTGTAAGCATAATACTGATTGGTGGATATAAAACAGTCTTTTGAGGAGGTCCTTAATGGATAGAGGAGACTATAAATGTCTGGGGTTGAGTATGGATGTATCAGTTATGTTTTTATTTTTTTATTATCGTAAAGAGACTCCATAACCATAGCAACTCTTATAAATAAAAACATTTAATTGAGGTGGCTCACTTACAGTTTCAGAGGTTCAGTCCATTTCCATCAAGATCGGGAGAATGCCGGCTTGCAGATAGATGTAGGGCTCGAGTTGACAGGCCTACATCTTGACTCAGAAGTAACAGGAAGTTGACTGTCACACTGAGGGAAGCTTGAGCAAAATAGATCTCAAAGCCCACCCACAAAGTGGGACACTTCCTCCAACAAGGACACACCTCCTAATAGTGCCCCTCCCTTCCAGATCCATTTTCCTTCAAACACCCATGATGATCCATTTAGAAATCTGCATGTCATTAGAGCTGTCATAGAAGGGATTGTGGAGAGATGAGAAAATATCATTTCTTAAATAATCTTTTATATACATGTAATCTTTGCAGATATTTAATTTAGAACATTTTTTAAATTAACATTCATGTTTCCCTCTTGAGAGTTTATATGTAGGAAGTGATTAAAAACATCATTGATGTTCATGATGGTATTTTAACTCCTCCGAAAAAAGCAATGCCCTTCTTTGTGGGCTTCACCTGGAAGCACCTGCCCTAAAAAGGTGTGATTTCAGAGGTTTTGCGACTTCCTTTACTAATGTACTGATTCCACTGGTGAGGAACAGAGGCCATTATATGAGGGTATCACTGAAACTTTAGGTATTACATAACACAGAGAACAGGGGAAAATAAGTAATGAAAACTGAAAATCATAGCACAAGCACCATGGTACTTTCAAATTATATGTTCATAATATTTTATGCTGTTCTAAAAAGTATCTTTTGGTTATTCAGGATTATCATTCACAGAAAACCATGTCCTCAGACATATGACAGAAATGTTCTGCTATGTGTTTTTCTTCATAAAATTTAGATGTTATTTCCCAATTAAAATGGCACTGGGACAGCAGGCTTTCCCGGCTTCCTCGTAAACACATACAAAGCCATTCAACACATGCACACATAGACACATCAATCAAAAGCTGGCAAAAGAGCCAGCCTGCTGCCAGAGATTCAGTGAGGATTTTACAAAAAAGAAACTGACAAAATATTTTAAATATGTAAATAATAGTTTATTTTTCTGTTTGCAGCTACAAAGTACAGGGAAGCTTCTTTAGGCTACCTCTGTTCTGTCCTTGGTCAAGACAATACCATCCTTTAGATGTCTGATGTCCACAGAAAAAGCACCATGAGATACCACATGTGGTACTGCCATGGTGTTTGGAGTGACCAGCATCTCATTACATTCTAGGAACTCTCTTCAAGTTTTTCAGTGACAGTTTTTTTTAAAAAGATCCAGGGAAGCATTATTGTCCACAAAGTCGTGGCAGCTGATGGTCAGGCCACTCTAGTCTGAGTTTAAAAATGATGACATAGGAGCTAGAGAGATAGTCCAGAATCTATGAACACTTGTTGCTGTTGCAGGGGAATCAGGCTTAGTTCCTAGCATGAGCATGTGGCTATGTGGCTAATAACTATCTATAGCTCCAATCCAGAGATCTGACACCCTCTTTTGACCTTAGTGAGAAACACAGAAATGGAACACACGTATAACCTACAGACAAAACACACAAAGTAAATAAAATTAAAAAATTGTAATAAATTTTTTTAAAAATGATTACATTAAATTATATGCCTATCATCCAGTTACATTAGGTTATTAGTTGATATCTGAATGTCAATGTGATTTTCATTTCAGAGATTATCATGAAAGGATTGTCATGAAAATATTTTTTTGAATCCACAAGGAGGATGTACATGAAGCATGTATTTTCAAACCAATGTCATCAACTCCTATCCTCCCGGACATTTATTAAACTCCTCTTTCTGCTACAAATATAAAATTACTCTAAAATTACTAAGGTCTTTAAAGAAGCTTTATAATTGTTAGAGTAAGAAGGTTGGCATTCTTTCACAATTTTGTATAGCCTATGTTCTACAGTAGACCAATAATCCCCAGGTAGCATAATTCTCCTTGGTATAAATAGGTTCTATTTGCAGTATAGAACCAAGTAAATTAGGTCATGATCTTTCGATCATAAAATTTGTTTGGTGAAGATTTGTGTGTGCTCTACCCTTTCGTCTTCTAAGAAACTTGCAACCTGGAACATCCAGAAAAACATTATTCTAGATTTCCCTAAAATTGCTTATGTCTATTAGAGGCATATAAACAATTTCTATAGAGGTTACAGTTAAAATAAATATATGTATTTATGATATAGATCATAAATCAAACTAGTGTGTCTACTATCTTTCTTTATAGTAAGAATACTTAAAATCTATTCTTTGGGACTATTTTCAAATGTATCAGTAGTCAAATGTAGTCATCTTGATGTGTATCTCTTAACCTTGTTATTCCAGGGGGTCATAGAAGTCTGTGGGATTTGTTCAACATTCACCAAATCCCTCACCAGCTACTAATCACTAGTTTACTTTCAGTTATTATGATCTTTATTTTCTAAAGTGTTATATGTATATCAATTTCTGTGATATTTGTTTTTCATGTCTGGCTTATATAATAAACTTCATATTTATCTATGTTTAAAATAATTGTTTTTATTATTTATTTAATATTAATAGCATTTAATATTTTTTGACACAGGCTCTCTCTATGTATCCTTCTTGGGACTCACTCTGTAGTCCATGCTGGCATTGTGCTTGTATAGCTGCCTGCCTCGGCCTCCCAAGTGCTGGGATTAAGGCCATTTCTGGCTAAAATGTTTTTATTTAAAAATATTCAGCCAATATATATTAATCATGTTCTTTTCTCCCTTTCTACTCCTAGGAGATCTTCCCAATTTTCCTATCTGTTTAAATATGTTTTTTTTTCTTTTTAAATTTAAATTTGAAACAAGGTTGTTTTACATGTCAATTCGAGTTCCCTCAACTTCCCATTCTCCCATATCAGCCCCACTCCAGCTCATCCCCTTTCTGCTCCCCAGGGAAAGTGAGGCATTCCATAGGGAGTCTTTCAAGTCTGTCATATCATTTGGGGCAGGGCTGAGGCCCTTCCCCAAGAGGCTAGGATGGGAAAGTATCCCACTGTGGGATGAGCATCCAAGGTCCTTTCATATATTAAGGATAAATACCAATCCATTAATAGAGGCCCCATTGAAGTCCCAGTCCTCATAACTAGTACCCACATTTAGGGGGTTTGACTTGGTCTTGTGCTGGTTTCTCAGCTATCAGGCTGGGGTGCATGAGTTTCCTCTTGTTCAGGTGAGCTCATTCTGTGGGTTTCTCTAGCCAGTCTTGCCCCCTTTGCTCATCACTCCTTCCTCTCTGTTATTGGATTCCAGGAGTTGGCTAGTGGTTAGCTGTGGGTGTCTGCTTTTGCTTTCATCAGCTACTAAATGAAGGCTCTAGGATGACATATAAGGTAGTTTGTCAATCTCATTATCATGGAAGGGCATTAAAGGTGGCCACCCTCACTATTGATTAGGTTGTTGGTTGGGTTCATCCTTGTAGATCTATGGGTATTTTTCCTGAAATGTATAATGGCTCCCTCTATTATGGTGTCTCTTTTCTTGTTCTCCTCTATTCTTTCTCTGCCTCAATCTTCCTGCTCCATCATATCTTCCTCTCCCCTCCTCTTCTCTAGTTGTCTTTCTCCTAACTCCCTTTCCCTTCCCACCATGCTCCCAATTTTCTCAGGAGCTCATGTCCCTTTCTCCTTCTCTAGGGGGCCATATTTGTCTCTCTTATGGTCCTCTTTGTTTCCTAGTTTTTGTGGCTGTGTGAATTGTAGACTGATAATCCTTTGATCTATGTCTAAAATCCATATCTATGAGTGAGTATGTACTATGTTTGTCTTTTTGTGACTGGGTTACCTCACTCAGGATGGTGTCTTTTAGTTCCATCCAGTTCCCTGTGAATTTCAGGATTCTATTGTGTTTTTCCACTGAGTAGTACTTCGTTATATAAATGTACCATATTTTCTCCATCCATTGGTCAACTGAGGGGCACCTAGGTTGATTCCAAGTTGTCACTATTGTTGAACTGATGTCCTTGTTGTATGAATGTGCATATTTTGAGTATATACCTAAGAGTAGAATTACTAGGTCTTGAGGTAGACTGATTCCCTTTTTCCTGAGGAACTGCCATACTGATTTCCAAAGTGGCTGTATAAGTTTGCACTCCCACCAGCAGTGGAGCAGTGTTCTCCTTTCTCCAGATCCGCTCCAGCATAAGCTGTCTTTGGTGTTTTTGATTTTATCCATTCTGACAGGATTAAAATGGTATCACATAATTGTTTGGATTTGCATTTTCCTGATGGCTAAGGATATTGAGCACTTTCTTAAGTGTATTTCAGCCATTTTAGAGTCCTCCATTGAGAATTCTCTATTTAGTTCTGTACCCCACTTTTTAACTGGAATATTCGGTGTTTTGGTGACTATCTTCTTGAGTTCTTTGTATATTTTGGGAATGAGCCCTCTGTCATATGTCAGTTTGGTGAATATCTTTTCCCACTCTATGGGCTACCATTTTTGCCTTGTTGACTGTGTCCTTTGCCTTACAGAAGCTTCTCAGTTTCAGGAGGTCCCATTTATTAATTGTCGATCTCTGTGTCTTAAGTTTCGTGAATGTTGATAGACATGGGTCTATCTGCAGTCTTTTACACATCAGCATCCAGTCATGCTAGCTCCATTTGTTGAAGACACTTTCTTTTTTCTGTTCTATACATGTCACTTCTTTGTAAAAAATCAGGTATTCATAGGTGTTTGAGTTAGTATCATGGTTTTTAATTTGATTCCATTGGTCTACCTGCCTATTTTGAGCTAATAAAAAAGCTGTTTTTCAGGACTATAGCCCTATAATAGAATTTGATGTCAGGGATGGTGATGTCCCGGGAAGTTTTATTTGGTGGCATATGATGTCAAGTTGAAGCATTAGATGGTGGTGACTCTATTAAATGACTTTCATGTATAATATATTTTAGGAATTATTTATAGTGGTAGGTTTCCATATGGCTTTTTAAAAGCCCTTTAATGTTAGCCGTCTTCTCAATATTTCTTCCTGTACCTTAGGCTCCCATATCTTTATCTATTCTTTTTAGTCCTCCTACTTTCCACTTTACCCCCCCCCATTCTTTGGAAGATACCCTCATCCCTCTAGCTTCCTTTCATGCTATCTAATCTCTGTGGTTATACAGATTGAAACACACATATCTAAAGTTTGAAAGATAACATATCCACATAAGAGATAAAACATAGTATTTGTCTTTTTGGTGGGGGTGTTCTGTGTTATATCATTCAGGATGATTGCTTCTAGTGCCATCCATTTACATACAGATTGTGCAGATTCATTTTTCTTGAGAGTTGTATATATTCTGTACACAGAATAACACATTTTCTTTGTTTACTCATCAGTTGTTTGTAATGAGTATGTTTTCAGCCAGCCCACCTGGTCCCAAGACCAAGCCTGCCTCAAATAACACGCAGGGACTCTGTATTTGATACAATCCTTACCTTGACCATTCTTACATAATCATATCCAAAATAAAGATTTGGAAGTTTTTATTTCAAGGCTACTTTTATAAAGAGATTATATAATGAAAATTTGATAAGTCACATATGGGTGAGGTATTTTCTGATGGTTTACCTATGATAAATATTCCATTGAAGAAGATAAACTATGTAGTAGTTGAAAAAAATATTTCCCAGCTAAATAATACTGATTTTTTTTAAACAAACTGGTCAATATTGTAGTAATGGTGAGGCAAATGGTATAACTACTTGCTAGATTATCATAAATAATTGGTGTACTTCAAAATATTGTAAGAATCAATCCTGTTTAAAAGTATATGAATAAGTGATATCACATACCAAAGGAATATATAAATGTTTACCTTTTCCGTATGTGTGTGTATGTATGTGTTTTCATGTGTGTGTATTTTTTCTCTATTGTTCCCTCCAATAAAAAAAACACGTTTGGAAAAGTAATATTATGCATGGATAAAATAGTGGAAAATTCTTTCAAGAAACCTCAAATAATGGAACTGTGGGTTATTATTTAATGACACTGTGAATTAAGTTTTTTAATCTTTCTACTGCTTTCCAGTAATTTTCAGCACTTGAAAACACACATTATTATATTCACAATAGAAATACACAATATGCCATTTTTATAAAAACTTGATGATTTGATGAAACTTCAGCACAAAGCAAAAGTATGGCTTTCTGCCTGTTAGTTGTCATTTCAGGATTTCAAGGCAAATGAAATGTGACATATTTGTTTTGCTTTCTTGAAAACATTTTAAAAACATGCCTGCATGTGATTTCTTCCTTTTGTTTTATTTTCCAAACACTACTTTACAAATTTCAGAAGATTTTACACTGAACGTGAACTGACCTTTTTTGTGTACAGATCTAATTAGTACATACCAGTTTCCTTATAGTAACCCAACACATATGACTATTACAATTTTCCCTTCACACAGTTCAACAATATTCTGTGAGCCTTAAGAAAAGAAGATGCATTCATGTCTGACCATTCTGCATTCTCTTATTTTATTACTTTGTCCAATTTTGAGTCTCTCTATTAATCACCATCAACTATAAATATAAGCCTCTTTTATGAGGACTGGGAAATGCATTGATTTATGTTAGTGTATATTAGTGGTATTTTCTAGAAAAACAGAACTGATAGTATATTTATTTATTCAGGATTTATTAGAGTTTGAGTGACTCATTAGCTGTGGTCCAACTGGTCCAAAAATGGATGTGTAATGAGGGTAAGTTCAAGCATCCAGTACTCTCTCAATCCATGAGAGCTGGAAGTCTTATCTGGTCTTCAGTGTATAACTGAATACTGAAGAAGTAACATCTAATAGCAGTGAAGGAATAAACTTGTCATGACGCAATGAACTTGCTAATGAGACAGAGGATAAGCAAGTAAAAAGAATCACTTCCTTCTTCCAAGGAGGATTGTCCCATCTTAAATAATCTGGATTTAGGATGGATCTTCCCAGGTCAAATGATTCAATCAAGAAGAATCACTCACAAGCATACTCATCCACTTAGATTTTAGCTAATTCCATATGTTGTAAAGTTGAGAATCAAGCATAACCATCATATATGGACATAACAATAAGCCATGAGGAGTTGGTTTAACATTATATCCATTTATAAGACTAATAGTAGTATGTTCTTTTCTAAGGTCTACAACTTTATATTCTTGTCTTGATAATGATGCCAGATATGGTACCTTATGGAACAGAACTTAATCTAATAAGAAAGTAGTTGATTTCTTCCATGATGCTCATGCCAGTACTGCACTAGTGGCCATGTCTTGCTTACTGGGTTCATAGTAGCTTGCACAGACCCTCACATTACTATAGAAAATATCCAGTAATAATTAAGTTTCCAGGTCAAAACCACCTTTATTTCTCTATGTCTCATAACTCAAGTATGTGGTGCTTTTAGCAACAGGGTCTCAGCATCAATTAATAGAGAGCAATCATGAGCATTGGCCTGTAATGCTTGGGGGTCTTCGGTACCCCAATGATAAACAATTTCAATAACACGATCTTGGCACTGGGATTTTTATTTGTTAGACTAGACTATGGTGCCATTAAAGGCATTGCTACCCTAATATCATTTAACTGAATTCAACTTTTTATGTTTGCATACAGATAAATTTTAGGAGGATTATACAGAAGTAAAAAAGGGAAATGTTTTAAATTAAGGGTTAAATTGTGCTATAGGAGGAGAGGGCAGGATACAGGAGGAAATACTATGGGCATAAATCACAATAAAGATATTGACTGAGTGGTGGTGGGAAGATGGAGGTTTCTGTTTTGCCAGGTCCTGCCAGAATCTCACACCCTTCAGCCCCAAATAAGCACACTGTCGGGTGATGGCTAGGGCTTCTTATTGGCTAGCTGTCTCTTAATTATTAACTCAGGACTGCTAGTCTATGTATTTTCACATGATCTTGGCTTACCCGAGAATGTCAGGACCACTCCTTTGGAAGCTACATGGCATCAGTTTTTGAGACCCCCCTTTGCCTTCCTTCTCCTCCCTCTTGTACCCTCCTATATTTCCTGCCTGGCCAATCAGTGTTTTATTCATCAACCAATCAGAGAAACATATAAAGAAGGACATCTCCCACCATCTCCTCTTTTCTGTCTGAATAAAAAGAAAGGTTTTAACTTTAACATAGGAACAATATTTGGGAATTTGGGCATTGTTCTCTCCAAACTGCTTTGTGCTGCTTGGGTCCCTGTCCATACCATGGGGATCCTGAGAAAACCAAGAGACCAAATCCTGGCTATAGTAGTCTGAGGTTCCATCATCTCAGATGTATTGGATGTTGGAGCAGGGGGTCTTGCTTGATCAAACCATATTAGCATGGAAGGAATCCATAGCTTTTCACCTTCTATGGAAACAAAACAAAATCTTTTTTCCAAAGTAACATGTCCTTAGACTTAAATTTAGAATTTAAGGCATTATCAAAATATATAAGTTGAATTAATCAAGCAGCAGTTGTTGATCTTTCCTCAGCAATCAAACAATTCAAAGACAACATAATAATGCACAGTGGTATGTAGGAGAAACTGTGACAAGCCTATCTAAACAACAGGTGCCCAGGACAGTACTCATGAGCATTTACAGCAGACACTTCCTCGCTGTGCCAAACCTGACTCTATGCCCAGAGACTGCTGCCTAAGTGACATCTGACCAGAGACACCAATGAGAAAGAATCAGCTGTCTGAGACAATAGGATCTTGATAGGGGGTATAAAGACAATCTTAACTTCCTTAATAAATGAGTCTGCAGAATGCTCTGCTACTCTCTGACTCCCCATGCCTGTGTTATTGGTGCTGCTTCTTCTCACCCCCCAAAAATGGTGGTTATGCATGATTTGCCTTTAATCTCAACACTCAGGAGGCAGAGACAGACAGATCTCTGTGAGTTTGAGATCAGGCTGTTCTACAGCATGAGTTCCAGGATTTCTACATTAAGAAATCCTGTCTGGAAAAACAAAATAAAGCAAAAAGACATAAAAATATTAAAATCTTTGTAAAAGATATTTGGCAATAAATATTTTTAAAAGAAATTCAAAAAGAAAATTTTAATTTATCATAGTAAAACAACAAAGTAATAGTAAATGTAACCATTTTCAAATATTCATTTAAAATTATTGCAGAACTAAAAGTACTGTTAGACATACCATGTTAAGGAAACTACAGAGTGCAGCCATTATAAAATTTGTTTATTCACAGTCATCCTTATAAAGTACTCAATCTTTCTAATTTCTTATGTTGTGGTGACCCTGACAATAAAATTATTTTCTTGCTAGATTATAACTGTAATTTAGTACTATTATGATTCATAATTTAAATATCTGATATGCACAGTTATGATATATGACCCCTGTGAAGGGTTTATAACCCATAGGTTCAAAAACAGCATAAGAAAAACTCTTAGAATTTGCTTTAGAGGCATCAAACACACAAAAATATAGCATTTTTTTAACAGAGCAAGAATTATTTTCATTGTGAGTGGTTATTTGAGATTTTGACTACTTAGTATCATATACCATATACTTTTTACCTTCAAGAGGAGGTTCAAAAGTAAGGAAGAGCCTGGGTCATCTACAACAGAAACTAAGAAACAAAAGATAGATGATTCCCCACTTGGCTGCCAAGTAACTATCAGGTGTATGAACAAGACAATGGTTATCAGGCAAACTTACTAATTTCATGTTTGGAGCCTAAACAAAGAGAAAATGACACCTAATATATTATAAGTGACTATAAAACTCAGAGATGCGTTCATGTCACAAGTGCCAATAATAGGACTTAACATAAATTAACTAGATCTTTTAAAAGATAATCTTTGCCATGCCAATCTATCTTGAGGTCTGTGGATCAGTTTCCAAAAAATTAACACAATGATACTAAACACAAAATAATGTGTATGCGTTATTCCCTTGATTTATTTGAAAATGATTATGATATTGGTTAATGAATTGAAAAGATTCCATAATCCTATGTAGTAGGATTGTAATAAGAGATCATGAATTTGCTCAGTGTCACTAGAGCGCTCTGTGTGTTACGAGAGAGTCACCTATTATTCATGAAACATTTTACTGGACTTGAACAGTGGTCTCAATAGATGAAATTATTATTTCAGTCAAATAATAAGCCCACTGTCTTAGTTACAGTTTCTGTTGACATGAAGTGATAGCATGATCATGGCAACTCTTATAAAGAAAACACTTAAGTAGGGGTGTCTTACAATTTCAGAAGTTTATTTCGTTACCATATGGTGGGAAGCATGGCATCACACAGGCAGACATGTGCTAGAAAAGAAGTTGGGAATTCTATGTCTTCCATACAGGGAACAGCTTGAGCAGAGCATATGAAACCTCAAAGCCTGACCACAAACTGGCACAGTTCCTCCAACAAGGTCACATCTACTCTAACAGGTTCATGCCAGCTAATAGTACACTCCATATAGACAAATCATCCAAATTCGTGAATCTATCATCATACCTATTCAAGTACAACACCCAGTAGGTGAATACACTTATTTGGTTTCTTAAAAATATTATTTCCACCTCCACTTTCTGGGCATGGTTTGGCATAAGGATACAAGTGTTAAAACCATCATCAACATTCTAAAACAAGGATACAGAACAATGTGTAAAGTCAGTGCAATTTTGTTCTCTCAAATGATTAGCACTCTGAACATCTGAGAGCTTCTTACTTTAAAATATCTAACAATACTCTAGGAGTAGATAGCCTGGTGGAACCAGCTAGCAGAAACACATGAGGTCATAAGAGGTCTTAAGCTTCATATTTTCAGATTTTAAATTATGTGTATGCGTGTATGTGTCTCTGTGGATATGTATATACAGATGACTGGGAAGCTCAGAATAATGTGTATATCAAGTTGATTTGTAATTACAAATGTTTGTGAGATGCCAAAAATAGATGTTGAGGATGGAACTCAGATCTTGGATCCTGTGCAAGAGTAGGAAGTACTCTTAACCACCAAGCCATGTCTCTTAACATTCTATGTAAAAGAGGACAGCAAACAATGAGGAAGCTTTCTCATTCAGCAGAAATTCAATATTGTTTTACCCCTGGGATTTTTTGTACATAAAAATAATGAATTTGTGATGACTAAAAATTTCTCCTTTTGGCTGATTTGTGTGAACATATATTTCAGTGCCTCCTCCACGTCTAAAATGTAATAATAATGTTTTATTGCCTTTAAAATTTATAAAATTATCAATATCTTATATTTTTTATATATTACGATACATAATTCTTACATCAAACTGCCTTGTAGGGTATTATATCACACTGCAATGTAGATGAGCATCCTATCCCAAACAGCTGAAAATCTTTCTTGCATTTTGGGTTAAGGATCACCTGATACCTTTTCCCTTAAAAGGACCTGTATACATGTAACCATTAGAAGGAAAGGGAAGAGGATTTAAAGACATTTTCCAATTAAGACATATAATTCCTAAACAAATGGATGTGGGAATATTATTTCATTTCATTGAAAAGACTAAGATTATCCTTGATTTAAAACTTCCAACTTCTAATAAACAATGGTGAGAAAAAAAATTTGAGGAAAAATCCAATTTATTTCATTGTTTTTTAAATATTGTGGTATTATGTTGTAATACCACATGAAAACTATGTCATTATTTTAGGGAACACATCAGGTGATGCATACTAATGTGTATAAAAAGAAAAATGCATGAGAAGCAATTGGATTCAGAAGTGCCAAAGCTTTTTAGTTAGTTTCTTCTTCACCATAGATACAGGGAAATGACAAGAGTCTTTGTAATAAATTAAGATATATGAAATAATGCTGATAAAATTATATTTTATTTTTATATTATATATAACATATATATAGAATTAGGCAGTTTGTGAGGGTTAAAAATAATAGAAAAATATGTCTATAAATATGGAGAAGCTACTGATCTTCATAAAAAATATCAAAATAAGATTAAGCTTTGAAAAATGTAAAGCAATGCATTTTGGATGAAATAGCTGCAGATTATCAGTAAATTGAGGTTATATACTTGAAAAATAGTAGTGTTGAATGAGCCTTGGGAGTAACGATTATAGAAATTAGCATGAGATTGCATGGGATGATATAGTAGTTTATAAAAACTATTTGGGCAATGTGTGTAGAGATCACACATCACAAATCAGACAAGTGTGTCCATTTATGAAAACTCCAGTACCAGCAGGAAGCCATCACAGTGGAATGAATTCAGAGTGGGGCTACAGAAATGATTGAGAGGCTGGAAGGTTTGATGTGAGATAAGATTAAAAAGAACTAAATATGTATGGCTTCTCCAAATACAGGCTATGTCACCATGAAATAGGGTGCTCACACAGAAGGAAAGCATGAAACTTTTCAAGGAACTTTTACCAAACGTTATTGGAAATATTCTGAGGAATACTAGCAGTGTCGGGATTAAAGTTGAATAGGGCTCCCTAGTAGGCAAATCGAATGTACCAGTTTTGCTCCCTATAGATCATTTTTGGGTAGTGAAGAGGGCAGTATAATTTAATACCAGTTCTCCAGTTTCCACATCTTTAAAACTGCAAGTAATGATGGTGAGTTATTTTCTTTTTTTCAAATTTGTTTTGATAGACAAGTTGCATTGTACCCATACTCATTTAAGTGTTATTTTAAATACATGTAACACAACTCTTTTATGTGTGTATGTGAGTGTGTGTACGTATATATATTTTCATTAAATGAACAAAGGTGACAGTAAGAACCTATAATACACTTAAGTTCTATAAATCTATTAAAAATCAAAAGTGATCATGTAATATGCAAATAAATCCTAGTGGTTTCTGGTACTGAGAGTATAGTCTTATAATGGTAAGTATCAAAGTACACAAGTAAAATATGACAAAGGCTGTGGTAAAACTCATAAAATCGGAAGTGGAATTTCCAGATAAAGAGTTGAAAGAAACTGGAGAATGAAAGAAAAGACTTGGCACTGACAGTAACAATACAAAGTGACAGGAAGCTTTAACATAGTAAAACATATAAAAAAAAAAAACAGTTATCAAATAAGAAGCACAGTTGTAATATTTAGTCCATTAACATTTAGCAAGACTTAAGGAAAACATTCCATCATCTATTCTATCTTTGTGAGTCTAAAGTCCTATATTTAACTTATCTTTAATCCTAACTAAGGAAAACTATGTTTAAGTTAAAACCCTTTTTTATTTAGACAGAAAAGAGGAGATGATAGGAGATGTCATTCTGTAAATATGTTTCTCTTATTGGTTAATAAATAAAGCACCGTTGGCCAATAGGAAAGCAAGGTAGGCGGGACTAGGAGACAAGGTGGATTCGGGAAGAGTAGGGAGGAAACTCAACATGAAGAGCATGAAGAGCATGGAGAGAGCAGAACTCTGGCCCCTCTCTCCAGCAAGATAAGACCATGTGGAAATATTTAGATTAATAGAAATGTGTTAATATTTAAGGCAGAGCTAGCCAATAAGAAATACTAGTAACTGGCCAACAGCTTTATATCTTAAAAAAATAAAAAAAAAAAAAACCGAAGTGACAAAAATTAAAAAAGAAAGGGCTATGTGGCAAGTGGTGGAGATTGCCTGAAGATCAGACAGCTGAACTAGCAACTAGTTAACCATAGAGGTCTGGAGGTCTGTACAGACAGAGAGGAAGTGATAGGGCTGGCCAGACAGAGGAAGTGACAAGGTGAGAGGAGACAGGAACTCAGTCTCCTTTTTGCTGGGAAGTTGAGTAGGTAATGACTGTGGTTTGTTCCTTCATCTCTCTGATCCCTCTGCATTTTCACCTATATCTGACTCTGGGCTTTTATTATTAAGACCTGTTAGAACTTGTGCTACAGGAAGCTTGAGAAGAGGAGGCGGTCTTCCCCAGGAGACATTAAGTCAGGAAGAATCCACAACTAACCAAGATGGGATTCCAAGCATGAAGGACAGAGCATGAGTGACACGCGATCGTATATACACCACCAGTGGCAAAGCATCTGAGTAGCCTAGAGTGACAGAAGAAATAACAAAGCTTAAAATAAAAGAACTTGATCCTATTATTTGATTTGAAAGCACACAGAATCAGATCATTTACTAGACTTTTGTCATAAAAATCTAACAGAGTGGCCTGAAACTTACAGCTGTGGAACAGATAGATTCATGAAGTACTGCTGTTTGAACTCAGTTGAAAACATACAGCTCTTCAAGGTCTCTTCCACTCTTAGAAAACTACAAATGCAACACCTTTTAAAAGACAGAGAGGGAGGAAGGGAGAAACAAAGATGGGTGAAGGAGAGAAGGAGGGAAGAAGGGAAGAGGGACAAACATTCATATACAAAATGATATTTTGTACTCATTTCTGAACACAGATATTTAGGAAGTATCAACGTTTCAGAAAATTTTAGTTTCCTGAATGCATTAGGTGTAGATCCCTTGCTGTAAAATTTACCATTAAGGAAACTTTGAAGAAAATATAACTTGTACATGTTCTAAATACACAGGAATACATGGGATAGACAGCAATTTAGATGAATAATTGAAATTGACAAATTCACAAATGAAATACATTGAAATAACTTACTAAAACAAAGTATTTGAGGCAAATATATAAAATACACAAACTTGCTCCAATCCATTACTTGATATTCCCTGTGCAGATTTCTGCCTTGTGCTAGAACTGAGGACATGGCTGAAGAGCACTTGGATTCTGACTTTGAGCTCTGGATTGCTCTGCAGGATTTTTTTTCCTTTCTTTTTTTTAAATTTAAATTTGTAACACGTTTGTTTTACATATCAATCCCAGTTTCCTCACCCTCCTATCCTCCCATATCACCCACCAAACCCCAGTCCATCCCCTTTCTGCTCCCCAGGGAGGGTGAGGCCTTCCATGGAGAGTCTTCAAAGTCTGTCATATCATTTGGGGCAGAGCCTAGCCCCTCCTCCATGTGGTTAGGCTGGAAAAATAGAACTTTATGTGGGATGAGCTCCCAAATTCCATTGGTATGTTACAAGTAAATAATGATCCATTACTAGTGGCCCCATAAAATGCCCAGTCCAGCCTGGTCTTGACCACTTTGCTTATCACTCCCCCCATTCTGTAAGTGGATTCCAGGAGATCTGTTGGTGGTTGGTGTGGGTGTCTGTTTCTGCTTCCATCAGCTACTAGTTGAATGCTCTATGATGGCATTTAAGGTAGTTTGTCAACCTCACTATCAAGAAAGGGAATTAAAGGTAGCCTCTTCAGTATTTCTTACATTGTTAGTTGGGTTCATTCTCATAGATCCCTGAGCATTTCCCTAGTGCCAGATTTCTCCTTAAATCTATAATGGCTCCCTTTGCTATGCTATCTCTTTTCTTGTTCTCCTTTGTTCTTTCCTTGTCTTGATCTTCCTGTTCCCTAATGCCCATCTCTCCCCTCATCTTCTCCCTTTCTGTTTCTCCTAACCCCCTCTCCATACAACAAGGACATCTGTTCAACTATGTTCATAGCAGTATTACTTGCAATAGCCAGAACCTGAAAGCAGCCCAGATGCCCCTGAATTGAAGGATGAGTGGAGAAAATGTGGTACATTTACACAATGGAGTACTACTCAGTGGATAAACACAATGGAATCCCGAAATTCACAGGAAACTGGATGAAACTAGAAGACAACATCCTGAGTGAGATAACCACGTCACAAAAAGACAAACATGATATGTACTCACTCATATATGAGTATTAGACATAGAGTAAAGAATTACCAGCCTACAATTCATACCAACAGAGAAGCTAAGAAACAAGGAAGATCCTAAGAAAGACATACATGGTCCCCTGGAGAAGGGGAAAGAGAAAAGATCTCCTGAGCTCTGCAGGATTTTGAGCTCTAAATTGTTCTGCAGGGTTTTGAACTGTGGATTGCCCTGCAGGATTTTGGAGTTGGAGTGCTTTTCAGAATTTGGACTCTGCTTTGTCTGATGCTTACTCAGTTTATAGTATTTTTTCTCAAACTAGGAAAATATACTTCAATATAAAAACATCCTTAATAAATTTAATCAATTATTCTAAAGTTTCATGATTTAAATTTATAGGTTTTAAAATACAGCATTTTTTGGTTAGTGATATATCTTAGAAAGGTCTTTCCCTCTTTCCAATCATCTCTCTATTCTCATCATCTTTCTATCTCCATGAGATGATATTCTCCCACATTCAAGATGGGTTTTTCCTTGAGTTAAATCTCCCTGGAAACATCGTTTAGTCACACCCAAGTGTGTGCCTCACTATTGTTGTAGCTATTTCTTTATCCAACAAATTGACTGTAGAAATTTACTATAATATTCTTCAGAGGGAATAGAGACCTTGTGAATAAATAAAAGTCCCATTTTGTCTATGAGAGACTTTTATTTTGCTTATTTTTCTAGACATCACTTTGACTCTTGTTTCAAACTAAGCCTTTGGCCTCAAATAATGATTTTATTGAAGAAACCAAATATAGAAACTAACTCAAGAAAAGAACTTACACATTTGATATTTCCTTAACTAATTTCATTTCTGTATAAACAGCTTAATAATCTTTAGTCAAAAATCTTCTCTGAAATTCTCCAAGGTCAAATATTTCTGATATGACATCCTAAGAGGAAAATTCTGACCCTGCATAATAAAAATATGTGAAGCCACACTATTCGGCTCTGTGAATAGGTGTATTTGAAACATTGTTCTACCTTACTTTTACAGATGGGGCATGCTCTCAACAACTTCATTACACAAATGAGTTTCCCTAAAAAAATATCCCAAATCTTAAGCATTTTTGTGCACCAGCATTTCAGATAATAGATATGCAAGAGTATATATATGTACATCACAGAACTAACACAGTTTTAATACTCACTTATTTCACTGACTTCTTCAATAGTAGTTCACCCACAAAACTATTATGTATCAATTACACATAAAATCAAAACTGTCTTTTGTCTTAAAGTATATACATTCTAGTAACAATATCCATAGAACTGTGAAAAGAATCTCTTCTGAATCTTAAATGACACAACTGATAATTGACTTAGTGATATGCACATATTAAGAAAAAACCTCCTGGGCCTTAACACAGGGTATTTCTAAGGTTCTGTTTTTACATACTCTATATATGAAAACATGTCTCTACTATTTACCTTTCTTAGTTGGGTTCTGCTGCCATCACGGAATATTACAGGCTGAGTAATTTATACCTAGAGGTATATATTGCCTTTAGATCTAGAACTGGGAAGTTCAAGGTACCAAGGCTCTTGCTGATTTGAGATCACTGAGGACTTCTTGTCTTGTGTCTACCTGGTACTGAGTTTGCTGTTGACTTTTCCATGGAGAAGAGCAAACGGCAAAAAGAGACAGAGCACTCTTGAAAGCCCTTTATGAAAACACCAAATTGCTTGTTGGGAGAAATCCCTCATATCCTATCCACTGCATCCAACTACTTTGAATATATAAATGCCAACAGGATTTTTAAAGGGGACAAACAATAAAACTACAGCACTTCCCCAATGTTTTATTTATGAGCAGGAAGAGTTCTATGGCTCTGAGCCAGGATCCTCGCTGTCTTCTGACACTGAAAGATGTGAGCAACCTGCAGACCTTCCCTCTGAGATCATCTGTGAAAGGCCTTGGCCATGCCCAGCTTCTTAATAATGTGAAGGTTGCAATATGAGAACACAGAGGTGAGACTTGTGTGAGGTTATGGCAGCATTTGCTTGGGTACAGTCTCAAAGAAAGAATGACCCTGGAAATAATAAATAATGCAGCCTTTTAAGAGAGTATATTATTTATTTATCAGTTTGTTTCGGTGGTAGTGAGTATCAAACCTAGGACCTTACACATACTAAGCAAACACGTTCAAATTGAGCTGTTACCAAAAAACAAAATTTTAAATTTTCACTTCAAACTTGATTAAGGCAATGATAGGACTAGTGAGCCAGTTGTTCTTCTAACTTAAAGGTTTATTTTAACTTTTGTCTTTAAAATAAAGACAAAATGCTCTTTTATTTCAATTTTTTTCTTTTATGCATCACTGCAATAGGTAGAAATTCTAAAATAGCCCCCAAAGGTGGTTTTCTTAATTTGAAGAAGTCATGAATATGAAGATGTGTCACTCATCCTTACATTACCTATCATGATTATAGTAATATAAGCCCTTTAAATCTGAGATTTTAAGGGGAAAAGATAAGTATAAGAGATCTGAAATATAAGAAGGGATCAATTTGCACCAGTTGTCATTACAAAGAATTGCTTGAAAAAACTGGAGAATAACTGTGTTGAGTAAGACCAATAGTCAGGAAGGGATAGGGACTCCAGTTATATCATCTGGCACTAATTGGAATGTCTTTAATGGGCAATGTGAACTACATGTTGCAATTTGATTTGAGCTTTGTAAGTATCTGAGGAGATGCAGACATGTCTTCATGCACTTCTGTCCTACACAAACTAAGAAATAATAAATTGGTAGTGTTGGACATGCAACAGCAAAATCACTGCAATTATACATTTTATATTTTTTACTAACTGGGATTTGAAGTAAATCTTATTAAATATACTTAATTATTAAGTTTTTATGGTAACCTCTTAAATATTTTACTTGCATCAAGTTCCCAATTGACCACTTCCTAGATTCACTATTGTAATGATTGATATAATATAGGTCTAGACATTCGGCGTTCTTATCATTACCCCTTGCCAATTCACAGATTCCTCTAGTTTTCTTCCTACCTCTAGGCAATAACCTTTATATTTCTTGCTTTTTTTTCTTTTAACCACATCTCTACTCATGGCCACTGTCTGTTATCCTTGCATGTGGCACAGTAATCCCCATCCTTAGATTAGCCAGATCATGACATATATGGGGAGAAGTACGATGATATTGTTAGATGTCACACTATAAAATTGTCTTCTTTAGAGGCACTTTTATTAGCAAATAATTCAAAATGAAATCTTCTTATGGTATTGTTGATAAAATTTACTTCAGTGAATTTTACCTTTTTGTCTAGTCTTCCTTTAAAATTTTAATAAAGTTAGAGTTTTAGTCAATGAGTTTGAAAAACAGTTAAGGCAAGAGTGAATAAGAATAGTGGCATAAAAATAAATGGCTAAGATATTTGCTTTCCTTTCTGGTGTGAATTCTTTCATGGTTTCTCAAAGTTTTTTATTTCCTTATGAATAGGGAAAGAACGTGACTGGAAGAACCATGCATTACCATGCATATTAATGACTATTTTCATTATGATTGGATCGTACATATTTTATACCGGTAGTGGTCATTTATAGTGTGCATGTTGATTCGTGGTTACCTAACTAATCATGACAACTTTATTAATTGCTTATTATCAAGGGTTTTCTCTTTTATTAGACAACAACTGACTTCTTTTCCTCACACCCACTTCTGTATATCTTTTTGTGATAGAAATGAATGCACACAGCTTTGCATGAGATGGCCTCATGGATTGTGATGGCTAACAGAAACGGACAGCCAGCACATAGTATATGGTGGCTGAAGTTCTGGCTGGAGTTCAGGCAGCTGGGCAAGAAAGAAGTTAGACATCTGAGGAATAAGTGAATCTTTGACCATTCTTAATGTTCTCCAGCACAGAGATGCTCTCAGAAAATTTTAGGAAGGTCTTAGAAATTTGTAAATTGATCAAAAATGCATCCCAAGAGTAATGTAATGGTGCATCCAGAGTATTATTCAGTGTTGTAATGAGTTGTGTGTATGTTCTGTCTCCTGAAACTGTGATTCAGTATTCCTAATGCTGTGTTTTTAAAGTCTTAAAATCATATGTTACCCAATATGAACTCCAATAGCAAAATCTAGAGATGTTTTAAAATCACTTGTTGTCTGTTCCCCACTCCCCACACTATTTTCAGGACTTAAACTAATTTCTGAGATTTTTATACAGTGGTAAATTCTACTTTTAAACATTTATTAATCTAATGGCCCAACAGTTAATGATAAACAAATTTAACCTACTTTAACATGTGGGACAGAATTTTAGAGAAAATCCCCCCAAAGTCGTGCCTGAAGAAAATACCAAATCAGTATCTTATAATCTTTTATGCTATGATAGTGCATTGAATACAAGAAAGCTGATGGGGTGGTTTTAAAAAATGTCCTGACAGAGTCAAGGTGATGGCCATTTTTAGCTGCCCTGCTATCCATCACCTCTTTCAGCCAAGCATACTCCATCATATGCAACAGCCTCATGAATTTATGCATCAAGCTGTGCAGCCAGTCGTGCCGAGGGCGCTGGTGACAAGCGAAATTGCTGTGCGCCTCATTTAGCTGTTTATTGCGCCTGAGTACGTGTTGCAGCTGTCATCCCACGATGGGATGATAGTGCTCGTTAATAGACAAGACAGGCAAATAATGATGGAGGCCACAGCAAGAGATGCTCATCTGCCAATGGGCTCTGAGCAATATTACAAACATCCACTAAGTTTTCCATCAAAAGCATCCCTGTAAGAAAATAGAGAGAGCATGGCTGTTCTTCATCAGACTAACAATGAAAATTAAACTTTTGAACAAAAAAGTGTAGCTCAATAGATCATGCAACTTAAGACTGGCATTTGAGTTTCCGTACTAGACTTTCCTTTTAAAGAATCAAAAATGACCACAGAACAGTCAGAGTTGTTCCTGCTGCTTAAGTTGACTGTATTTCTACCATACAACTCAGAATTAAACTTAATCAGATAGACTGCCAACCTTAGTCTGCTGTCAACCATGAATTTGAAAGTATTATTTTTCATCTCTTTCAAAACTTGTGTGATACATTTATGATTTTGGATTTTTATCTTACAATTCTTTTTATTAATTCAGTGGAAAGTAAGTTGAAATAGAAATATTCAATCTGTAGATTTGAATGGAATTTTCTTTTGTATAAAATTGAATTATTCTCAGCATTCATATCTTGGCACATAGTAAAGAAGCTCTTAATGAAATCTCTTGCAGATGAAAGTCTGTTAAACAACTGACTTTCATTTTCTTCTTTCTCTGAATTTGTGGTACTTAATCTTATGGGTTTTTATAGTGGGTGATCAGAGAGTGCCTTAGGTGTAAGCTAAATTTTGAACCTTTGTGATATTAACAACAGGGTATTCATTTTATAAGATTAGAAAGCTTGAAGAGTTAATTAACACATTTTATACAATAAAACAAATTATATTCTGACACTTTTACAGAGTTTTATAAACATAAGCAATAAATGAGAGAACTGTACTTCTGTTCTTTCTAGCTGATATATGAACCCTAGATTTAGAAACAGGTAACTATGTGTGAATTGTGAACTCAGGATTAACATGATTATAAATATTGGATTATTTAGCAGAAGAGCTGGAAAATGCATAAACATAAAACCCAGACACCAAATACATAATTAATCTATTAGATACATGCACACATTTGGTCTCAGAGAGAGCTTAAGTGGTACAGTGGTCTCTAGCATTTGTGGTCAGCATAGACTCCTGGAACCCCAGATACCTCAAAGTTTGTACAAAAGGTATTTCTTATATATTTGTTGTCCGTTTCTTCATGTATTTATTTTAGCTAATAGTTAAGAAACATTTCAGATTTTCTCATGTATTAGCTAAGAAAGCAATTGTGACTTATTATCCCTATGCATATTTGTTTATATCTTTTTTGTATAAAAGGAAAGAAGAGTGAATCAAGGCATCGATCAAAGACTTGGATAAAATGACAAGGTCTGTGTAATGAGAAAAAAAGGACGTTATGAGGAAAAGAATTCTCAGGCTAAGGATAATTGCAAGATCTAAATATAAATTTTACTACTGATTTAAAAGGCATGATTCATTCTTAAATGTGACTGTTGTCTTTGAGCCAAAAATTACTTCAGTGGAATGAATCTTCTCTTTTATAGTGGAAATAAAATGAGAAAATATAAGTTAACTTACAAATATATAGTTTTATGATATATATTCCACATATATGTAGTCCATAAAATGAGGCACATTTGTATTAACTATTTAGGAACCATTTCTTCTTTAAAACATTTGTTCCTGCAAGTCTTCTGTTATTCAAAATGCATAACAAAAATCATGAAAACAACTTTATGCAGGATATCTTGGTGCAAAGAAAATCTCTGTTTTCCCTAAATCTGATGGACAATGTATAGGCCACATGTGTCTACAGTGATTTACATGCAGTACAGCTGGTACCATCATGCAGAGGTTACAGTCACACTTAAGTTACGTATTTACAGAAGTGATTTAGTTCAGACTCATAATGTAATATCCCAAGAACTAACTTTATATACTTTATATTTTTTCTATGTTTTGTTCTTAGTATGGAGACCTGAGGTTCTGCTCCATTGCATTTAAAAATATTGGTAAGATTTTTACTTTTGGCATTTCTAGAACTAACGGTCAGCAAATTTGAATATTTGACCCCCCCCTTTCATAATGAAATAGAGAAAGGATGTGTGTTACATGAAGTCTTATTAATGTTTTATAAAATGGTTGCTGCAACCAAAGGAACTGCTTTGAAAATTAAATTACTGATTCTATTCAGAAAAAAATCAGCATAATACACTGTTTAATTCAGCCATTCTAAAATGTGAGAGTCTCCCTCTTTCTCTTGGCTTTCTCTCTCCTCCACCTGGGGGCATCTGCTGATTAGTCTCTTCTAGAGGTTGTTTAATGACTATTTTACAGACACTGTCAGCTTCTCAAAGCCCAGTGGCACTGGGCATCACTGTATTACCAGTCGTTTTACACAATTGCCTGACTGTAAATTGGAGGTTTAAAAGTACAAGCAAAAGCTCCTATTTGACTTAATGACTGGCTGATGGGGGTCAATTAATTTTCCTGTACTCAGATGTTTTTCTCACAAAGGTCATTTGTTGTTTGTTTATGCTCATGTCACTGATTTTAGAAACCTATGAAATAAGGTGACTACTTTGAGAAGAGCAGAGAGGAACCCTACGAACATCCATCGCATGCATTTTGGGATTTGTAGTCAAATCCTAATTATACACTAAAGGGACTAATGTAGCCTTTGAATCAGCTTAGTGTAAAGGTGGAAACCAAGATATCTGATCAATTTGTTTAAAGAACATGCATGCAATAGCACTATTTTTTTAATTTGAAGAAGAGTTTATTTATTTATTCATTTCCATTTGGAAAAATGTAGAGCTTATTCTGGCATGAATAAAATCTGAAACTTTTACTTTCTCATGCTTTCTTTAATTAAACCAAAATAATCAGTAGTTTAAGAAGTGATGTATGTACACACACACACACACACACACACACACACACACACAAACACACATATCATTGAATAATGACCATGTTCTAAGATATATATATATATATACATACATACACATATATATGTATATATATACATATATATGTGTTTATGAACTTGTTATTCAATGTCAGGAGATGTAACAATTTCAAAAGTGTGTTCTTCCTAAAAAGTGTATTAATTCTCTGTAAACTGAGTATTAACATGAATTCATGTATCTTGAATGAACACTCAGGATATTCATCAAATTATCTTGGTCAGTTTTAATTCTTGTAATCTTTAAGGAATAGAGAATCAATACGTACAATAATCAATCAGAGCTAGCCAACAAAGAGAATGACCTCTGATCACCAGCAGTCAGCATACAGAAGGAGGTACATAGAAAATATTTAGCAAATTTGTGACTTCATACTTTCACAAATTAAAATAGCTGACTCATTCTTTATCAAACAAAACATACAGTTCATTAAGGCAACTGGAAAAATGATCATTTTGTTTTTTCTGACTTTCTTTTTACATGAAGATTTGTTATTACAAGTGACAAGAAGTCAGAAGAACTAGGACAAGGTGAAATATATACATTGAATAACTGTAGCTGTGAATTACATTTCTTCCTAACACTATGTATAACACAACACAGAGAAAAGAATCAGGACCAGTAGCTGTCCAACAGCCAATTTGTTGGGGGCAGACACAGAGAAACAGAGTCATGTGCATATCAAACCTGTAAATCCTCAGGGTAGGAATGTCTATATTACCATCCAATGCAAAATGTCAAAAAGTCTCTTTTATTAGTTAGCCCAAGGCCATTTTTTGTTTGAATCTCATGTTTGCAATCCATTAACAAAGGTCCACAGAGTAAACATGCATTAAAATAAAACAGTGAGTTAAATTTTGTTGTTTCCATAGGGTATTATTTGGAAGGCATTTCACAGAACAAATCTCGAATGATGGAAGTAGCCTCTGTCAGGGTTGGTAAAGTACAATTAATTTTCACCAAGACAGAGTTCCTTGATTTCCAGGTTTGGATTCTCATACTAAAGTCTTTTCTTGAACTCCCTGGGTATTGAATTGTATTCATTAGTTTTCATCTTCTGGAAGTTTGTCTTAAAAGGGTAGAGACTATTTTATATTAATCTTGATATTTCCTGGATATTTCATTACCTGGGATCAGGTTGAGCATGGGGCAAGCAGTTAATAAATAATGTTTGAGTTACGTAGTCCAAACAACAATTTTTTCATGAGTCTTACTAAAATGTTCTAAACTTAACTCCCCTTCTTAGAGTAGTCCTGCCTCCTACTGCCAAGCTTGAAGGCATGCAGAGATTGGACCTGGAGATGGGGATGATAGTCTCAGCTCTGTCACACTGTGATTACCAAAGAATGCACTTAAACTTGAGACTGCAAGTTCTTATCAGTAAAGTTCAGGATTGGGTAAATCCTTAGATCCTTGACAGCAATGATGCTCTGATTGTGAGGTATCTGTTGTGTGAATCTGTGGTCCCTCAGTCTCTATCAATCTACTTGCAACCAAATTATCACTAATAGCCAACATGTACTGAGTTTGTACTCATGCAATCTGCAATTACTCCATGTAAATCTTTCAGTGATATTATAAATTATTATTATTTTAATATATAATGAAATTCGGTCTTGGAAAGATGAAATACTCTTTCAAGCAATAGCATTAGCTTCATGTTACATAAGTAGGACTCTAGCCTTGTTGATAGTTCTGTTTTTCCCTGCTTTTTACAATTCGCTGCACCACTCTGTGTGGCTCATTTTTTCCCTTGGTTTCTAACAGAAGCACTCTGTAATATTAGACATAGAATCATTGAAGGAAGCAACAGTAGCTTCTGAGAAAAGACCAAATGATTGTTTTGTTCGCAGAGATGAACAGGTTACTGTGATGCCCCATATGTATTCTTTTTCATCTTTTGGTGTCCAAAGTCATGCATGTTTTTTTTAGACAGATGGCCAATGAACTCTGTGGTCATAAAATACAACTCAGCAAGCTTCTGGCACTAGGACTGAACTTGTGACCTCAACATCATTTTCACCATACCCAAAGCAATTGAATTAAGTAGCCAAAGAAAATGTTTGACATGCACCACATGAAATGATGCACAGCCCTAAAAGTGTTCAAATAGTTAATCTATCATCCATTTCATTTATATTTCGTTTGTCTGGGACATGTATATTATAAAACAGAACACTAAAAACTGTAGAATAAACCCATAGTCTGGACCTCTAGACTTTATTGTTTAGGATGAAAGAAAAAATTAATATTTTGGATCAGGTGTCCCAAAGAGGACAAGTCAAGGTTCATGAAGTACAAAGCCCGATGTGAGGAACTCTGATAATCTTTCACAACTCAATCCTCTCCATGTCTGTGATATGCCATGATGATTGCAGACAGCCTTAAGTTAACCCTTTATAAGGCAACGGCTCCTAACCTTTATAATGACCCTCATAATCTTTGTAGCATGATCTTATTTAGATAGTGAGGATAAGTGTTATTTCTAAATATATGTATATATTTAGAATATATACATAAGGGCATCTTGGCCAAAGTTAGCACTAGAAAAAGTGAGCTAAATAAAGACATCATAGTTACCAAACAGGGTCTATGGCATCTAATCAGTTGAGAGACCAAACAAAACAAAAAAAAAATAAAGATGAATTCAGTCAGTCACTCTATGAATGAGCTGAGTCATCCATCCTCAACCAGTGCATGGGCCTTCCAACTCAAACCAGTCCTCTTATTTTTATTTTCTTTTATTTGAAAATAGATTCTTTTCTCATACACTACACCCTGATTATAATTTCCCCTCCTCCTCCTCCTCCCAGTTCCTCTACATCTTCCCTCTCCTCTGGATCCACTTCCTTTCTGTCTCTCATTAGAAAAGAACAGGCATTTAAAAGATAAAAACTTTTATATGAAAGTGTTTGCTTCCTCTTATTATATTTTGTTTTGTCTCACTAATACTTTTCCCTCAGAACACTTGTTATTGCGTCTTTGACGCCATACTGAATTGTGTTGTTAGCTTGCTCAATTTTTCTATTTGAATGGCAGAGATCATGACAATCTTCTTTCCTTCCCTAATTGAGTCAGCCAATTGCATTTATCTGTCCACCTACCCATCTATCTGTTTGTCTGTCTAACTATCTTGGCTTGCTGCCTGTTCATGCTTTATCTGTTTCCCTCTTTTGTCATGTACTCTCACACAGGCTGTGGCTAAATATGGGTCTTCGGAGGCCTCTGCATGCTTCTTCCCAGCTTCTGAGGGAGCCCAAAGTTTAACAAATGCTAGGTGGGCAAAGAATTCTAGAAATCAAAACATTTTGAAGAGGAAAGCAGTACTTTGTTTTAATCAGAAACATCTCAATTGGGAATTCAACCCAAAGTCAACTCAACTAGTAAGTGGAGACCAAAAGATGGACTCTGACCTTCATATAATGATCAAGGAACTAATTTATGGGATGAGATGCAGGAAATGGTTTTATTTTTCTCATAAATCCATAATCTTTTTTCTTTATTCTTTTCCTTAAGAAACTTTTCAGTTTTTTATAATTCTAAGACTAAGGTATTATCCAACTGAGTTAGAGACTGGTCCTTTCTTTACCTCCCCTCTTCCTGATTAATCCATATTTGGGTACTTTGTTGGTTTTGTTTGATAAGAATTCAGTCTATGAAATAGCTTATTTTTAGGTAACCAGGATAAATATCTTTAAGTATACAAGGACATTGAAATCAGCATTACTTTATCATTTTGTTCAATGAACAATTGTTAATAACAATGGACTTTTTAAACAAGTCTACCTCTTAGGTTACAAATTACAAAAACAATTAATTTAATTATTATTATTATTATTATTAATAAACTAAGAATAAACTCAGTCACTTACAATTTGCCATTTTCAATATTCCCTTTTAATTTGTATTATATTTATGATTCAATTTTATAGGTCCTGCTCGTAAATGTTCTTATATGCTCCATTTCTAAGGTTATTTGAAATAATGCTAGGTACAACCCCAATAATGGTAAAAAAAAATAATTACTACCAGAAATTGCATATAAAACTAAAAGTAATTGAGCCCAATTTTTCTAGAAGATGGTTATTCATTGAACAATAAACTCGGGAACAGACTGAAAGCCAACTTGACCATTATCCCCTATAAAGACAGAGAATAAATGTATAGATCTATACTGATGATGGGATCAGGAATCTCAGGCAGCAAAAGAGGTTATTTCTCAGGATTACTGCCAGATTTTCAAATATGTTATATATTGCCAAGTGAGTGTAATCTGAATGCAGGATAAAACATTTGAAAAAATAGGAAGAAACCCATGCTGATTAATAGGAGCTAATATGCGAGTAATAATTACTGAGATTAAATGGCTGGTGCTGTGAGAGTGCAGTTTTTAGAAATCAAAACATTAACATAGGGGGTACATATACATAAACAAAGCTTTAAAATTGATAAATATGATCTGGAATATATGAAAGTGTCAGTACACCAAATGTGAAATTCTGATTTAAATTAGAAGTAATACAAATTCTGTGAATGGAAATTTTTATCATAATGACATAGAATGAAAAAAAAGGACAAAGAGAAAGAAGTGAGTAGACTGCAGAAGGAGAGGAAGGAGAGAAAGAGAAATGTGATCTGATAAATGGTTTAGTAATACTATCTGTGTGTATGAAGTCAGGAAGAAACTCTTCCCCTTGCTAACCACATATTAGTTGCTTATCTAACTTTTGCAATATATCCATCCTAAACCTGTTTATAAATCTGCCTATAAGGATATTTTTTTCTCTATCCCTCCTATCCATTCATCATTTATCTGAATATACAGGACTAGTTTTCTTGGCAAGTGATAAAGAATTATAGTTGAAAACTCCTATGAGTCTTAGTTGATCTAACACGGAGAATTAATTATTCTCTTAGAAATACTACTGTGTCAAGGTTAGGTTTAAGGTCATTTACAAGGCAATGTAGAGGACAGCATATAATTTACAAGCCAAAATCATTTGCAGCTGATGGAGGGTGGAAACCTTTCCATAAGAAATCTATAGTCATTTAGCTCTCATACACAATTGCCTGCAAATATACAAAAATATTGTGGGCTTAATTAAGAAATCTCACATTATCCACCCATTTTCTTCACCTCTGGAAAATATATTTAGTGATCAGTGGTTAGAAACCTGCACTGTTTATTCAACAAGAATAAGAACTGTAAATCACCTCATTCTAATGTGCTGTACTTTGCAAATGAAGATAACAGTATTGATTCAAATCAGCAGTGTTGCTTCTATTTCTTCTCTCTCTCTCCCTGTCTCTCTCCCTCCCTCCCTCCATCCCTCCCTCCCCCCACCTCTCTCTCTCTTTCTCTCTCTCTCTCTCAGGGAACTAAACTATTAGTGAGGAGTGGATGTGTCTCCCAGTCTCCTTCCTCATCTAATTTGTGGCTAACAAACAGTTTTCATGTAATATAAGTCTGCTCAGGACAAAACAAGAAGCCAAGGATTGTGAAGCAGAGTAGGCTTTGTCTAATTTTTGGTGTGCCTGCTACAAAGTGTTTGGGGAAATGTATGGCAATTCAGTCACAGGTCTCAGTGTTACATTGTTTGTTGATACTTTTATTCACTTTCCATTTGTTGTAATTTCCCCCCACAGAATGATGTACCCTTGGAATAAAAAAGGATAGGTAAAGAGGACAGATCACCAGTGGAGTCTGGAAAATATTAAAATCAAGCAACACCTTTTAAGCAGAACTGATCACGGTTCTGAAACATAGTAAGTCAGATAATGCCAGAATACTGTGGATTCAATTTCGTTTTTAAAACTGTCGTCATAATTTCATTCTAACCCCCTCTCTTCCATTCTCTCTTCTCCCAACCCGTGTGTGTGTGTGTGTGTGTGTGTGTGTGTGTGTGTGTGTGTGTGTGTGTGCTTGAATGCTTGTGACTTAGTGGATGTGTCTGTAGGTGCACACCCATTTGGATCCATGTGTATTTTGAAGTCAAAAGGGAAACTTTCATGTTGTTCTTCAAGGAATAACAAACCATACTTCTTCAGTCGGCCTCTTTCAATGCAACCTGAGGCTCACTGATTAAGCAGAGGCCGGCTAGAAGCTCTCTTGAATCTGCCTGTATCCACCTCCAGGTGCTGGATTCCAAACAGCACCATGCCTAGATTTTTAAATAGGCTCTAGGAATCAAAGCTGGGTCCTCAAGCTTATGACTTAACTGACTAAGCTATCACTCTAACCCTTTCATTAGATTTTCAACGCTTCATGAAGAGCATCCTTCTCATGAAAAACAGAACCCTTTTCACTGTTGTCACCTTTTTAAAAATCTCTTCCTTTCAACCAGCACTGTTTTCTGCTCAAAGCATCAAAAGAAGCCTAGCAAAGACTCATATTCTCCATGTGGAAATATCAACAAATAATCAGAAATGGTCTCCTAAGCACAATCACATATTCCTGAGAAGACCAGCCTATACATTGAGAATGGGTGCAGTACATGCAGCAGACAGAAGAAGCGGTAGGTAAGCTATGGGGTGGTAGCAAAAGCTTGCTGGGAAACCTGTTTCTGTTTACTATTGAATTTTCTGTGATCTCTGAATACATGCTCAGTTTGTTTTCCACACCAATAATAATAATAATAATAATAATAATAATAATAATAATAATAATAATAATAAATAAATCTTCTCACCAAGCTAGCATTTTCTTTAAAAAATTCTCTAGCTGCTTCTGCTCGATTTCAGTCAACATTCTTTCTGCACTGTTTTGGGGACTTCTACTCTCCAGTCTCAATCCTCTGGCACATGGCTTTAAATCTGACTAATGTCACAAAAACTTTTCTCACTTTCAAAGCCTCATTTCTTCATGGAAATTTCTTTTTTAATGTGTGTATTCATTTCAAATTCTCATGTTTCACACAATTCCCAATCCTTTCTTTTGTTTCCATTATTCACATACCATCTTAAGTTCCAGGCTCCTACTGAGTGCTCTACATATGTACCACAGTAGACTGTGATTGGGGGAGTGTGTGGGTGGGTGATAACCTGGCTACCTGTCACCTATATGATATAATCTTACTAATATACATCTTGCAACTCCTGAATCTCTTGAGATTCAGTTTAAAAATATAATTATACAGGTCTTAATTGTCTGTTTCACAGATGTTTCTTTATTTCCATTAAGGTCTAATACTTTTCACAGAAGAAAGAAAGAGAGAGAGAGAGAGAGAGAGAGAGAGAGAGAGAGAGAGAGAGAGAGAGAGAGAGAGAGAGAGAGAGAGAGAGAGAGAAAACCTAGGCCTATTCTTTGGAAAAACTAGTGATTTTTGTAACAGTTATATTCAGAGCCTAGAGTCATTGTAAATATTCTTCCCTCCCTCCCTTATTCTTTCCTTTTTTTTTTAATGTCCCAAGATTATGCCCAACCTGTCCTTAAATTTCAAATACAAATTTACCCTAAATGTAAAACAGCTTATGAGGCTAGCTCCTCACTTGCATGACCTTCTTCATCAAGGCCCTTAAAGGCCTCTGACAATTCATGATCAAACAGAAGAGCTTACAGTTTCTCTATAGAACATATTTTGATAACAGTTGTCCTAGTTAGTGATGCAAACTAGAGTCATCAGAGGAAGGAGCCTCAGCTGAGGAAACGCTCCAGCTGTAAGGCATCTTCTCAACTAGTGATCACTACTGGAGTGCTTGCCCTGCTGCCTGGTGCTGCCACTCAGCTGGTGGTTGTGGTTTCTTTAGAAAGCAGGCTGAACCAGCCATTGGAAGCAAGTTGGCAAGCAGCACCCCTTCATGGTCTTTGCTTCAGCTCTGCCTGCAGATTCCAACCCTGCTTGAGGGACTGTCATGAATTCCCTTGGTGGTGATCAGAAATGGAAGTAAAAGCTGAGTAAACCCTCTTTCTCAATTGATTTTCATCACAGTGCTTCACCTCAGCAGTAAGAACTCCAAGATTGGATGTGAGTTTTCATCCCACTTTCGTTACTGAAGAAGTTTCTGTTTTTAGCTTCATGGCTATTACAAAGATCCAAAGCTAATGATAATGCAGAGGACTAGTGACCATGGAGTGTCCATTGATCCATCTACAAGAAAATCCCTACACTTAATGGCCAAGGAACATTGTGGAAGAGGGGAAGGGATGATTTCAAGAGCCAAAGAACTAAGACTCATGCCGTGAGCCAGTATCTTTAAATGTGATAGGGAACCTAGACCCTTGAAATCCCAACAAGATGATTATCAAAACAAGATCTATATAAACATAATCATAAGATTATGGACGTGCATGAGTAAAATTTCACAAGGCCTCACTCCTAGATGAGTTAGGAGAACCTATTTCACCAGGGTAAGCTCTCTGATAATTTAACTGATCCCAAATGGGCAACTGTAACCACATGGAGATACAACCAGCCCTCAGTGGACATTCAGATTATACAAACATACACTCATACCATACACATATTTATGTTGCATATATTGTAATTCTGTATGTATCATACATGTATATTCACAACTATTCATATAATTTATGCTAATATATGCATAGTAACAATAGTCAATAAAGAAGGCATCATGAAACAGAGAGAATGACAGAAGATACACGGGAAGAGTTAAATGCATAGATAGTGGAGGGAAATATGTAAGTTCAGTAATCGTGTATAGAATTCTCAAAAGAAATTAACTTTAAATAGTTGAAAAGAGAAAGCTGAGTTAGAATTATGTGAGTCTGAGGTGTACATGTGCTTATGTGTTTAGCCATCGCTCCTGTGAGGTGTTAATTTCTGACAAAAAGAACATGTATCCCACTAATTTTCTTCAGATCTGTGGTACCACTTGTCCAGCATGGTGAAACAAGGGCTTATCACATGAAATGGCCTGGATACTGGCTCCAGGAGCAGAAGAATTGGAGTCACCAAGGGAAAACTAGACAGGAAAACTATAGGGCAAGTTGTAGTTTGCGGAAAATTCTATCTAATCATTAGGTTTGTCAAAATTCAAGCAAAAGGTCACTTCTCACTAAGTCCAGAAAAGATAGAAGATATGTGTTGTTCAGAAAATGATAGAAAGAACAACAAATATAACCAAAGACTCTAGCATAGTTTCTCTTTATTCTTTGTAAAAGAGACATAACATGAAATTGAAATTATTGTTTCTCCTCATAAGCCAATATCTTGGAATAGCATGCATAGGAAACATCATCATGACCTCACTTCTTAGTCTATGTAGACTATCTTGTCAAGTCCATGCCAGTGGTTAGCCAATTAGCTACCATTGAAAAACAGCCTTAGATGTAAGTGTTGTGTAATCAAATGCATACACATTAACTGGTGTCTTTGTATGTAGAATATACACGTATCTGAGCCTTTCTTCCATGTAATTTCAATTGGTACTCACTTTTCTAAAGACCATTATTGTTGTTTATTTTAATTTTTATAGCTATGTGAACCAAGGTACACATAAAAGCAAATGAATAGAAATGACAATCAAATGAAATTCAAATTGAGATTCTAATTATAAAATCTTATACTTACTATAGTGCAATAATTTTATGTATGCTTATTTATTAAAACATATCAAATGGTTTCCTCTTCTGAAACAAAACTTCAGCAGTATTTCAAGACTAAATTAATTCTTTAATATAAAAAAGCACCTTTGGTGATTTAAAAAATGCATTTTCACTTAAAATGCTTTGTGTAAAATAAAACTAATTGTAGATGTTATTAGTAATTATTTATGTATGCCATATGTTTTCTGAATGCTTCACTAATGTAAATTTCAGTAATTATACCATTTAAATTTGAGCACATTAATGGAAATCATATTTTAAAAATTTATTTATAAACCTTCAACATTATCAGTGGGCGAAGGCAATCTGCTCTTCACATTTACCCTTGAAATTTGATATTCACTTTCTGAAAGTAACTAATGAACTCAGGAAATAAATGAGAAAAAGGAATTCCTGGGATAATAATTAAAACAGTACCAAACTGAGAGATCAGGACAAAACACGGGGTGACAGGTAGTGAAAATTAAAACCCCAAATTAATTGAAATATGAAATAAGCACTAATAATTAAAGCCCCTTACAAAAATTAAAAATACTACCCCCTTTGATGAAAATAAGCCAAGAGGCATGAGTGCAACTCACTGGAATACAGCCGTTGGCTGGGCAGGAGTCATTTGAGACATCTGCAGATGAAATATGAAGGGATGAGGCTATGTCCTTAGAGCCAACTCCAAACCCAAGCAAGACAACAAATATATCTGGTTGCAGCTTCTCTTCAGCATCATGTAAACTAAAATTTTAAATTTTATTTAGAGTATAGGCTACCAAAAATGAGGGAGGTGAGGAATAAGATTATAACATGTTGAATTGAGAAACTTTGAAACTGGAAATTGAGGGAGGTTCTAAAATGGTTCAATAGCTTGAGTGACACTTATGAGTTTCCTCCAGAAAGTTCACATAACATTGTTAACACAAGCAGGAGATGAAACCACGAAATTGATAATTTGTCTTTGAATACTGTATACAATGACTGCTTAGAAGAGAGAAGAGTCATTTTTGCCTGAATAAAAAACAGTGAAATTTTCATACAGCATAAGCATAAGGCAATCACAATAATAAATAAATCTGAACAAACAACATAAATGTAATGAGATAATATTATTTATGAAAGAACCAAGCTCATGTTAAACTCTTGCTTGATGACAATGTTAAATTTTATTGATAAGAAAAGATGAATAATTTAATATAAACTTTCTCCTAACTTCAAGTGGGCACACTTCCAAATCTTTGGGTCATCCTAGACTGTGATGAGTCTGTGGCCATTAAAGTATATGCAATTTCATTGGCAGCATGACAATTTGGTGAATAGAGATTATTCAGTAGGGAAAAATAAAGCTTAAATAAAGCAACAAGATATCTTCAAGGGAGTCACACTAGAGAGTGGGAAGTATTCATTGATGAAATTAGAGATTGTGAGAATTGTTATCAATGAATGTCCATGTCCTCTAATTAAAAGCTGAAAGGGGGGGGCATTCCACCTGTGCCTACCATATACGATTAAGATACTCTCTTTCCTTAAGGATCTCGGTCAACTCCAGTGCCGTATCCATTATCACTGAAGCCAAGTGAAGACTCTAGACATTCATACCAAATATAAAATTACTATTGTAGATATTTCCCGGCTTTAAGGAGGAACAGCATTCAAGATGCTTCACAGAGAACTCTGATACCAGGATTACATGATCCACCAAATCAACTCAGCAGGGCTCACAAAACTGCAGTAGTAAGCACCCGGCCTGATTCGGACTGTACCCTACACTGAGTGAATGCCATGATTGCTTGTGTTGGGTCCGAGAATCAGGGAAGAATCCACCACAAATGACCAGGTGCACACAACCCAAAACATTATTCAGAGAAAAGTGTTATCACGGGGCTGCAGGGCTCAGGTCTTATGCATCATAACATAATGAAGGGAGAAGCTGTTGGCAGACTTCCGTGGTAACAAACACTTTCAGCCTATCAGGGAGTTTTGTGGTTTGGTGGTTCTGACAGGCTCTAGGTCAAACAACCCGAAAGAAGTGGCGTGTAGTTTACAGCTGTGTGAGGGCTTGGGGGCAGTGAGTGCAGCCTGGCCTCAGGATATTGTGGGTAGCAGATCAGAATGGAAGACTGGGACAAAATGGAGATTGTGCTGCCTACTAGGATTTATTTTTTATGATTATATTATTTTTATTCGTTTTTTAAATTTAAATTAATTCTTTATTATTATTATTTTTCTTATTTTACAAATTGATCCCAGTTCTCTATCCCTCCCTCCCTTCCATGCCCTGGACTCCCCCTCCTGTCCCATTCCCGCCAAATCCACAGGGAGGGTGATGCCTTCCAGGAGGAATCATCAAAATCTGTCAAGTCATTTGGAGTAGGGTCTAGGCCCTCTCTCCTGTCTCTAGGTTACGGGAGTATCCCTCCATGGCGAATGTGCTCCCAAAGTCTTTTTGTGCACCAGGGTTACATCCTGGTTCCACTGTCAAAGGTCCCTTAGACTACATGAGACCCATGTTCAGGGGGTCTGAGTCAGTAAATGCTGGTTTCCCAGCTATCAGTCTGAGGGTCTATGAGCTCCCCCCCCCTTGTGCAGGTCAACTGTGTCTGTGGAATCTGTAGCCTGGTCTTGACACTTTTTCTTAACACTCCCCCATCTCTGCAACTGGATTCTAGGAATTCGGGTCAGTGTTTAGCTAGGGGTGTCTGCTTCTGCTTCCATCAGCTACTAGGTGAGGGGTCTATGATGGCATATAAGTTAGTTATCAATCTCATTATCAGAGAAGGACATTTAAAGTAGCCTCTTCATTGTTGCTCACATTGTTAGGTTAGGTGATCCTTGTAGATCTAGGTCTCTGAACATTTCTCTAGTGTCAGTTTTCTCTTCAAATCTATAATGGCTCCATCTATTATTGTACCTCTCTCTCTTTCTTTTTTCTTTTTTTTCTTTTTTTTTTTCTTTTTTTTTTTTTTTTTTGCTCTAGTCTGTCTCCCAACTCAATCTTCCTGGTCCCACATGTTCGCCTTTCCTCCCCTTCACTTTGTCCTAATTCCTTCTCCATTTACTGTCTCCCCCCCCATTCCCACCCACCACTTCCAATATGCTCAGTAGATCTTCCCCCTTTTTGCTTCTGTGAAGGACCTTGTATGAATTCTTAGGCTCCTCCTTATATCCTACTATCTCTGGTGATGTGAATTGTAGGGTGGTGATCATTTCCTTTATGTCTAAAATCCATATATGAGTGAGTATACCATGTTCCTCTTTTTGTGACTGGGTTACCTCATTCAGGATAGTTTCTTCAGGTTCCATCCACTTGCCTGCGAATTTCAGAATTCCATTGTTTTATTCCTCTGAGTAGTATTCCATTGTGTAAATGTGCCACATCTTCTTTATCCATTCCTCAGTTGAGGGGCATCTAGGTTGCTTCCAGGTTCTTGCTATTACAAATAATGCTGCTTTGAATAGATGTCTTTGTTGCATGGAATTGGATCATTTTGGTATAAGCCTAAGAGTGGGATTGCTACATCCTATGGTAGACAGATGCCCATTTTCCTGATGAGCTGTGGTACTGATCTCCAAAATGGCTGTACAAGTTTGCACTCCCACCAGCAGTGGGGGGGGGTATTGTCCACATCCTCTCCAGCATAAGCTGTCATTGGTGTTTCTGATTTTAGCCATTCTGGCAGGAGTAATATTGTTATCTCAGAGTTGTTTTGATTTGCATTTCCCTGATGTTGAGCACTTTCTTTCAGCCAGTTTGGATTCCTCTATTGTGAGTTCTTTATTCAGTCTGTGCCCCATGGTATAATAGGGTTATGTAGTGTGTTGGTAACTAGTTTCTAGAGATTTTGTATAATTTGGCAATTAGCCCTCTGCCAGATGTGAAATTGGTGAAAATCTTTTTCCAGTCTGTGGGCTGCTGTTTGGTCTTGTCAACTGTGTCCTTTGCCTTACAGAAGCTTCTCTGTTTCAGGGTGTCCCATTTATTAATTGTCGATCTCTGTTTCTATGCTACTGGTGTTATTTTCAGGTACCAATTCATTCAAGAGTACCTCCCACCTTCTCTTCTAAGAGGTTCAGTGTGGCTGAATTTATGTTAAGGTCTTTGATCCATTTGGACTTGAGTTTTGTACATGGTGATAGACTTGGGTTTATCTTCTACACACCATCATCCAGTTGTGCCAGTACCATATGTTGAAGATGCTTTCATTTTTCCACTGTATAATATTATCTGTTTTGTCAAAAATCAGGTGATTCTAGGCAAATAGGTTAATATCAAGATTTTTGATTTTATTCCATTGGTCAACCTGTCTATTTCTCGGGCCAATGCCAAGCTGTTTTCAGGACTATAGCTCTATATAGAGCTTGAAGTCAGGGATGGTGATGCCTCCAGAAGTTCCTTTATTGTACAGGGTTGATTTTGGATATACTAGGTTTTTGTTTTTCCATAAAGTTTAATATTATTCTTTCATGTCAGTGAAGAATTTTGCTTGGATTTTCATGGAGTTACCATTGAATCTGTAGATTGCTTTTGGCAAGATTGCCATTTTTACTATGTTGCACCTACCTATCTAAGACCATGGGAGATCTTTCCATTTTCTGGTATCTTCTTTAATTTCTTTCTTTCAGGACACAAAGTCCTTGCTATACAGGTATTCACTTTAGCATTACCTCAAGATATTTTTGTTGTTTGTGACTGTTGTAAAGGGTGATCTTTCTTTGATTTCTTTCTAATCACCTTTATTAGCTGTATATAGTAGGGCTACTGATATTTATGAGTTAATCTTGTATCTTTATAATTTGCTGAAGGTATTTATCAGCTGGAGGAATTTCCTGGTAGAAATTTTCTGGCTTACTTATATAAACTATCATATCATCTGCAAATAGTGAAAATTTGACTTTTTTCTTTCCAATTCATGTCCCTTGATCTCCTTTTGTTGTCTTACTGGTTTAGCTAGAACTTCAAGTACAATATTGAAGAGATATGGAGAGAGTGGACAGCCTTGTCTTGTTCTTGACTTTAGAGGATTCACCTTAAGCTTCTCTATATTTATTTTTTTGTTGGCTGTTATTGTGTTTAGGTATGTTCCTGTTTTCCCTGATCTCCCCAAGACCTTTATCATGAAAGGGTGTTGAATTTTGTCAAAGGCATTTTCAGCATCTCATGAGATGTTCACATGGTTTTTCAGTTTGTTTTTTATATCAAACCATCCCTGCAACCCTGAGTGAAGCCTACTTGGTCATGGTGTATGATTTCTTTGATGTTTTCTTGGATTTGATTTGCCAGTATTTTATTGAGTATATTTGCATCAATGTTCATGAGTGATACTGGACTGTAGTTCTCATTCTTAGTTGTGTCTTTGTGTGGCTTGGGTACCAAGGTAAATGTAGCCTCATAAAAAGATTTTTGGTAATGAACTTTCTACTTCTATTGTGTGGAACAATTTGAGGAGCATTGGTATTAGCTCTTCTTTGAATTTCTGGTAGAATTCTGCACTGAAGCCTTCTGGCCCTGGGCTTTTGTTTGTTGAGCAGCTTTTGATGACTGCCTCTATTTCATTAGAGATTATAGATCTATTGAAATTGATTATCTTTTCATGCTTTTATTTTGGTGATAGCTACCCAGAAATTTGTTCATTTCATTTGAATTTTTGAACTTTGTGGAGTACAGGTTTTCAAAGTATGACCTGAAAATTATCTGGATTTCTTCAGTGTCCGTTGCTATGTCCCCTCTTTCTGCAAAATTTCTGATTTTGCAGGTTTCATTTTTCTCTCTCTGTTTTTTCAGTAGTTTCGATAAAGGTTTGTCTGTCTTGTTGATTTTCTCAAAGAACCCATTATTTGTTACACTGACTCTTTGTATTGTTTTCCTAGTTTCTACTCTATTGATTTTAGTTCTCAAATTGATTATTTCCTGGAGTCTACTCCTCCAGGGTGAGTTTGCTTCTTCTTGTTCTAGGGCTTTTAGTTGTGCTGTTAGTTCTCTACTGTGACTACCCTCTATTTTCTCCATATGTGCACTTAGGGCTATGAACTTTCCTCTTAGCACTGCTTTCAAAGTGTCCCATAAGTTTGGGAATGTTATCTTTTCATTCTCATTGAATTCTAGGAAATCTTTAATTTCTTTCTTTAGTTCTTCGTTGACCCAGGAATTGTGCAATTGTACTTTGTTCAGTTTCCATGAATTTGTAGGGTTTCTGAAATTTGTGTTAATGTTGAATTTCAACTTTAAAACATGTTGGTCTGATAAGATACAAGGGGTTATTACATTTGTTGTTTTTGTATCTATTTAGTTTTGTAGTTGTTGATTTCATGTAGATTCCATGTGGAACTGTGTAGAATGAATATTTTTTTTGTGTTTGAATGGAATGTTGTATAGATATCTGTTAAACCCAATTGGGACATAACTTCTGGTAGTACTTTATTTTTGTTAAGTTTTTGTGGTGTGGTCCTTTCTTGTGGTGTAGTATTGAGAGTGGGGGGTTGAAGCCTCCTACTATGACTGTGTGCAGTATTATATGAGCTTTGAATTTTAGTAGTGTTTCTTTTACAAATGTGGGTATCTTGGTATTTGGGTCATAGAAATTTTAATTTGAGACTTTGTACTGATGAATTTCTCCTGTGATGAATATGAAATGACCTGCTTCATCTCTTACGATTGATTTTTGGTTTGAAGTCTAACTTGTTAGATATTAGGATAGCTACACCTGCTTTCTTCTTGGGTCCATATGATTGGAAGAATTTTTTCCCAACCTGTTACCTGTAGCGTGTATGTTTCCGCCAGCCCGCCAGCCCGCCAGTCTGGGCCCACAGCCGTGCCAGCCCCAAATAACACTCAGAGACTCTGTATTAGATATAATCCTGTTAGCCAATTACCATTATTTTTTATGGGCTAGCTCTGTCTTAATTATTAACCCATTTCTACTTATCTAAGTATTTCCACGTGGTCTTCTTATCGGGGAGCCGCGGCAGGCGTCCTGCTTCTTCCCTGGGCTACATCTCGACTCCTCCTTCCCACTTCCTCTTTCCTTCTCCTCGTCTCCTAGCCCCACCTATCTAGTTTTCTATTGGACACAGGGCTTTATTAACCAGTATGAGAAACATATATACAGAATAACATCTCCCATCATCTCCTCTTTTCTGTCTAAAGTAAAAGAAGGGGTTTAACCTTAACATAGCAAAATATAACATACAATAGTTATCAAATAAGAATCACAGTTAACAATATTTAGTCCATTAACATTTTGTAAGACTTAAAGAAAATATCATCTATCCTATCTTTGTGAGTCTATAGTCCTATATGTAACTTATCTTTAAACCTAACTAAGGAAAACTATCCATAACTATCTGTCTTCAACTCCTTCAAAGACCACAGAAGGATAATATATAAACTCTAGAAATGACAGAGACAACTCATTGCCTGGTCAGTTACCCGAAGTTCTTCTGTAATGTTCCATCTTCAGCCCATAGGCCATAGTGTGTGTCCAGACTCAACAAGGCAGGAAACTTTTCTCTGTGTCCTGTAGACTGTCTGGCTGTCTGGCAGCCTCTTCCATGAAGCAGGAATCCTGTAGCAATGTCCATCTTGCATCAGCAGTCATCTCTTTGTGGGTCCTGCATGTCCAGTTTCTACAAAATAAAGTCAAACAGTCCAGAAGAGCAGTATCTTGCCCAAATGGCTAGTTTTGCCATATTAGAAGCAAACTTCATAACGAGTTTCTTCAATGTCCATCTTCCTTTTTGATGCAGGTGGTGTTAATCAGGAGCACTTGTGCCTCCCTGTCAAGAAACACCCTAAACAATTTTAAATGCCATATTCTGTAGGTCCTTGAAAGGTTTGAAGAATGCCTATCCATCTGAAATACATCTCTATATATCTAAAAAACCTAACTAACTCCAAGCTTGACTATCATAGGTAACTCTCTAATCTGAACTAAATTATACATTACATTTCTAAATGAGCTATAGAAACACAATACCTAAACAAGAGGAGAAATATACATATTATAAAATTGACCTTAAATTGTATCAATAAACAAAATCCATTCCAAAGCAAAGTATTCATATCTATACCATAATTCCATTTTTTACCTTTAAAAAGATTGCTTGTGGTTATAGCCATTTATAACCAAGTCCATTTAAATGAAAACAAACATTTATAAACAATATTTGGGAAATTGGGCGTCATTCTTTCCAAACTACTTCCTGCTGGTAGAGGGTGCTGACATGGGGGTCCAAAGAAGATGCAGAAATCTTGGCTGTAGTAGCCTGTAAGGTTGTAATGTCCCATCGATGTTGCTTTGGGGGGTCTTGCTTGATCAAACCACATAAGTCTGGAAAGAATCCATAGCTTTTCATTTTCTGTGGAAGCAAAAATAGGAATTCTTTTCCCCAGTAACTTGTCCTTAGGCTTAAATTTTGGAGTCAAAGCATTTTTAAAATATATAAATTGAATTAATCTAGCAGCATTTCTTTTATCAGTAGTTGTTTTCTCAGCAATCAAATAATTTAAAGACAACAGAAGTGCATATAGTATCCAAAATTTCTGTGTTTTCCATCTTTACTTGGCTTTTTTATTACTCTATTTATTCTACTTCTATTTTTACATATTTTGAGACAAGGTTTCTCTGTGTAACTTTTATCTGTCCTGGAATTCACTGTATACCAGGTTTACTTTGAAATCACAGAGATTTGTTTGCCTCTGTTTCCAGAGTGCTGGGATCAATAGCCTGCGGCCACCACAACCATCCATTTTACTTTCTTTTGCTTTTTAAACCATTGTATCCTTTTTCCTTTTCTCTCCCAAGCCAGCGTATTTTTTAAAACACAGTGTAAACCTTCATTGCAGCTCTTGTACACACCAATGAATTGTTAGCAGAGCTCTTTAAAAGCAAGGTGGTTTTTTTGCCGCTTATGCTAATTTTGGAAACCTCCCTTAAAGGAGCTGTGCAAATCTGTCTACAGCAAAACAAATCCAACCGAGAAAATGCTGCTACTAAGAAGTCTCGCTAGTCTCTGTTCCCTTGTTTCTAAAATCCATTTTTAAGCGTTTATCAAGTTTTAAGTGAAAGTTCTTATAGCCACGTTGGGTTCCATCTGTAGCTTGTATGTTTCCGCCAGCCTGCCAGCCCGCCAGTCTGGCATGCCAGCCTCAAATAACACTCAGAGACTCTGTATTTGATACAATCCTCTTGGCCAGTTACCATTACTGTTTATGGGCTAGCTCTGCCTTAATTATTAACCCATTTCTACTTATCTAAGTATTTGCACGTGGTCAACTTATCGGGGAGCCGTGGCGGGTGTCTTCCTTCCTCCCTGGGCTACATCTCGACTCCCCCCTCCCTCTTTCCTCCTTGTCTCCTAGCCCCGCCTATCTTGCTATCTCATTGGCCACAGAGCTGTATTAACCAGTATGAGAAACATATATACAGAATAACATCTCCCATCATTTACCCTGAGGTATTGTCTGTCTTTTAAGCTTAGATGTGTTTCTGTATGCAGCAGAAAGATGAATATTTTTTTGTGTGTCCATTCTGTTAGCCTGTGTCTTTTTATAGGCGAGTTAAGACAATTACTATTGAGGGAAAGTACGGACCATTAATTGTTAATTCTTGTTTGTTTTAGATTTGTTCTTTACTGGGGTATTGTGAGTGTATTTGCCATGCTTTTTTCTGTTGGGTTTTGGTAAAGTGGGATTATCTATAGCCTATGTCTTTGTGAGTGTAGTTAAATTTTTTGGGTTGGATTTTCCTTTCAGAAATTTCTGTGGGGCTGAATTTGTGGATATGTATTGTGAAAATCCGGCATTGTAATTGAATATCTTGTTTTCTTTGTCTATAGTGATTGAGAGTTTTGCTGGGAACAGTAGCCTGGGCTGGCATCTGTGGATTCTTACCATTTGTACCACATCTATCCAGGTCCTTCTGGCCTTCAGAGTTTCCATAGAGAAGTCAGGTGTAATTTTGATGGTTTTACCTTTATGTATTACCTGGCCATTTTCCTTTACTGCTCTTAATATTCTTTCTTTATTCTATATGTTAGGGGTTTTGATTATTATGTGGCAAGGGGACTTTTTTTGGGGGGTCCAGTAAATTTGGGGTTTGGGATGTTTCTTGAACTTTCTAGGACATGCCCTTCTACAGTTTGGGAGAGTTTTCTTCAACAATTTTGTTGGATATGTTTTCTGCACCTTCTTCGCCTTCTTCTATGCCTATTATTCTTAGGTTTGGTCTTTTCATGCTGTCCCACATTTCATGGATGTTTTGTGTCAAGGATTTGTTGGATTTAAGATTTTCTTTGGTTGATGAATTCTTATAGTTTCCTCTAGTTTATTTCCTCTAGTTTATCTTCAGTGTCTAGATTCTCTATTTGATCTTTTGTATTTTGTCAGTTATGGTTGCCTCTATAGTTCCTGATTGTTTAACCAGTTTTTCTACTTCTAGCATTCTCTCAGTTTGTGTTTTATTTATTGTCTCTATTTCAATTTTCAGATCTTGAACTGTTGAATTGTTTCCTTTGTCTGTTTGATTGTTTTTGTTTGGCTTTCCTTACTTTCGTTAAGAGATTTGTTCATTTCTTACATTTTTTGCTTGTTTTTTCCTCCATTTCCTCTGATTTTTTTATTTCTTTTTTCTTCCAATTCTGTAAGGGATTTTCTCATATCATCATTGAGGGCCTCTATCATTTTTGTGAAGTTATTTTTTAAGTCATTCTTTTTTGCTTCATCTGCTTTGGTGTGTTCAGGTCTAGGTTTTGTAGAGTCCCTAGATTCTGGTGGCGTCATACTGGTCTTTATATTGTTGGGTGTTTTCTTTTATTGCTGTTTTCTCATTGTTTCTTCCAGTGGGTGCAGGTAGAGTCTCTCTCTTTCTACACTGCTCTGCCAGTGGGTGTAGGTGGGTCAGCTATAACTCTGGATGATCTGAGCTCACTTGGACGTCTCCCAAGCAGAACCCATAATGCTCCCAAGCATAGCACCAATGATGTGGGGAAGGCAGGCTCAGGATGGTGTCAAGCACTCAGGCAGAGGGCAGAGGATAGGGCCCAAAGAACAGGTAAGTGCATGCTCAAGGTGGTCACGAGTAGAAGGTGGGTTCAATATGCTCAGGGCTAACCCAAGTAGCTCCAAGAATATGGAGGGGGTGTTGGATTCATGTTCTGGGCCAAATCTCAGTCTGAGCAATGGTCCCAGCAGGCCAAGGATGAGGGGAAGGCAGAATCTCAATAATAATTTTTTTAATTTAAATTTGAAACAAGCATGTTTTACATGTCAATTCTAGTTCCCTCCTCCACTGTCTTTCCAACCCTTTTCTCATTTCCTTTTCTGCTTCCCAGAGAGGGTGAGTTCTTCCATGGCTGCCCTTCAAAGTCTGTTATATCATTTGGTGTAGGGTTTAGGCCCTCATCCATGAGTCTAGGCTAAGAGAATATCCCTTTATGTGGGAATCCCACTGTCCATTTGTATGCTAGGGATAAATACTTATCTACCAGGAGAGGCCCTGTAGATTGCCCATTGCTCCTAACTGACACCCACATGTAGGGTGCCTGGTTTGGCCTTTTGCTGGCTTCTCAGCTGTCTGACTAGGGTCCATGAGCTCCCCCTTGTTTAGGTCAGGAGTTCAGTAGGTTTCCCTAGCCTGGTCTTGACCCATTTGCTCATCACTTCTCCCTTACTGCAACAGGAATTTAGTTCAGTGTTTAGTTGTGGGTGTCTGCTTCTGCTTCCACCAGCTACTAGATGAAGGCTCTAGGATGGCATATAAGTTAGTCATCAATCTCATTATCAGGGAAAGGCATTTAAGGTAGCCTCTCCACTATTGCTTAAATTGTTAGTTGTGGCCATCCTTGTAGATCTCTGGGCATTTCCCTAGTACCAAATTTTTCTTTAAACCTATAATGCTCCCTCTATTATGGTACCTCTTTTCTTGCTTTCCCTTATTGTTTCCCTAACTAAAACTTCCTGCTCCATCATGCCCTCTTCTCTCCTCCTCTGCTCTGCTTCTCTTTTCCCTGAGTCCCTTTCCCTTCTCCCAATGCTCCCTATTTTCTCTGATGATCTTGTCACTTGTCACTTCTCCAGGGGTCTTTCTTGTTCTAGCTTTTTTGGTGGTATGGATTGTAGGCTAGTAATCCTTTGCTCTATGTCTAAAATCCATACATGAGTAAATACATATTATGTTTGCCCTTTTGTGACTAGGGCATCTCACTCACGATGGTTTCTCCTAGCTGCATCACTTTGCCTGCAAATTTCAAGGTTCCATTTATTTTTTTTTCTGCTGAGTAGTAATCAATTGTGTAAATGCACCACATTTTCTCCATCCATTTTTCACTTGAGGGACATTTAGGTTGGTTCCAATTTCTGGCTATTACAAAAAATGCTAATATTCAGTAGGATTTAACATTAGCTTGATATTTTGAAAAACTCCTAATAGTAGGAATGAGTGTATCTCTGATCCTTTTTCCTGTTCTTAAGACTTGGTTCATCCTACTGAGTTGCCTTGTTCAGCCTTGATAGGGGGTGATTTTGCCTTGTTATATCCTGTTTGGCTGTCATCTCTTGAAGTCCTGGTTCTTTCTCAAGAGAAAATGAAGTAGGGTGGGGGGATCTAGGGGAGAGTGGGAGGGGGCTGTAAGAAGTGAAGAGTTAAGAAACCATGGTGAGGATGAGAAAAGAACTTATTTTCAATAAAAATTAAAATTAAATTTATTTAATTGTTGCTTAAATTAATTTATTAAATAAATATTATTAAATTATTTCAATTTATTCTTCAAAAGAAAAGAAGGCAATACATCCTTGATATTTCCATAGTCCTATAACTATTGGAATTACCAATGAGTAATCTAAGCTAAGAGTGCATAAAAGTTAAGGATAATGATATTTTGTAGGATGGAATCCAGGAATAGAGGCCTAGTAGTTAAGTGTTTGGTTTTAGATATTTATCCCACATGGGCCTACAGATTTCAAAAAGATGCCTTGGAAAGAGCAACATTTAGACTTCTTTTGTTCAAAGAAAATATTTGGAAATGATTGAATATTTGTAAAAATGCTCAAATTTCATCCCAGAATCTTACCCATCCTACTTAATGGGAACTTCATATAGATTGCCTGAAGCATAATATGGTCTCATTATGCTTATTAACTTTTTTTAATATTTCTGTTAGTGTGTTGGGTGGTAAGTGGGTAACACTAGGGATTGAGTCCTGAGCCTTACAGGTGCTGGTCATGTACTTGATCACATCTTTGTTCTTTTAATTTTTTAGATGGATTCCTAACATTGCACAGGGTGGCTCTGAACTCACTCCGTAGCCCAGTCAGGCCTGGGACTTACAATCTTCTTGTTTAGCCTCTTGAGTAGTTGTGTTTGCAGGCCTGAGAACCTAGGTATAAGCAAGGGGTAATACTTTTTTCAAAAATGTTTTCCTTATAAGGAAAATACTTTCCTAGTAAGAAAAATTATCACTGATTATTTCAAAGACAGTATCTTGTTTTCCAGAAGAGCTGATGGTAATCACCTATTGTCAGCTCTCCTGTACAAACAACACTACTGAACACCCCTCAAATCTGGATGCTGCTTCTCACATGATTAAAATATAGAGTTCTCAAGTAGTCAAAGTGATAGATCTTTAAGGCTTATTTAATACTGCATCTATTTTTCCAGGCCATAATGAATTAGCTATGTTCACTGCTGACTCACAACGAAGTATCTGAATTTTAAGGATGTGAACTTCCTTTCACTCATGTCTATTTTTAAAAAGCATTACACTGTGAGTGTGAGAATGTATGCTGTTGCATGCATATGGAGGTCAGAACACAACTTAGAGGAGTTCATCTTCACCTTCTATTTCTTAAAGTCAGATTCTGGAATTAAACTAAGGTCCTCAGACTTGGAAGCAAGACCCCTTGCAACATGACCCATCTTGCTGTCTCTGTCATGTAATATTTTATAATGTTGTAGTCATCATAAATTTCCCTATATTTGAAGTGCTTATGTCCTTCACTATCTTATAGTATCTTCAATTATGCATCTGTTTACTGTAATAACAGAATGTTATCTAAATAAAGCAATTTGAAAAAATTGAACTATTTGAGGTATTTGTTGTTTAGTAGTGAATTATTCACTGTTATGAAATATCTAATAACTTACAGCCTGTGTTCTATACTGAGAATTAATATGGAACAAGCAAGCATTTTCTAACCTGTAGGTAGTTCTGTCTAAGCCCATTGAGCAATAAAAACACGGGTTTTTTTCTTTAATAGTCACCTTATCATTCTTTATGTGATGAAATCTATTTTAATCATTAAGAAATAATACAAGGCAAATTCACAATACATCTTTGCATAATATAGACAATTTACAAAGCTAATTTTATAATTACATACTATTTAAGATTTGATGTAACATTATAAGAGGTGGAGTGATGATATTGAGAGAATTTTCTAAAAAAAGTAATTTGATTTGCTACTATAATTATAACATTGATGCCTGTATCCTAAAATATACTAAAATAAGGTAGAACAAAATACCTTTTGGGAACTTCCAGGAAAAAAATGTTTAGTACATGGAGCTGTGATGTAGTTATGGGAAAGGAATAGGTGACGTCCTTGAATGCTATGAAATGTCTTGGAACAGGAAGAAAAATTCTGTATAGTTGCCTAATGCTGAGCTTCTGCACATACTGCACATATGCTCTTTAGCTTTCACAGCTTTGCTCGTGAGTTGTGACACAATGACAACAAAACTACTGCCTTAATTACAAGAAGATTGGAAGGTGTATAACAGCCCCTCAAGATGACAGAACAAACTATACTTTTCACACGCTCCTCAAGACTAGCATATAAATACAGCACATAAAATGTACAACTATGTAGAGATTATACTCATGAAGTCATCTGCTCTTTAAATATGCTATTGTTTGTGTTTTGAACTGATACCTTTAAAAGCAAAATACAAATGTGTTTTCTAAAAGCTAGTTACAGACCTTGTCGCAAACCTCAGTTTCCCCATAAATACCATTTCAGAACATGGTAATTCAAAATTACACAATTTTAATAATTCGTCATTTCCATTGACATCATTTCCGTTACTAGTTAGGACAGAACTCATATACACATTTTTCTATAAACAGTTTCATCATACTTTGCCCCTGAATATTTCAAAATGTCATGTCTGATCCTCACTATCATTTCATCCCAAGCAAGGGCTGAAACCACATGCCATATTCTCCTCATATAAGGATAACTGTCAATTCTTTTCTTTTCTTTTCTTTCTTTTTTTTTTTTTTTTTTTTTTTCTTTTCTTTTTTTGACACATGATTTCCCTGTGTAACATTCCTGGCTGTCCTGGAACTCACTTTGTAGAGTAGGCTCAACTTGAACTCACAGAGATCTGCCTGTGCCTGCCTCCCAAATACTGGGATAAAATGTGTGTAAAGCCACACCCAGCTCTAAATGCCCTGCAAGAATTATTTCTTTTTAAATCTACATGTTTATCACTGCGAAATAATGAACTGTTCTGCCTAGTGCTTTCTCATTTGAACCTGGTAGCTGGAAGGCTAAAATTGAAGAAACCATAAAATCTTCTATTTATGCTATTCTAGCTGTTATTGCCCATGCTTGCCGCAGTTCATGCTAGAAGTGCAGATGGAGCTTGGTCGTGTGGCTTCTGCCTTCACTTCCTCAGATCCATCATGCAGGAAGTTTGGGCTGTTGTGTGTGTAGTACTTTTGTGTTGGTAGTCCACTGAGTACCAGCATTCATCTTGAGTTCCCCTGTGTGTTCCCACTTACTCATGTCTGATCCAGTGAACTGAGAAAGGTCTGTTGAAGGCCTAGACTGTTGTGAAGGTAAGTCTAAGTACATCAGTGAAACACTCAGAGGGTTCTTATCTGTGGCCACTAAATCATCCACCCATTATTTGGGGGTTAAGATACACACAAGGAAGTAACTTTCCCTTCTGACCCTATCTACATCTGAAAGAAGCAACATCTTCTCAAACGATTGTTATATGAAGTTAAAATGGAAAAGCAGGGAAAACAGCAGTAGTTGCTGAGGGCTTATTTTGGATTTAAGTAAACCCCCACCTCTATAAACTCTGTGTGACCCTTGGAACCACACTGTTAAAACTTTACTGCTTCTTAGGGACCTTGTAAAATCGAAACTGTAGAACAGTATCAAGCCACACAGCAAAGGACATCCAGAAAGAAGTGGTCTGGTTTCTTTTCTTGGATTGTTTCCTCATTCTGATCTTAAGTTAACACCATTTCTTTCTGCTTTGGCCTCTCACCACCTTGCACTCCCTCTCTCTCCTGACAGAGGGTCACGTTTTAATGTTTTCTCTTAGGTAAATTTCCTTCTCTGCTCAATTCTCAACTTTGTCTTTTTGTGCCAACTCTAACAGACTTCTGGAATCTTTTACTTCTGGGTGAGTTTTTAAATTACAGAAGCAACCCCTTTCCTCAAGATGCTGTGACTACATAGCAGTCAAACCCCACTGGCTTTTCTTGGAGAGAGTTCTAATAACAAAGAGGGATATTCTGGAAGATTTTTTTCATTTTCTAATTTTATTTTTCATTAGAGAAAAAAAAAATCTTTGTTGGAACATGTGAGCCACCTTTTAATGAAAAAATGCATGGTTCTATAACCAAGGCTCCATTACACCCAGGACAAAGGGTGAAAATGGCCCTGGCTCTTTCCCTTCTGCCACTCAAAATGAGTTGCTCATCCCAGGGATCAGCTCCAGAGCTAGCCATTGCTAGTCCACAGCAGCCTAGAATTTTATAGACAAGAAACACTGTTCTTTAAGTAGGCTTACAAGGGCCAGCCTTAAAACCAAACAATGATTTATAGCATAGATTCTTTGAGGAAAGGCATTTCAGATCCCACATGAGCACCCAACAAATGAATGTTTGCAATGTTTATAGGCTGGAGGCTGCCATTACCAGGAAGAAAATAGCAAGTTGAAAATTCTTATTTTATTCTCAGCTCAGATCTGGTACAAAGAACAGAATTGTGCACAAACTACATTTAATGAGACTAAATGGAGTGTTTTATTTAAGTAAAAGTTTTGGAAGTATTCTTTCCTCTGAAAATTCTGGAATTCCATTTAATCTACATTTGTTCTTCCTCTTCTTCACCAACACTCCAAGATCTGACCACTTGCCTGACAGCTCACCTGAGAACACCATCCAAGTCTCCACAGGCAGAGTGGAAAGAAAGCGTTGCTCATTCATGCTTTTATTTTCCTTGAGACATGGAACAAACTTGCAGCAAGGGGATGTCCCATTCAACCTAGTGTTCTGACTTCTCTCCAGCCACAGAATGGGATTGACTGTGAAAACAACACAAGACAGTCAATTTCATGAAGAATCTGTATCCTATAAAAACAACCACCATAATTCCTCTGAAATACTTGAGAAAATGTTATCCTGTTTTTCCCATTAAAATTAGTCACTAAAGATTCCAATGCATACTGATTGCTCCCATCTTCCTCCCTCCCACTCTTTATGCTCTCCGGCCTCTGTTTACTGCCCCTTCCCCCAAAATCCCTTTGTGAGATGACTATGTTTTTGTTTTGTGATTCACTGAGTTTATCCAAGTATTTCAATGTTACCATGGGTTTACAGCTTTCTATTGGATCCTGGTAGGCACACCACACAATGCACAGAAGACAGTGACCCCACCTCCAACAATCTGTTATTAGGCCACCACCAAGGACGATGAAATTAACCTGTTGTATGGCAACACCCTAGCTTGTGGGCCAATTCTTTGTTGCTTTTGATAAGGAACACAGCAGACATGCAGTTCTCTACTGAACTAGTATAATAATATATGATGATTTTCATTCTTCTGTGTGGCTTTTCTTTAATTATATTAAGATTTCCTCAGTAAATCAGTTTTGTCTGGGGATTTATGTGCAGTTTTCACTAAATTCTTCTGATAAGAAAGATGATCATTTTGATTTCTACCCCGAATGTTGAACGTTATGATTTTCTTTACGTGAGGTAAATAAGAGAGTCATTTCTGTGAGAACATAAAGAAGACTGATTAAGTTAAAGAGGTGTTACACTTGTCTGAGAATGCCATATTCTTTATTTCTGAAATAATTCCAACAAAAATACCTAGATCTCATTCTTATGACACACAGATTGCTCATGTACTTCTGAGTTCTCAGCAGTTAAACATGTTATGGTTATAGACCATGAAATCACAAAACAGAATCCCAATTATAAAGAGTGTAGAAACTTTGTCTTTTCAAGTGCAGTAAAAATTTCCTTAAAGAGAAAAAATTAAGATAGCATTATTATGGTTGCAGTAGTTACATTTTTATTTTGTGCCTATGTAATGATGTTGTGAGGGAACTGTAGAGCTACTATAATTTTAAAATTCACTTTCAACAGAAAATTATATTTAAAATATAGAATTTTTCTAGCCCAAAGTTAACCTTTACTAATGATATCTATTTTTTTACCAGTTACAAGAAAATAATTACAGCAAAGTATTAAAATGAAAAAAATCAATTTTATAAAGTATATGTCATCCATCTGGCAAACATTAACACTTTAATCATGTATATCAATTGAAATATATTTGTACCTGAGTTATAACCTAAATAAATGTCAGTATATTTAACAGTAAACTGTGAAAACATACATTTTCCCCAAGTATTTTATTTTCATATAAGAAATAGCCACTACGGATATTGCCTTCCTTAGAATAACTCTGCAATTTATAACCTACATTGTTGAGTTAGTAATCTGTAGACACATGGGGAATATGTGGGCTGGTCATCACTAAGCAGTGCTCTAATCAGTTGCAGAATATCAACTAAGAGAGAATAAGCCAATCTTACTTACACCAGAAGATTCACTAGAATATTATGTCTCCCTTAGCCTACCTTGTGACAGCTGACTTGTTCCCATAAACTTTTGTGTACAAATATTTTTATTCGATGACTTCTGTAAGCTTTATTTTCAATAATGTACCCAAGCTGTGATTTTGCTATAATCTCCCCCCAGGCATTCATATTTGGAGTGATCTGCTATGTGTACTGATACTGAAACATGCTGTAAACGGTCCTGAAACCACCACACACAATTGACTACGAGCAGAATAAAAAAGCAGACTGAAAACAAACCTCCTGTTAAGTGATTTTGAGTGCTAATGTTGTTTCATTCGTGACAGGAAAAATCACTTACTGTGTGAAAAGTCTGGATTCTGTATAGAAAGATGGAATAAGACTGAAGAGAGAAGAAAAGTACACATGTGGAGAGCTGATCCCTCTATTCATTTTCATCCAGTATCTACTGGACTCATCCAGGACTTCCTGTCAACTCACCAGGCTGACATCGATTCTAGCAGAGAGATACAGATCAGAGAGAATTAGTTCATCCCTCCCACTAAGTTCCTGCCAGTCATTGTCTGCTCCTGGGGAAGCAAAGTGAATATGACCAGAGAGGCCTGGGGCATTGGGCTGTGGTTTTCAATCTCCAGGGCAGAGACCTTCTCATCCACACATCCATGCAAGCTTCCTGTGCATTACACCACTTGTCACTCTTAAGTGTGCATCTCTGCTAAGGAAGTGCTTAGCCGAAATTAAAACAATTCACATTGCAATTGTGTGTAATATTATGGAGAAAGAATGAGTAACAGACTGAGATTTTAGAAGGATTTTTAAAGACTTCCTATTTTGTCAATATTAATTTCCCCTCCCCCTTATTTCTTCCCCCAAACTGCTCTATGATGTGATCATAAATACTTACATGCATAAATTCCCATTATCATAATAGGAGTACTGCAGTGAGGCTTCTAAAAAGAAATTACTCTGTAGAATACATTAGGAGGGCTAACCCCAAATAAGCTAAATTGTGTGTTCTCCCATCCTGTAAGTTAAGCATATGAAGAAGAAAAATCAATTGAATTTTTCATTTTCATGTATTTTATTTATTTTAGTTGCATCTTATCAGGTTCATCTGCTCCCCTCTTGTAGATAGAAGACATTTCAATTATTAAGTTGTTAAATTTTCTCTTAGTGGCCTTAATCATTCAATTTAGCTCTTCTTCTCCTTTGAAGACATTGTAGTCCATGTCAGTATCCATGGCTGACTTTAGACACATCAATTGAATGTTCTCTAAGAAGAGTGGTGTCATTGGGGCATTGTTATTGTAGACAACACCAGGGCAGAGAGTGTGAAGTCTACATCCTAATACTCCTTGCTTGCTTTCAGTTACTTTGCTTTCCCAGTCTTTTTTTTTCAAGTCAGGGCAACCAGACCAGATTTCTCAAAACTATCCTAAGGAAGATGTTAATAGCACAAAGAAAAATAATCCTTAGGAAGGCTTTGAAAGGTTAAGAATAAAATCGATTATGGAATAATTCGACATAATCTTGGTACATTACCTTCAGCCTAGAATTCCGTACCTGAGTGCTGCTGTAGTCTATTTCAGAAGTTGAAGTTTTGAGGAAGTGACAATAAGTAACCTGTGTTCAAAAGAGCCAAGGCTTTCCAATGACTGAATTATAGATGGTTTTATCCATATTGTTGAAGGTACTGAAAATATTAAATCAGCTTCAAATTGACCAAAAGGTACCAAGCCCCTCTTGCTCAATTGCCATTGATAACAACTACTCTCATTGATTCAAAGGGAGAGAACTAATTAATGATTACATTTGGATGAATTTGGATTATAACTAAAAATATTTAATATGGAACTTGTGCTTTAGTATCGGGGCTTTGAGGGGTTTTCTTTTAAATTCAATAATACTTGACTGAATTTGTGAATAATATGCACATTAAACTATATTCAGGTTGAAACACGGGCTTATTTAATATTATACTTGACATATATAAACGAGTTTAGCCCCTTTATGAATATACCATACAAATGTTCTTAAATATCTCATGTATTTTGTCTTCTCTGAGGCAATTTCTGGTTTGCTTTTTACATATTTTTATAAAAAGGGGTCAATGCAAGGCTTAAAGTAATTGCATATGTATGTATATACATATATGTCTGTGTGTGTCTCTGTGTGTTTATGTGTTCTATTATTAAAACTATTTTTTTCTTTTGTATCACATTTCAGGAGTGGTAAATTTTAATGCCAATTCCAGCATTTACTTAGCTCCTGCCATTTCCATGTCCTTGCTGTCTGGAAAGTGAACAGTTTGTGAACACTGGACTTTACAATGACACGCGGATAAAAAAGAAAACTCTCTCAAGCCAGGCGGAAAAGGATTTAAAACTCAGTGTGAGTCCCAGTTAGGGGCAAGAGAGCCTATTGCTGAAATGAAGAGTAAAGAGAAAATTCTATCCTTGGAAGCTTCACAACAACACAAGTACAGCTTTTCATGTAATAGCTCAAATGGTCCCACTACAGCCATTAACAATGTAATGAAACAAATCACTTGCTATCTGTCACAATTATGATAGATGGAATCCAACTGGTCTAAGTTGGAAGGAAAAAAATTACATCTCAAAGTGGATCCATTTTAGAAAATAGCAAAGTTTAGGGGGAGAGGAATAACACTTTTCCCCATAAACAATATAGCCAGGAGTTTGATCTATCTAAACCAATAGGTTACTGCCTTGATATATCTTTCCCCTGCAATTTTATCTTTTATTTTATTAAGCCCACTGAAGAAATTCTGACTGCTTCTGTGAATGAGAGACCTAGTTTGGAACAACACAGAAACTAACAGTGAGATGAATGTCATAAATAGGTAGCTACCACTCACTTCTGACACTGCAGCCAACGACTATGGATTTTTTTTTTTGGCTTTAATATGTTATCTGTGTTTCTTTATTTCTGCCCCCTTTGTGAATATCCAGAAATATTAGTAGTTGTAACAGTTTTCACACTATTCATATAATAAGATTTTGAAAGTTGTTTGTGCAATATGTTAAACAAGATATGTGGCCAGGTACACAACAGAAGTCAATTTTATTTTAAAACTGAAGTTTTAAGTACTTTCCTCTTGAAACAAGGAAATGTTTCAAATGGTACTGAATATAAACAGATTTACCAGGAAACTACACTACACCATCACTGTCATCAAAATTTTCTGAATACCTGTTACACATCCTATAAGCACACAGGTCTATATGAAACTTTATTGCACCCACATGGCTTTACTAGTCTTTTGGTTGAACTTTACTTTGTGGGTAAGCAAACTGAGTTTCTCAAAGTCTCAGAGATGCTTTATAAGAGAAATAAGGTACTAAATTGCAAGAACTGGATTGAAAATATAGGACAGTCTTCTCCAGAGCACATGTGCTAGCTACTAAACAGTTTCTTGAGTTAAAGACATCCCTTACATTCAGAGCCAATCACTTTGGTTGTTTAGTACTTATTCAACAGCATAAAGGTGAAAACAAAATGTTCTCATGTTGTGAAGAAATGGACCCTAGGATATTTATTATCACAAATAATAATTGGCAATGGCATCTCATCAATGGGAAATATTCTTTAAAGTATTTTCTTGCATTTATTTTGTTTATTTGTGTGTGTGTGTGTGTGTGTGTGTGTGTGTGTGTGAGAGAGAGAGAGAGAGAGAGAGAGAGAGAGAGAGAGAGAGAGAGAGAGAGAGAGAGAGAGAGAGAACGTTGAGTGTTCTGGGTATCTAACTTAGATGTGCTGAGCAGCAGATGTTTTTACTCATGGAGCCATCCAACCAGCCAATCAGCCTTGGTAGTTCCCTCTTTAAGATGGATGTATTAGAACCCCCTTATTTTAAATTCATTAAAGCTGAAATTAAAAAAGAAACCTGAAAAACATGGAGGGTAGAAAAGAACAGCATCTGGACATGTATTCTATGTTCTCAGCTGGAGAGAATGTGCTCTCCGCTACACTGAGTACAGTAGATACTCACGGCTGGCTTCTCTGCCTGCACTTTGTCATACAGGAGGGGAAAATGTACTGGTGAACATAGGCAGACTGTCCAAGAGGTTGCATATAGGATAAAAACAAAAACAAGACAGAGCCAAATTGTAATTTATAGTTATGGTAGATTATTAATAAAACTTCAATACTCTTAAATTGACATTGCAGCTTCCCTTTTATGTTCAAAATTTATCTTTATGTTTCATTAATTATTAGGTATGTTCCACATTGATTTCTTTGTACTTAGTTTATGCCCATTACCCTGTAAGCTTTTTGAGTGCATGGACCATATCTTATTTACGTTAGTCTATCCTGGGATATAGTTGGCTCAATAATTGTTTGTTGAAATTAAATGAATCAAATTAAAATGGTAGTGCAGGTTTAAAATATTAAATAATCCCACTGGCTGCTCCATGTTACCCATAGGACTTAATTATGATTCTCCCACAGCCATGCTCTCAGAGTATCCACAGAGCCAACAACAGCAGCACCTAGGAGCTTGTTAGAGACTGAATTCTCAAACCCTTGCCTAGGTCTGAGGAATCACAATTTGCATACCCCAGGTGACTTAATCTACAAGTTTGATTTTGGGAAACCACATTTATTGTGTGTCTATTGTGTGCAAATAATGGTATAAGACAAAATAGATATTATGAAACAAGGAGCAATATTTACTATCTATAATTGTAAAACTTGCCTTTTCAATAGATAAAGTGAAAATATTTTACAATGAAATTTTTAATTAGAATATAATAGTTATTCTGTTGGTAAATTACAAGATTTATAAGGGCCAGAACTAGACAGAGGAATTAAAGAATGTTTTCTCGAGAAATTAATGTTTGAAATAAGATCTGAAAAATGAGGAATGAATAACCAAAAAAGTATTTTTGTAATGGAGAAAGAACTTCTTGGATAAGGGGAAGTCTATGTGAAGACTGTGGGATTATAAATCAAAAAGACACATTCAGAAGCTCAGACAATCCAGTAATGCATTGGCTTCCATGAATAACATAAATATGATTGGAGATGAGATGTAATTTGGAGGTAAAAGAAGAAGTTTCTTGACATTGTTGCACATTTGTATTTTTATACCAAGAATGCTGAAAAGTCAAAAAGTTTGAATTGAAGTAATGATATAACAATGATTATTTTGAAGTAAACAACTATGGATACAATATAGAAAGTAGAAGAAACTTAACATGATTTCTGATGTCTGTTATTTAGCTAGATATCATCTATCTGTCATCTACCTATCAGCTGTCTACCTATCTATGTATCTATGTATGTAACTATTTATCTATTATATATCCATCATCTATCATCACATTCATCTCTTTGTTTCTTTTCTTCTTTTAAGAAGTCTTATCCTCATGACCACAAACCACACAGCTCTGGCTTCTAACAAAAATGATAGTGTTGAGGTTCTAATACTAAATATTCAAAAAGCCTGTAAAACTCTACAGGTTTTATATTTTGAAACCTATGTCTAGAAAATTTTACCTTGTGAATAAAACCACTCAGAAAGGCAGCATAGGTTCAGGGAAAGAATATTAAATATATCTAGGAGTAAATATATATATACATATACTTTTGCCTAAGTTGGTAATTATGGTAATGATAAGGTTAACATAATATCATTTTTTGCCTAAATTGGAAGTGACCTCCAATCCGTAAATCCAAAGTCAAAGTGTAAGACTTTCTGTTGACAGCAAAGTCCAGGCCATTTTTTCCTAGCCTATGCCCCCGTAGAAGACGCTGAAGGATGTTATGGCAGCTTTATCTTCAGTTTAATTCTTGAGATTTCCACTGCTCTCAGGAATCCACATCATTCATATTCTCCAAATATCAGTTACCTTTGGTTATTCTTCTAGGTTACCACCTATTTTAGTTTCTGTTCCTTGATATGTGGAATCATGATGACTGCAATAGTTCAAGCAAACCGTGATAATAGTCTGGATTCAATGACAACAATGATAAGAGGATAATTTAATGGATTTTAATGATGTTACATAAATCAAATTAGTTGTGAATAATCAAATGTGACAAAGGGGGCATGGCTTTGTGGATGATAATGCTACTCATTGAGATAGGAAATAGCTAATATTCTGAAGTTTGGAATATGTAACCATCGATGTACCCTTGAAAGATCCAAATGGAAATATTGGTTAGACAGTTTTGTGCATCATTTATAATTCAAATTTCAGGTCCTTGCTAGAAATAAAAATATAAAAATGGTTAATGTAAACACCTAGAGTAAAATAGGGTGTATGGGTGAAGAGCCCTAGATAAAAACAGATGTAACTCCTTCCACTGTAACTATTGTTGTTAATGGCCTAATATTTAAACGGAGAATATTTCTCTACAGCCATGTATGAGGCTGCCTTCAGAGTTCACACTGTTGCTTTGCTGGAGTATTTTAATTACCAGATTCAAAGAGGGCTATTTTGAAAGATTTTAAAATTTCTTGTCCCCACAGTAGCAAGAGACAGATCTTAGTTTAGAGCCACAGTGAGTGCAGCCCCTCAACTTTTGGCTTTCCTGATTTCAAACAGAACACACCTATTTTCACAACCTAATGGGAAATCTTCTGTATACTTCTATTCAAATTTTGAAGTTCCTGGTTGAGAATCCAGTAGCTGCAAAGTGCCAAAGTATCTTCTTATACTTTCTGGAAAAATAAGCCACAGTGCAGTCTGCGATAGTCTGTGTGAGAAGGAACATGCACGATTGCGGACTGAAAGTAATGTGCTTCTGAGCTACTTCTCTGAGAGAGGTGGCATTGGGGAGAGATACAGGGAGATGTAGCTTCATTTCCTCAATCTATGGAATCTGGTTGTACAGAGTAAGTAAGTAACATGTTAAACAGGCAGAGTCATGTTGTAAAAACAAAACAAACAAAACACCAGAAAAGTATCCTTGGAATAGCTATATGGAGAGCAAAGATTATATTATCTAAACTCTCAACTCTCAGTCACAGGTTTCTCATGGGTCTTTTAGATAAGGGATGGGGGAAGAAAGCAGAAAATTCTGCTTCTGGAGACCTGCAACTACAATATAACAACAACAACAACTGCAAAAATAGTTATTAAATGAACTTATAAGGCTAAGATCAAATATCATACATCTTTCCCCTGGTATCTTCTTGTTGTTTCTTTTGATTTTTTTGAGGCAGTCTCACTATATAGCCTCTGCTGGCCTATAATTCACCAGGTGGAAAAGGCTAAACTTGAACTCAGAGATTCAGGATGTGGGTTACTTCACACATGATGGGAGATGTTATTCTGTAAATATGTTTCCCATACTGGTTAATTAATAAAGCCCTGTTGGCCAATAGAAAAGGGAGATAGGAGGGACTAAGAAACTAGGAGGAAGGAGGAAGTAGTAGGGAGGAGTCAAGATGTAGACCAGGGAGGAAGGAAGACGCCAGCCGTGGCTCCCAGATAAGATGAGCCACGAGGAAATACTTAGATAAGTAGAAAGTGTTAATATTAAGACAGAGCTAGCCCATAAACAATAATGGTAACAGGCCAACAGGATTTCCAATTTGTCCAGTGTGTTGTTTATACATGATAAAAACCTGAGATTTGTTTGTAGTTTATACATAATCTCATTCACTTGTTTTCAAGTTGTAATAGAGAAACTAATATTCTACTTGTTTCACCTGTTTTCTGGAAGTTCTGCCTGTGAGAATTCTTGTCATCTCAAACTTGCCAAATCTTCAGATTTCACAACTGTGAATAATAATCATTGCTATCATTTCAACATCCCTGGTGTCAGTTTCTATAAAGCCTTAAATGGGACTCACCAGAAATCTGTTCTGCCTTTAATATAAATTTAGGCATCTCTGCCATACAGGATTAAATGGTTCATCCATAGGAGTTTTCACCCCTAGTGAATATCAGCATGTCTCCTGTGTCTGGCTTTGTCTCTTCTGCCTATCCCCATTGTAGCAACCAGAGTATTCCTGTGGCAACCTAATTTTTAATAATGTTATATTGCTACTTACAAACCTGTCAGCCAGACACCTCTTTTTTCTCACTGGAAAAGTGAAAGTCTTGATGATACAGGATATGCACCTTCATGTTAGCTGCCTTGTCTGGCTACCTGTCTGTGTAAAACAGGGGTGGAAGCAGAGGGAGGACTCACTGACAGCTGATGCTGCATGCTCAGAAGGCAGGCCAATGACTTGGAGAGGAATTTAAGCAGTGAGGGTAGAAACTGCAGGGTGGAAGCAGAGGGAGGACTCACTGACAGCTGATGCTGCATGCTCAGAAGGCAGGCCAATGACTTGGAGAGGAATTTAAGCAGTGAGGGTAGAAACTGCAGGGTGGAAGCAGAGGGAGGACTCACTGACAGCTGATGCTGCATGCTCAGAAGGCAGGCCAATGACTTGGAGAGGAATTTAAGCAGTGAGGGTAGAAACTGCAGGGTGGAAGCAGAGGGAGGACTCACTGACAGCTGATGCTGCATGCTCAGAAGGCAGGCCAATGACTTGGAGAGGAATTTAAGCAGTGAGGGTAGAAACTGCAGGGTGGAAGCAGAGGGAGGACTCACTGACAGCTGATGCTGCATGCTCAGAAGGCAGGCCAATGACTTGGAGAGGAATTTAAGCAGTGAGGGTAGAAACTGCAGGGTGGAAGCAGAGGGAGGACTCACTGACAGCTGATGCTGCATGCTCAGAAGGCAGGCCAATGACTTGGAGAGGAATTTAAGCAGTGAGGGTAGAAACTGCAGGGTGGAAGCAGAGGGAGGACTCACTGACAGCTGATGCTGCATGCTCAGAAGGCAGGCCAATGACTTGGAGAGGAATTTAAGCAGTGAGGGTAGAAACTGCAGAGTCATGGACACTGTAAAGCAGGTTGCATTTCCCAAGAGCTAGATGACTCAGGCCGTGAAACAAAATGTCTTTCTGTCTTGCCCCATTACTGTCAGTTTTTTTAGAGGTTACCTAGTGGGCTTTCCTTAAATAAATGACACAAATGTTTGCCCATCAAGATCTCTCAACTATTAATCACTGATATCCTGATAAGTGAGAATTCTTTGCATTGGAAGGAAACAGCAAATAGAGTTTGTCTCTGCATCCTGAAGTAAGAAAATCCCATTTCTCTACATTTGGAAAGGGATGAGTTGAGGACATGAAGATTAGGGCAGTATTCTTTCATTCATAGTTGTTGTTTGAATGTGCAGAAGCAAATACAGGCTGTGATCAGCTTGGGAGCTAAAGAGGGCAGCTGTATTCCTCCATACCCTTTAATTTGGTTAGGGTCGCCCTTCACCGCAGGGCTCAAAGCCCAGATCATTACCCTTAGAACCTGTTTCTCTCTATGAGCATGGGAACTCTGCCACTTTGTTTCCAAAAGGACTTCCTTATACTTAGGGATGGTTTTTCCCCCTCTCCTCTCCTCCTCTGTCATCCTATCCTCTTCCCTCCCCTTCCCTCCTCTATACCCCTCCCCTTTTCCCTACCATCCTTTCCTCTTCCCTCCCTTCCCCTCTCCCCTCCCCTGCTCTCCCTTCCCTCTCCTTTTCCCTTTTCTCCTCCCCTGCTCTCCTTTTCCATCTCCCCTTTTCTTCTGTCCCCCCTCCCCTCTCCTCCCTTTGCCTTTTTTCATCTCTTCCTCCTTCACTATCTCTCTAACCTCATCACCTGGACAAAATCTAAACTATTATTTAATCCATTTTGCACAAGTGTCATGTATTTACGGAATAAATAGTAAAATCAGTAGTATTTTTAAACTTTGTTCTCATTACCTAAGGTTCTGGAGCTTGTCATATTGGCTTCTTCAATATCAAAGCAGATTCTTATGACTTAAGCCCTTTGTATCATATTCAGTGTCTGCCCAGTGACTCCAAGTTATGTAATAGTAGGCAGCAGATGCTAATGGGAACTCACTGATGACTGCATGTTATGCTGGTCTTAAATGTTAAACAGAAAGAAAGACAGAGACCGTGGAAAAGGAAGATGTATGGACTGTGTGATAATTAGAAACACAGGGAGAAATGGGAGACGTATGTAAACCCGCAAATACAGGGAACTCTGGGGATCAGAACTGAAAACCTGGTAGAAAGGGGAGCATGAAGATGCAGTCTAGTTGTTGCTTCATCACTTCTGGAACAGATTTCAGACTGCCAATTCTCCTTACCTGTTATTTCTGAATGTATAATAATTGTTATATCTGCTAGGATAGCCGAGCTAATATTCAACTAAAAACAGTCTTCTTTTAGAATATGTAGGCAGTGAAGTTAGGTAGAAAGTACCTGATTATTCCTTTGTTGTTCTTTAGTAAAAGAAACAGCATTTCTGACAGGTTCTGTCCATACACTGAGATGGAGGGTGCTTAACCAAGGATCGGGAAAACATACCTGGAAACATGAATATACTAAAACTTTCAGTAAACCAGCAGTGACATAAATGCTTGTGTTTTATCCCCACCTTCTAGGACAGACCTAGTGGATGTGTTGTCAAGTGCCTGACTTAAGACATGAGTGGCTGCCCTGTTTGTTGTATTTTAAGCACAATTTTCTTTCTGTAAGCAATGTCTGTCAGCTCATCATGATTCTCTTTTTGCCTCTCTATGTCTGTCTCTTTCTCCCTCCTGCTTTCTTTCTGTCCCCCCCCCCTCACACATACACACACACACTGTTACACTATTTCAAATATTTGTTTTGTGGTGCCTTTATGTGCCTTTATAATGGCAATTTATGTTAATGTTTGCCAGAATTATTAGTTTATTATCTTATCTTCTACATCCCTACACTTTCTGTCCATTACACACACACACACACACACACACACACACACACAGAGGGAGAGAGAGAGAGAGAGAGAGAGAGAGAGAGAGAGAGAGAGAGAGAGAGAGAGAGAGAGAGAGAGAGAGATAGAGAGGAGAAGGAAGACAGAAGGGAGAAAAGGAGAGAATTTAGAAGCTTGCGTAGGAGGCTTTGTCCTCTGATTTATCATTTTATTTTTATACTCTATTACTTTGGTAAGACTAAAATCCTCAAAGTCAGGAATCCAGTTCCATGATTTCTCTCATTTTTCTAAGGCACCCTGTGAAGATGAAGGGTTAAACTTTCTTCACTCAAGTCTGTCAAGAGAATTACAGTTAACCATTTATTGCATCAATGGATTTTCTCAGAAAATACACTATAAGAATAGTGATATCCTTTTTATGTCCCTCTCATCTGCATGCATGCATACGCATATCCATGCATGGACATGTGCTTGTCTATATGCTTTCCTACGCATGTACATTGTGAATTCCTCATAAATTCCCAGGCAGCTCCTTACCCAATATTCTGTCATTCAGATTGGTTTTTGCACTGATTGAGTCTATAGACAATGACAGAAATCGCACACACATACCTTTCTCTCTACATACTCCCCTACCATATTACTATAAAGCTGCTTAACTGACCTACAAAATCATGTATATTAATGTGCTCTCATGGTATTGTTGAAGTTCTTACTTTGGCAATGGATATTTTGAAACAAAATTACAATGTTTTCCAAGAAATTCCATCAGCATCCACAGAAGCTTGTATAAAAGAACTTAGGTTATTTCTCTGTATGTTTAACATGACTTTTGTCAGGTTTTGACCCAAAGCCAACATTTAACAATGAAAAAAATGTTTAAGTAGTTGAAAATTAATAAGCAACTTAGCTTGAATACATTATTGATATATGTGTGCTAGGAATCTAGCTTAGTGATAGAGCACACAATGTATGAATGTGACTAGAGTTTGAAAAGTTTTAAATAATAAAAATGTAGAATATTATGTTTTATTGGTGATTCACAGCACTAACAAAATCTTTACATCAGAATTAATGGAATTAGAACCTGCTTTATGCTAATCTTCATAATTAATTATATATACACATATAAATTATATATACAAACACATACATATGTATGTATTTTCATATATGTATACAGGAGTAATCAATATTGATACTTACGGTATGCTTATTTTAAAATTTAGTGGAGTATCATCAATTTTCTATTTTAACTATAAGCTATAAATGTTGCGGCAGGTTTCTCCCCGCCGGCCTCCCGGTCCAGCCGCCATTGTCCTGCAACCACGTGTGCCGCAAATAACACTCAGAGACTCTGTATTTGATACAATCCTGTTGGCCAGTTACCATTATTGTTAATGGGCTAGCTCTGCCTTAATCATTAACCCATTTCTACTTATCTAAGTATTTCCACGTGGTCGTCTTATCGGGGAGCCGCGCGGCAGGCTTCCTGCTTCTTCCAGGGCTACATCTCGACCCCTACCACTTCCTCTCTCCTCCTCCTGGTCTCCTAGCCCCGCCCATCCTGCCATCTCATTGGCCACAGAGCTTTATTAACAAGTATGAGAAACATATACAGAACAACATCCCCATCATCTCCTCTTTTCTGTCTAAAGTAAAAGAAGGGGTTTAACCTTAACATAGCAAAATATACCATTCAACAGTTATCAAATAAGAATCACAGTTAACAATATTTAGTCCATTAACATTTTGTAAGACTTAAAGAAAATATCATCTATCCTATCTTTGTGAGTCTAAAGTCCTATATGTAACTTATCTTTAATCCTAACTAAGGAAAACTATAATCATAATTATTTGTCTTCAACTCCTTCAGAGACCACAGAAGGATAATATATAAACTCTAGAAATGACAGAGACAATTCATTGCCTGGTCAGTCACCTGAAGTTCTTCTGTAATGTTCCATCTTCAGCCCATAGGCCATAGTGTGTGTCCAGACTCCTCAACAAGGCAGGAAACTTTTCTCTGTGTCCTGTAGACTATCTGGCTGTCTGGCAGCCTCTTCCATGAAGCAGGAATCCTGTAGCAATGTCCATCTTGCATCAGCAGTCACCTTTTTGTGGGTCCTGCATGTCCAGTTTCTACAACATAAAGTAAAACAGTCTAGACGAGCAGTACCTTGCCCAAATGGCTAGTCTTGACATATTAGAGGCAAACTCCATAATGTGTTTCTTCGATGTCCATCTTCCTTTCTTCTGTAGGTGGTGTTACCAGGAGCAGTTGTGTCTCACTGTCAAGAAAAACCCTAAACCATTTTAAATGCCATATTCTGTAGGTCTTTGAAAGGTTTGAAGAATGCCTATTCATCTCAAATACATCTCTGCATATCTAGAACTCCTAACTAACTTAACTCCAAGTTTTGACCATCATAGGTAACTCTCTATAATCTGTATTAATTTATACATTACATTTTCCAATGAGCTATATAAACACAATACCTAAACAAGAGGAGAAATATACATATCACAAAATTGACCTTAATTGTATCAATAAAAGAAAATCCATTTCAAAGCAAAGTATTCATATCTATACCATAATTCCTTTTTTACCTTTAAAAAGATTGCTTGTGGTTATAGCCATTTATAACCAAGCCCATTTAAATGAAAACAAACATTTATAAACAATATTTGGGAATTTGGGCGTTGTTCTTTCCAAACTACTTCCTGCTGGTAGAGGGCGCTGTCATGGGGGTCCAAAGAAGATGCAGAAATCTTAGCTGTAGTCTGCAATCTTGGCTTTGTCTCAACTGCTTTGAATGTTGGATCCCCTGGGGAGCTGTTTCAGGGGGTCTGGCTTGATCAAACCATATAAGTCTGGAAAGAATCCATAGCTTTTCATTTTCTGTGGAAACAAAAATAGAAATCTTTTTCCCCAGTAACTTGTCCTTAGGCTTAAATTTTGGAGTCAAAGCATTTTTAAAATATATAAATTGAATTAATCCAGCAGCTTTTCTTTTATCAGTAGTTATTTTCTCAGCAATCAAATAATTTAAAGACAACAGAATCGCGTATAGTATCCAAAATTTCTCTGTGCTTTCCATTTTTACGTGGCTTTTTTATTACTCTATTTCTTCTACTTCTATTTTTGCATATTTTGAGACAGGGTTTCTCTGTGTAACTTTTAACTGACCTGGAATTCATTGCATTCCAGGTTTGCTTTGAAATCACAGAGATCTGCTTGCCTCTGTCTGCCGAGTGCTGGGATTAATGGTGTGTGCCATTACATCCATCCATTTAATTCCTTTTTTCTTTTTAAACCATTGTATCCCGTTTCTTTTTCTCTCCCAAGCCAGCGTATTTTTTAAAACACAGTGTAAACCTTCATTGCAGCTCTCGTACATACCAATGAATTGTTAGCAGAGCTCTTTAAAAGCAAGGCGGTTTTCTTGCCGCTTATGCTAATTTTGGAAACCTCCCTTAAAGGAGCCATGCAAATCTCTGTCTACAACAAAACAAATCCAACGGAGAAAATGCTGCTACTAAGAAGTCTCTGTTCCCTTGTTTCTAAAAACTATTTTTTAAGCTTTTGTTAAGTTTTAAGCGAAAGTTCTCAATCCCGCTTCTGACACCATTATGTTACAGCAGGTCTCCCCGCTGGCCTCCTGGTCCCACCGCCACGTGGGCCCACAGCCGCGCCAGCCCCAAATAACACTCAGAGACTCTGTATTTGATACAATCCCGTCGGCCAGTTACCATTACTGTTTATGGGCTAGCTCTGTCTTAATTATTAACCCATTTCTACTTATCTAAGTATTTCCACGTGGTCGTCTTATCGGGGAGCTGAGGCTGGCATCCTGCTCCTTCCCTGGGCTACATCTTGACTCCACCTACTACTTCCTCTTCCTCCTCCTAGTCTCCTAGCCCCACCTATCTAGTTTTCTATTGGCCACAGGGCTTTATTAACAGTATGAGAAACATATATACAGAATCACATCTCCCATCATATAAATGTATAATGCAGGTAATTTATACAAATGTACTTTGATAAAAAAATTTAAGGTGTTCTTTATTCTGAAGCTTCTTCATTGATGTCTACCATAAGTGTTTCAAATCTCTATGTGATGTCTTGGTATTTGTATTTGATTTTTTTCTACTTACAATAATTCTCTTATTTTAAAGAAAGTGATAATCAAATGCTTTCACATGAAGAACCTATCTATAGGGTCACCATAGCTATGATAATTTATGGGTTATTTCACCAGGACTGAAGTCATTGGAATGAAGAAGGACTGTAATTTCATTATAGGAATACTTCTTATGTTTCCTTGCAGTTCCTCTACATCAAATATATGTGTGGAGAATGAGGTCAAGTAACATGGCTAAGGATACAATTTCTTACAAAATATCTCGATATGCTTAAAGTGTCATAGACTATATCACACACCATTTAATTTACCAACATTTGATTTTTAGAGAAACACTTTATTCCATGAAAGTACACTCACCTTACTCTGCTTGGTTCTCCTTTCTATTTTTTTCCACATTGTAGAATCTCAGGTTTGGTCAGCTTTTACACTCTGAATTCACGTAAGTTGTCTCTTGTATCAGACATTCTTAATTTTTTTCCACACTTGTAGGCAAGGTTGGCGTGGTTGTCCCAGGGTCTCTCGGGGCTCAGAGTGAAGGAGCTGTGTGATGACCCTCAGGAGTAACTGGACTGTTTTCATGCTAAAAGATTATCTTGCCGTTGTGGGTGAAGACAGAAGGGCTGAGTCGTTACCCGGATTGGGGCATCTGTCTTGTCATAGTTTCTGCCACTAGAAATATTTACGATTAATCACTGTGTGAGTCAACCTTTTCTGTGTTAGTGGGCTAGGCACCTCCAGTGCCCCAAGTTCTCTGGTCTTAAGTAGCTCCAGATACATAGCAGGTCTTCAAGTAGTTACCACATTGCTGACTTTATCACAATTTCTCCAGGGAGAACTCTGATTAATTGGTAGTCAACTTTTAAACACAACATAGTACTCACATTCCTGTATAAAACCGAAAAGTCCCTAAAGAATTTGTCTCTCCGGGTTCCACATCGTGGTCCAAGGATAGGAGCTGCTTTGTGGAAAGGTCATTGGAAAAGGCTGCCTCCTTCCCTAAGGCTAGAAACTGGTCTTCACCCTGAGGATAAAACTGATTGTCTTTTCTTCCTCTGCTTATTTATTTGTTTATTTATTTACTTACTTATTTGGTCAGGCAGCCTTTGCTATGAGGGTAAAGATTTTTTTTTTCTGGTTGTCACTGGATAATGGTAACTAATTTTAAACCATGAATTTGAAACTATTGTCCAGAGACTACAATGAGTCTTCTCTATTCTTTAGTAGTTTTACATGATGAATTGAACATTCTCAATGATCTTATCTTTAACTTTGAGGTTGGGTATCAAGTGCTATTAATCATAACAGACATTCTGACATATCCAGGGACTACTTTGAATAGTCTGCTCATTTTATTGGCAAATCTTGCATTAAAATCCAACTCTGTCTTAAAATGATGTTTAATGACATATTTTTCTGGTGTCATGGTGTTTATTCTGATATTTCAGGATCTTATCATGTGTTCTTAAGTCTTTTCCTTAATTAAACTGCATCCTGAGTTAGACCTTCTCAATCTATACCTTTGTCACTAATTCCAAGATTTTAATTGGAAGTGCAGTTTCTTCTACTTAAGAAGACAATTGTTATATAAAGCAATGGTTTTATTCTAATTGGCCTGCTCTATATGGAACCTTATAGATGCCATTGCCTCTTGTCCTGGTCCAGTGCACATAGTATATATTGCCAAGGTCACACTAGCTCCTCAGAATTGAGGAAGGGAAGTTCTTGTGAGCATTTAGATAATCCTAAATTTCTGGTTGCAATGAGTAGGCCTTTACTAAAGCAAGATTCTCTCATAGATCTATAAATTGAGGCATTTTGCCTTTACAGATAAGTTGTAAGTCTTCTTAAATAAGATACATGTGCACATACAATACACATTCGGTATATAAGAAATATAACACATATGTATACATACACATATGTATTATATATATACACACACATATATGTGATGCATATATGTGTGTATATATATATATATATGTATATGTATATGTATAATTAACTGATGCTTTTAGTTTGATGAACCAAGTATCACCAATACATTCCCATTGAACATAGTCTGTATGGACAGGGAATTATATCATCTTTCAAATTCTGTGCAACAAAGAAATTAAAATTTTCTCAGTTCCTGATTTCCTTTTTAACCTTTCTCATTTCAGAAACTACAGAATTTTCCAAACCATTTTATATGCAGGTCTGCTTTGCACATAATGGGTATATTTTGCCTAAGAAATAAAGATTTTACAAAGGGTCACTCACCATATGTTTTAGAACAGAGGGTATGTGTGCAAAAACAAAGAACCTTGCCAACAGGACTATAAGTACTAACTATAGTATTAGAAAAACACATTCTAGTTAGACCTAAAATCGTTGCCCTCACTATAGTCAACCCCATTGGTGGAACTCAGAACAAAACAGTATCCACCAACTGTGTCTGACACACATTTTAGACATTCTATACTCAACAAAGTTTATTTCAAATGAGTTACATTGTCAACTGCCAATGAAATATCCATAACCCTTGAGACCTTGAAAGGGAACTGGAGCTAAGTAAAACTCATAGACATTGTAGTGAAAAATAACTGTTATTTGAGATTTGCTTCACCATACTTGGTTTATATGTGACAGGCATTTTCCAAAGATACCTGCTGATTACAACAGTCTGGTAAACAAATCCTAGATAGCTCTTTTCTTTTTAAAATAGCTAGGATTTGTAAATATGATTGCATGTTCTTTCTGTGAAAGGTAAAGGACTTTTGTAGATAGAGTTAATGTTCCAAATTAGTTAGTCCTGATTTAATAAAATGGGAGATTATCCTGAGTGAGCCAATCTTAATCAGGACCCTTAGTGGAGAGAGAGTTGCACTCCTGCTGGTTTGAAGAAGCAATCAGACATGTTGGAAACTCTCTACAGAGAGAAGTGGCCTGCATGATGGCCTTCTTCCTGTAAAAATAAAAAACAAGAGAGATTAAATACTGCTAGCAATCCAAATTCTGCTAATAGTCCCAATGGTACTAGAGGAAGATACTGAATTCCAGATAAGAATAGCCAAAGCCCAGTCTTAGGAGCCCATGCTGAAGCTATGCCTAAGAACTAAATTGTGTCACTATGAGTATATGCAGTTTTAAGCAGTGGAATTATTGGAAATGTAGTATGACCAATAGCATAAAACAAAATATCCCCATTTTCAATTAGATGTACATAATTTTCCAGGGTCTCACTAGTCCCATGAGAAAGAACTATAATTTTACAGCCCAGGTGGATGCTGAGAGCTTAGTACTCTAGTGTGAATTTGAATTACTTGATTCCTGGTATCGCCTGATAAATTCGGAAGTCCAGAGCATCTTCTGACCTACCTCAATATTCCCAACTGCTCCCCCACACACATTAGGATGGATACTCCAAAGCTTCTCTAATTTACCTTTCCTGTTTCTGCTGACAAACAGAAAAGTAGATAATTCTCAATGAATTCTGGAGGAGAGAGGAAGACTATCAGTCTGTACTTACTCCCTGTCTCTTCATACATCACCAATCTCATCCAATTTTAAGACTATAGATAATAATAAGCCTCTATATGGTTACTTTTAGTTTATTTATTCAGAGATAAGGCCTAAACCATGTTAGCACTTTGTACCATGATATTTCAAGTTTAGACTTTGCCTTTCTTTGGTTAAAACAGTGAAGCATTAGGAAGACAGATTGTAGCCACTGCCCATGCTTTCTTTGTCACTTCAATGAGGTCTTTTTTGAGCTTGTGGCAGAACTGTGATTTTGGTATATTATGCTTATGTGTATAATCATAAGTACAAAATGGTTGCAATGCTTTTCTAGCCTTATTTTAAAGTCAGACACCCTCTTATCTTTGCTGTCTGTGATTAAGCTACTGGGCACATACTCCTTGGATTCCACGAAGAAATTTGTTCAGAAATTGTAAGCTTGTGTTATGTAGGTGTGATGTTTTTTTGAATAGTGTCCTGGTGTGTTAGGCTGGGGCGGAGTTTTCTATGATTCTCAATGTTTCTCACTGAAACATTCTATTCTCATCACTGTACCCTTGAAGACTGGACCCCACCTCCCATTATATTATTTTGTTGGCACTTGCTTTAATCTGTTTCCAAACATTGGAGTCTCACTTTCCATCGTATGCCATTGCTTTTCTCAAAGCCAGACTTACTGGTTCAGATTCATCCAGCAATGCCAACATTGGACTTTAATCTCTCTGTGGAATAATTTCTTATCTTTTAGCAATGCCATAAGCTATATCATAAAGCCTCACCAAAATGACAGAACAAACATGAACTGAATAAGGATTGCACAATAGATATGCCAAACCGGAAGGGAGAGAGCCCATTAAAGCCTCAACTCTACACAAAGAACAACATGCCACTGAGCAATGCTAATATCAGGAAAAGTCTTCTCTCACGGTAGAGCACATCATTTCATTATCCAATACCAAATGACCATTCCTGAAAACATACACAAAAATAACACTATAACAGCTGAACAGGTTATATACATTCATGTAAAAAAAAATAACAGCAGAAAGAGAGCTAGGAGAGATATGTGGGAGAAATTGGAGGAAAAGAAACAGATAAATGATGTAATTATATCATAATCCACCTAAGTTAAAACATTAGTGTAAAAGCCTCAAATGGATTTTGTTTTTTACTTAGTAATTTCCCTACATAGGGTACTCTTAACAAAATGATTTTCTAGTATTAAAACTTATATGACACTACTCCTCCAAACACTTCTTTGGTCATATTTGTGTTCATGTAATCCCTTTACAAACAGGAATGTTGCTGTTGGATATGATAAATATTATAAAAATGTGTACTTGTTCACACTAGATTTCTTGTTTCTCTGTATTTCACTATCTCAACTCATACAGTTGCAGCTCATTAGCTCAGTTCTACCTATACTCTGCTTTGTTGGGAGTATATCTAAACGACTGTTAAAAATTCATTAATACTCCATAAAGGAGATGGTGTTATCACATCCTATTATATCTGAATGGAATACGAGTCTAATTCATTCCCAGGAGGGCAGGATCAGTTGCATTTATACCCAATGCTCTACAAGCCAAAGGATACTATACAACATTTCTTGAAGCTTCATCCGGCCCTGACTCAAAGTCAAGTCATCCTGCCTAGCCTAGTAAGTGCTGAAATTATAGGTGTATGCATCATAGCTAACTTCTGATACATGTATTTATTTATGCTGTGGTTTGCCTCTATGATATGAAAGGCTGTCCTGAATTGTCTGCCCACACAATGTTTTTCATTGCATCTTTGCATCTGTGTCTATCTGCCCATCAACTCTAAAGATATTAGTTGCCCCTTACTATCACCATATTAGCCAAAGTCACCAATTCTTTTAATTCCATTTGGTCCAGATAATCTACTTTTCATGTTAGTTCAACATCAGAAATTACAAAATTTACAAAATTCTTGTGGCCACTAAAATAAACTTTTAAATTCAGTGTATTGCGTTTATTAATGTTTCTCAAAATTTGCCTGCAATCATTATACACAAGAATAAGGTAATTCAGAATGATAAACCATGGTTCTCCAAAACCTCTTTTTGCCTTGCTATATACATAAGTAAGGAAGCTAAATATGAGACAGTGTTATCATAGAATCAATAAGATATTTCTGATTTTGTTAATTTGTATGTTCTCTCTGTGTCTTTTGGTTAGTTTTGATAAAAGTTTATCAATCTTGCTGATTTTCTCAAAGAATCAACTCTTTGTTACTTTGCTTCTTTGTATTGTTTACTTAGTTTCTACTTTATTGATTTCAGCCCTTAATTTGATTATTTCCTGGTGTCTACTCCTCCAGGGTTAGTTTGCATCTTTTCGTTCCATAGCTTTCAGTTGTACTGTTCGTTCACTGGTGTGGCTATTCTCCAGTTTCTTCACTTAGTGCAATGAACTTTCCTATTGCACTGCTTAAGAGTGCCCAAAGGTTTGGGCATGTTGTGTTTTCATTCTCATTGAGTTTTATAAAGTCTTAAATTTCTCTATTACTTCTTTGACCCAGAAATGGTGCAAGTCCACATTTTTTTAATATCTGTAAGTTTGTAGGGTTTCTGCAGTTTGTGTTGTTTTTTAATTCTAAGTTTAAATCTTAGTGGTCTGATACGATACAGGTGGGTTTTCCAATTTTTGTTTTGTACCTATTGAGGTTTGCTATATTGTGAGTATGTGATCAGTGTTAGAGAAGTTTCCATGTGGAGCTGTGAAGAAGGTATATTCTTTTGAGTTTAGATAGAATGTTCTATAAATGTCTGTTTAGCTCAATTGGGTCATAACTTCTGTTAGTTCTTGGTTTCTTTGTTAATTTTCTGTCTGGTGGACCTGTCTAGTGTTGAAATGGGGTGTTGAAATCTCCCACTAAAAGTGTGTGAGGTTTTATGTGCAATTTAAGTTTTAGTTATGTTTATTTTACAAATGTGAGTGCCTTTGTATTTTGAACACAAATGTTCAGAATTAAGACTTTATCTTGATGGATTTTTCCTATGATGAATAAGAAATTACATTCTTCATCCCTTTTGATTGATTTTAATTTAAAGTCTAATTTATTAGATATTAAGATTGCTGCAACCACTTGTTTCTTGGGGCAATTTGAATGGAAAATCTTTTCCCAACCCTTAACTCTGAGGTAACATCTTTCTTTGAACTTGAGTTGTGTTTCTTGTATGAAGCAGAAAGATGGATTCTGTCTTAGTATCCATTCTGTTAGTCTGTGTCAATTTATAGGAATTTTTAGACCATAAATATTGAGCGATAATAATAATGACCATTGATTTTTAACTCTTGTGGGTTTTTTGTTTTGTTTTGTTTGTTTTTTGTAGATTCCCCCCCCCCATTTTCTTTTGGTTTTTGGTAAATTGCACTTATGTAGTGTGTATGTTTCCGCCAGCCCACCAACCCGCCAGTCTGGGCCCACAGCTGCACCAGCCCCAAATAACACTCTGAGACTCTGTATTTGATACAATCCTGTTGGCCAGTTACCATTATTGTTTATGGGCTAGCTCTGTCTTAATTATTAACCCATTTTTACTTATCTAAGTATTTCCACGTGGTCGTCTTATCGGGAGCCGTGGCTGGCGTCCTGCTTCTTCCCTGGGCTACATCTCGACCCCTCCCTACTACTTCCTCCTTCCTCCTCCTGGTCTCCTAGCCCCGCCTATCTTGTTTCCCATTGGCCACAGGGCCTTATTAACCAGTATGAGAAACATATATACAGAACAACATCCCCCATCATCTGGACCGGGAGGCCGGCGGGGAGGAACCTGCCGTAACATACTTATCCATTGTCTATATTATTGTGGGTTATTTGACTTCCTTGGGTTGGGGGTTTTCCTCCAGAGCTTTCGGTAGGTCTGGATTAGATGATAAGTATTGTTTAAATCTGGTTTTGTCATGGAGGATCTTCAGGTCATACTTTGAAAACCTGTACTGCACAAAATTAAAAAAATTAACAGAAAATGAACAATTTTCTGGATAGATATAATTTAACCAAAATTTAATCAAGAGCAGAAAAGCAATTTAATAGACCTATAACCCCTATAGAAATAGAAGCAGTTATCAAAAGTCTCCCAACCATCCACATTTTATGACACATTTGAAGACTCCCCATAGAAGGCTTCACCCTTACTGCGGGACAGAAAGGGCATGGGAGGGTGAGTTGCTTGGGAGAACAGGGTAGAACAGAAGGGTGAGCGGAACTGGTATTGATATGTAAATAAGCTTTTTCCTAATTTAAATAAAAATTGTACATTTATATATTTTAAAAAATGCTCCGAATGGAAAAAGCCCAGGGCAAAATAGTTTCAGTGAAGAATTCTACCAGAAATTCAAAGAACAGCTAATATCAATACCCTCAATGTCTTCCACACAATAGAAGCCAAACTCTTTTTACAAGGCCACAATTAAATTAATACCCAAGCCATACAAAGGCATAACTAAGAAAGATAACTACAGATCAATATTACTCATGAACATTGATGCAAAGATACTCAATAAAATACTGGCAAATCAATACAGAAGCACATCAGAAGATTCATCCCCCATGACCAAACAGGCTTTATCCCAGGGATGCAGGAATGGTTTAACATATGAAAATCCATCAATGTAACCCACCATATAAACAAACTGAAATAAAAAACACATGATCATTTCATTGGATGCTGAGTAAGCCTTTGAGAAAATCCAACACCCCTTCATGATGAAGGGCTTGGAGAAATCGTGATAACAGGAACATACCTAAACATAATAAAAGTAATATACAGCAAACCAACAGCCAACATAAAAGTAAAAGGAGAGAAACCCAATGTGATTCTTCTAAAATCAGGCACAAGACAAAGTGTTTACTCTCTCCATATCAATTCAATATTGTACATGAAGTTCTAGCTAGAGCAATAAGACAACAAAATGAGATAAGGAGGATACAAATGGGTTGGGAAGAAGTCAAACTTTCACTATTTGCATATAATATGATACTTCACATAAGTAACTCATAAAACTCTACCAGGGAACTCGTACAGCTGATAAACACCTTCAGCAATGTGGAAGGATGCAAGATTAACTCAAAAAAAAAAAAGTAACCCTACTACATAAGACTATAATGGGGCTGAGAATGAAATAAGAAACATATCACCTTTTACAATAGCAACAAACAACATGAAATATCTTGTGGTAATGCCTACCAAACAAGTGAAATACCTATATAATAATGACATTGAGTCTTTAAAGAAAGAAATTAAAGAAAATACCATAAAATGAAAAAAATCTCCCATGCTCTTAGAAAAGTAGGGTCAACATAGCAAAACTTACAATCTTGCCTAAGGCAATCTACAGATTCAAAATAATCCCCATCAAAATCACAGCAAAATTCTTCACAGACCTTAAAAAAAAAAAATACTCACTTCGTATGGAAAAACAAAAGACAGAGGATAGCCAAAACAACCCTGTAAATAAAGGAAATTCTGGAGGCATCACCATCCCTAACTTCAAGCTCTATAATAGAGCTATAGTCCAGAAAACATCTTGGTATTGGTTCAAATAGACAACAAGAGCAATTGAATAGAACTGAAAACCTTGATATTAATCCACACACCTATGAAACCCGGATTTTTGACAAAGAAGCTAAAACTATGTGATGGAAAAAAAAAGCATCTTCAACGAATGGTGCTGGCATAACTGGATGCTGACTTGTAGAAGACTCTATAGATCCATATCTATCGCCATGCACAAAACTTAAGTCCAAATGGATCAAAGACCTCAACATAAGTCCAGCCACACTAAACCCCTTAGAAGAGAAAATGGGAGGTACCCTTGAATGAATCGGTACAGGAGACCGCTTCCTGAACATAACACCTGTAGCACAGACACTGAGATAGACAATACATAAATGGGTCCTCCTGAAACTGAGAAGCTTCTGCAATGCAAGGGACACAGTAAACCAGACAAAATTGCAGCCCACTAAATGGGAAATGATATTCACTGTCCCCACAGCTGACATAGGGCTGATTTCCAAAATATACAAAGAACTCAAGAAGCTAGTTATCAAAAAAAACCAAGTCTCCCACTTTTTAGACTCTAAAATGGCTGGAAGATACTTAAGAAAGTATTCAACATCTTAACCATCAGTGAAATGAAAATACAAACAACTCTGAGAAGCCATCTTGCTCCTGTAAGAATGGCTAAAATCAAAAACACCAGCGGCAGTTTATTCTTGAGAGAATGTGGAGAAAGGGGAACACTCCTCCACTGCTGGTGGGAGTGCGAACTCATAAAGCCACTTTGGAAATCAGTATGGTGGTTCCTCAGGAAAATTGGAATCTGTCTACCTCAAGATCCAGTAATTCCACTTTTAGGCATATACTCAAAAGATACACATTCATACAACAAGGATAACTATTCACCTATGTTCATAGTAGCATTTTTTTTTTTTGTAATCGCCAGAACCTGAAAGCAGCCTAGATGCCCCTTCACTAAAGAACAGACGGAGAAAATGTGGTACCTTTACACAATGGAATACTACACAGCAGAAAAATAAAAAACAATGTAATCTTGAAATTTGCTGGCAAATGGATGGAACTTGGAAAAAAAAAAAAAACTTTCTGAGTTAGGTAACTCAGTCACAAAAGAGGAACATTTTAGACATAGAGCAAAGGATTACTAGCCTACATTTCACTTAACCAGAAAAGCAAGGAAACAAGAAGGACCCTAAGAGAGATAAGCATGGTCCTCTGGAGAAGGGAAAGGGACAAGATGTCCTGAGCAAATTGGGAACATGGAGGGAGAGGAGCAGGAGTTAGGAAAAAGAGAAGGGGAGAAGGGGGAGAGGTGGGCATGAGGGAGCAGGAAGATTGAGTCAGGGACAGAATAGAGGAGAGCAAGAAAAGAGATGCCATAGAGGGAGCCTTTATATGTTTCAAGAGAAATTTTAACTAGGCAAATGTCCACTGATCCTCAAGGATGACCCCATCTAACAGTCTATGCAATAATGGAGAGGCTACCTAAAATGCCCTTCTGTTATAATGAGATTGATGACTATCTTATATGCCATCATTTAGCTTGTAACTGATAGACGCAGACACAAACAACTACAGCTAAACACTGAGCAGAACTCCTGTAATCCAGTTGCAAAGAGGGAGGAGTGATGAGCAAGCAAGTGGATCAAGGCCAGGCTATAGAAAGCCACATAATTTGCTGACCTGAACAAGACTCATAGACTAAAGTCTGATATCTGGGAAACCAGCATAGGACAGATCCAGGCTCCCCAAAGGTAGGTGTGAGTTAGGTAGCCTCTGGTAATGGATCAGTATTTATCCCTAGTATACAAATGGACTTTGGGAGCCCATTCCACATAGAGGGATACTCCCTTGACCTAGACACATCTGGGAGGGCTTAGGCCCTGATCCAAATGATATGACAGACTTTGAAGATTCCCCATGGAAGTCTGTTCCTTGGGGAGCAGAAAGGGGGATGGGATCAGGGTTGTTAAGGGGGACAGGTGAGGACAGGAGGGTGCAGAAAAGGAATTAACATAAAAAACAAGCTAGTTTCAAATTTAAATAAAATGATTATCAAAAATAATGACATAGTGACAATGAACAAAAAACACGTTTACATTCCCAAGTATATAACACATAGGCATTGAATAGTTAGCTTATTCCCAACATAGCTGGTGTCTTTTGTAGTGGCCACACCGGGCGCATCTGGATGGTAACTAGTAAAGCATATTTAAGTAGTACCTACACTTTGCAAAGAGATTCATAAAGTGTTTTTGCCACAGGGAACATCTTTGAAACTCACAGACAATTCCCAGATGAGTTGTCTGTAGATGCAGTCTGGACCAGAGCTATCTGTCACCTCCAGCTGGAAGAACATTTGGCTATTTCACAGTGAAAGTGTAAAACACATCCCTTCAAATGAAGAACTACACATTCAATCCTTGAATTTAATGCTAAACACAATTCTATATGTGTGAAAATGTGACTTGTGAAAGATTTTTTAAAGGATATTAATTCCTCAATATATGAAACGACTTTCTGTAGCAACATTGCTATGAAAGTTTATCGAATGTCATTTGAAAATTGTAGTTTAAGCCAAAGTAATGTGCCTACTTAATTAATAGGCAAGAATGTAAAAAATGATTATGAAAGAATGCTGTAAGTATAATTAATAGCTAAGAAAACTGTGCCCAGGGGGCTGGGCTGCCACAAACAGGGATATCTTACTGTCCTTGCCCCTTTCTGCTAGTTCTCCTAGTTCTCTTACAACTAATTACTTGATATTAAATTATTTGTTTGTTTTACACAAGCAGCCATTAAGATTGTATAAGACATATGAAGATGACATTCTTGTGGATTGATAAGGAAAGAATGTTCCTTCTACACTGAATGTAGGTCAGAACAGTTGCATTGCTGGCTGTATGTTTTCAAATGAAGCATAATACAGTTAGGTATAAATTGGTATGGTTTGAAAACCTTTAGTTGTCATTCTACAGAATGAAATGCACATGAAATCTAGGTGCCAAAAGTTGGCCAAAAACTCATATATAAACTATATGTTGGAAACCTCTCCAACATTGTCTGTACTTGGAATTTTACAGTCTCAGAAGCATCTACTTCAATAAAACAACAGTCATTTTTCTTTAACTTTTGATAATTACCTGCCTATATATTCAACTGTTAACTAAGTTCATAGCTTAAAAATCTTCAGACCTAGACAAAATGGTCACCTGGAAAGGAATCTGTGTTGATTATTTAGCACCCCTCTAAGTTCAAAGTTCTTTTACTTAGTGATGTCACCTTACCACTTAGAAATACATGCACATGTTGATAATTAGCTAGATTATAGTTGCTTCCCAACTTTTCCATAAACTCTTCACTCCTCTGCAATGTACACCTCACATTCCCATTTACTCATAAGAATACAGAACAAAACCCGTGAAATCTTTTCTCTCTGAAACTTTTGGCCAGTAGATATTGGTCTTTCTTTGGGTGCCTTCAATCAATAAATAAAATTTTTACTCACAAACACTATATAATCTGTTATTTTAAAACAATGGCCATAGTTCCCATTCCATGTCATCATTATCTCAACTGCTTCTACCTTGCCTCTGGTCACCACTAGCTCTTTCCTTGTTACTAATTCTGACTTCATTTTGTAGTCTTCCTGCTTCTACACTGCAACTGGACAAGTTATTCATCCAGGTAACAATCTTAAATATGGTTGTTCCATTCCTGTAGTCACATTTTTCATTTGGTTTCACTCTCTGACATAACAAGACAAACCTCCAAAGTACTTAGCATCACTGACGTAGTGCTATGACCTACATTCATCTCCATTTTAATTCATCACTAACTTGTTACTTTTCTTTCAATTACCAGCCATCTTGTTCCATGTAGGCCCCATAAGAGTCTTTGGATCTGCATTTCTCTCTGCCTAGGGTCATTTCCCCAGACATCAATGGGATTCACATACTTACTTTTGGTCTTCACTCAAGATAAAATCATCTTGGCTATTTCTTGTAAAACTGTGGGTCATCTGTCTACCAACACACACACACACACACACACACACACACACACACACACACAAACCAACGAATACAGACACACACCATCACCATTCTGTACTCTCTCATTTTACTACATATTTTTAGCATATATTACACAAAACAATAGTGAGATTCATTATGACATTTTCATACATTTATATAATAATATTGACTATAATGACCCAGGTTTACATTTCTTGTCCTTCATCATTTTATCTCTTTCATCTTTCCAAATATCTTCCACTTACTTTCATATATTTTTAAAGGATTTTTAAAGCATTAAATTTTCACATTAGAAAACACGTAACAATATTTCTTTGTGAGTTTGACTCATTTCACTTGAAATGTTTATCACTAGTATCATTACTTTCCCCCAAATGATATTATTTTGTTCATTTTTATGTCTGAATAATATTTCATTATATATATGTATATATGTATATGTATATATAATATACACACACACATATATATATATACATATATATATATACATACATACATACCATTGTAGTTTTACTTATGAATAGTAAGGAACTTCAGCTTATTTTTTGACTGGCAATTATGAAGTTATATGATGAACATACTTACAGAAATATGTAGTTTTCAGTTGTGTCTCTGTAAGATGGTCACCAAATAAATACAGTCCTGGGACACACCTCAGATCACCTCCCAGCCTGTTATAGAGCAATACTTTGAATAAGTAATCCTTATTCAAACAGAACATGACCTGTCTATGTATTTTGTGTGATCACTATGCCATGGGCTCCCAAATGAAGGAAACTTCCCCTTAGCCCTTTGCAGAAAATGCCTTCCAACTCTATGAATATAAGTGCCAGACGGGCTTGTAATTTTGTTTTACTTCTTTTCCCTTTTTGTCACTACATTTCTAATCATAACTGGCTCTATAAAGATTCTAATAAAAATTGACAATTGAAGAAGTGAATAAAGCTATACCAAGAATGCAGTGTATAGAAACTGGTAAGAATGTGAGTTTAAGTACACTCCTGTAGAGCTAGAAATCTACAGCAGACAGCTTAAAGAGCCTTGATGGAGTTCTTTTCACTGTTTTACAGCCAAAATAAAAATACATTTTCTTTCTATCATCCATTCTAAGACACAATGGTAATTTCCTAGTGTTAGCTTTAAATGAAATGTAAAATTATCTCTGGAGGTATTGTTATTAGGCCAATTATATTGTTACAAAATCATACCTATACCAGGGCCATTAAACAAGCCCTCTGAGGGTAGTTATGCAGGATTAAAATTGTCTTAAGGTGCCAAGTGGTGTCACCTGTGTGACCTTCTTCGGTTTGTTTGCATCTTGTTATCCACCAAGTGAATGATAAGAGCTTATCTTGTCTGAATACAGGAATTTAAACTTTATTGGTCATTTGAGTCCAACCAAATATTTAGGGTCCACTCCTCTTGGACTTTCAATTGCTCCTGATGACAAGTTAAGCCTCAGCATTTTTCTTTTAACTTTGGAGGCACTGGTGACAAGAGACTTCAATAATGAAATAAAAACTAGTAGCCTTCTCTGCCCTGAGTAACCATTCACAGTACTCTGAATTCTAAATCTCTTCAGAGTGAGGGCCTGAGACTCTTAAGAGTCTCAATTCAGTATCAAATACATGGTTTTCTGTGTTAGATTGATTGATCATACAGAAAGCAGAAGTGTAAAGGGTCTATTAGCTTGATCAGAAAAAAAATGTGTGTGGGTAACTGCTTTCAACAGTTTAAAATGTAACTCTCTTGGGATTAGTTGTTCACCACTCAACATGACCTGTGAATAATTACACGAACTTAGCCACTAAACTGTACTTTCTACAAACCAGGAAGTCCATGTCTCCTGCTTTTGAAACACTAGCATTTTGGACATTAGTAAAATTCTATAATCTATTTGGATGTACAGGTGACATTTCTCTTTGAACCTTCAGGACTCTGGGACCTCTGGGATGTGCATTATGTCATAAACTTGAATAATGAGAAAGCAGTGAGACTCCTACAGCCTCTAATTGGAACCACTCAATGTTGCAAAGAATTGGATCTACTCTTTTTTTTTTTAATTCTATTTAATGGGTCTTTTTTTACATTCACAAATCATTTATCAGTATAGTCTGAAAATGAAAAATGGTAAGTGCTGTGATATTTGGCACCTTGTGTTCAGTTTGTTACCCAAGACTTGGGGCATAGGTATAGAAGTATTAGCGATGAAGTCATATTCTGGAGAGGGTGCAAAAAAGGCCTTGCTCTAGCTAGTTCTGGCTGAATTCCCAGGTTTTGGCCAATATCAGTCTACCGGAATCAGTGATAATGTTTTCTGTCATGGCTATAAAATACTTTCAGAGAAACATAAAGTTTTTATGAGAAGAATAGTAAAAGAGATGACTTCTGCTGTGACTTGGGGTTAATATGTGTTCTTGGTGGCTATCTGAGGACTACAGAGGCAGAGACGGGGAGGTGGAGACACAGAGCTAGGAGTCTCCCATGGTTTGTGATCCCATAACTGAAACATATGCACCATTGGAATGTATTGAAGCCACAGGTCCCATTGTTGAGATGTGAGCCACCTACCTTTTATTCTTTCGTTTGGGATGATAGGACTCTTTCTTGATAGAGTTCCAGGTTTCAAGTGTTATTTATTTATGATCGCTTAATAGGAGATGTCAGAGAGTTTCAATGGTCTTCTCAAAGCAAGACAGTGTTATGCTGTTCAAGACAATGCTGTCAGAAACTATTTGCAGTGCCCTGCTTCATGAAGTAAACACAGTTACTTAAATTGAATTTGGGGGATTATTCTATTTGTGATGAACAGAGAATGATTAGCATACCTGTACTCTCCCAATTTCCCCTTTGTATGAGAAGGATAATCCTACTGATTGTGAAGTTTATTAGAGCTTTAAGCTGTCAAGTTATTACTGTCAACTTCAAGAAAAGAAAGAGTTACTGATGTAAAATTAATTTATTGAAAGAAATTGTTTTGTCCTTAGGGAATAACATCACCATTTAACTTAATTTCCCCATCATATAGTCTCATTTGCTAAGGAAAATAATAACTTTTCTTTTAACAGAATAAAGTGCATTGTATTGAATGGTGTGCTCCATGTTTACAGATTTTCCTTGTTCTAGACCAGCAGTTGTCACAACAACACAATATATGGTGCAGTAACTCTTGCCTGCTGAATTAAAGAAATTAGTATCAGGAGGACTTAAAGCTACTACCCAATTGTATTTCTTGCTACATTTTTTTTTATATCAAAAGAACATGTTAAGTTATACACATGCAAGGGAAAACAGACAAACATAATTCTACCTTGAATTCACCTATGTCTGGCTACTGGTTGTGGTTCAGTATTTTCCTGATGATACAAACATGTACACTCATTCAAAACACAGACATGCTTGAACTTTTATACTAACAGGTAGCAATAGAAAGATTGATGAAAAGGAAAATATAAAATATCCAACATTTAGTTTACTTTTCAAAAAAGTTCACAGAAATACAAACCTCCTCTGAATGCCTTCCTAGAGGACTTTTTTTTTTTTCCCAGTGAGCAGTTAAGTACTATAATCCTGGTTTTGTGTGTCAACTTGACACAAATTAGAGTCATCAGAGGAAGGAGCCTCAGTTGAGAAATGCCTTGATGAGATTCAGATGTAAGGCATTTTCTAATTGAGTGATCAATGGTTGGTGATGCCATCTCTAGGCTGCTGGTCCTAGGTTCTATAAGAAGTTGAGCTGAGCAAGTCTTGGGAAGCAATGTATGGGAAGCAGGCCAGTAAGCAGCTTCCTTCCATGGCTTCTGCATCAGCTCCCGCGTCTAGGATCCTGCCCTGTTTGAGTTCCTATCCTGACTTCCTTCTGTGATGAACAGCAATGGGGAAGTGTAAGCCAAATAAACTCCTTTCTCCCCAACTTGCTTTTTTTTTTATCAGGGTGTTTCATTACAATAATAGAATCTCAAACTAAGATATGTACCAGCCAAAATGTTCCCTTTGTATAGAGTCTATGGAAATAAAGAATACACAATAGTCGCTATGCGTGTTGTCCTCAAAGGTATCACTGATTTCTTTATACAGTACTAAAGAAGCATCATACCAGGATATTTGCCTGTTCTCTTGAAAATAACAGAAAAAAATCAGTAGTTAAGAAAAAAATCAGTAGTTAGCCCTAAGAGGCAACTTATTCCTTAAGAGCACTTGCTGCTCATGTGAGACCTGGGTTTCTTTCCCAGCCTCCATAACTGGTTCTGGTGATCATATGTGCTCTGTAAACATCTGTGCACACCATATATATATATATACATATATATATATATATACATATATATGTGTATATATATGTATATATATACACATATATATGTATATATATGTATATATATATACACACTTTTAAGCACAAATATATATTCTTCCCATGCTCATGCAAGGAGAGTATGATGATTGAATTCTGTAAAATAGTGCACATGTCTCAATCATATTTGCACATGTTCATCTGTGCACTTAGCTAAGACATTGAAGACTTGCATGGATTTGTGTCAACAATTGTTACTCCAAAACTTCAAAGTACCTTCCTGCCCAATTCAAGGTACCAGGACCTTCTATAAGAACTTTCATGCCCTACATTCTTCATCTTTGAACAACAACATTACTAAAAATACCTTCATGCACTGTAAAGTTTGATCCTCCCCAGTGAAGAAATATATTCTAATTAACAAGATTCCAAACTTATGACCATTTTGAAGTTTTTTGGATAGCATATCTGTTAAATGTACTAGTAAATGTTTACTTAATTGGACCATATGAAACTTGGCATTTTTGTACTTCTAAACCAATCACTAGCAATTTCATGAAGCTTAATTCATGAGTGCCATGTGTTATAAATATTTACAGGACAGAGTAATTGGACCCTGTTGAGAAGAGAGGCACCTGCATTCTCTGATATGGTGTTCCTCAAACTTCAGTGCACTTCTTCTAACCTGGAAGGTTTAGGAGGATGGACCTTGTAGTAAGACTGGTGTATCAGAGCTGTGAAATTCTACATCTAAGTAATTCATACATGTTGCTACTGTTGGTTCCAGAACAATCCTTTGAGAACAGTCTCAATGTCTTACCATATCCTGGGAGAAGTTGTTCTTGTTTTACTGTATAGGTTTTATAAATCAGGAAAATGAGACACAAATCTAAAAATTGCAATGCTGCTAGATCACAAAAACTAAAAAGAACAATACAAAAGGAAAGTTAATATAAAATTGTCAAAATCTATAGCTATCAAAGTCATATAAATTAAAGAAAATGCTATTTAACATGAGTTCTAATAGGTCTTAATAATAAAAACCAAAAGTCAGCTACTAAAGGGTGAAAGCTGAGTGATCAGAGAAGCAAAGCATCCAGTCACTAGAGTTTTTAAAGCTATAAAATCCTCAGACTTAAAAAAGACCAAGTTCCTGCCTCATCTCATCTATATTCCTCTCTCCCCATAGGCTTCTAACTTCCTGTCTGTGTGTATAGGCCTCTAGATCTCTATGGTTATGTATTGGTTAGCTCTGTCCTCTGATCTTCAAGGAAGCTTTATTTTTTTAGAGTATAAACAAGATATCACTACAATGCTGCTTTTAAATATTTAATAGCCAAGGTGGAAAATATTATTAATGCTCAATGTAAAAGAAGTTAGAGAGTAATTGATGTTTTCATACTCCACAATGGGAATTACAAATTGCTAAATCCCTTTGAATGGTTATTTAACAACATGTATCAAAAACTCCATAATACCTAGGTATTTGCTCAAACAATTCCACTTTTAGAAAATGTGACAGATCTCATCAGAGCAGATATGAATATGAGTATGTGTTAAACCATCATGTTTAGTACAAACCTGAAATAAGCAACTTGAATATACAATATACAAGGTGTAAAGATATAAACTGAAAACCTCAGCAAGAAGTATCTAAAGATTTGTTTGAAATGTCAAAATGTGAGTAAAGCTTGGAAAAGCACTCCAGAGGATAGATGTTTAGTGTTTAACTATACACTTACTTTATACATCTATGGTTAATACATTACATACAGAAAGGCTAGGGAATGAATTAGATCGAGTTTTCAATCAGTTACCTTTAACTATGCATCAACAGAGGATTTAAAAAAATTCTTATCTATAGCTCCATTTTCAAAATTTACCATGATTAACTCTGTGAGAAATTGTAAGATACATGTAGTAGTGCATGGATATGCATCTGTTGGTAACACAAACATATTAAAATATTTTTACTCCTTGAGTTAGTAGCCATACCTCCAAAAATATAGCCTATAAAAATAATAAAATGCACATACAGAATTTACAGTATCTAAAATACTCATGGTAGCAACATTAGTAACAGAATCTATAAGCTTACTATAAAATTTAAATAACTTTTACTTTGTATAATCTTAGAATTCTAAGATAACATTTGAAAAAACACACTGTTTAAGCTTAATGCTATGGGAATGGTGATTGCCTAATGATAATTATAAAAAGCAAAAGCATGAATTATAAATAGCATAATCTTTCTTTAAAATATAAATATGCAAAACAAAATATCTGGAGGAACCATGACCTATATTGATTATTTTGAACCTTCTGTGGATGTCTTCTACTTTCTTTTAGTTATTTTGATATTTATTCTAATAATTTGGAAGAGTCCATAATATTCTCCAACTTAAAAAAAAAAAACCCACTAAAAAGATGCACCAATCTTCTAAATCTGAAAGGTCTTCTTTGATGGTACTAATTGTTCTCACAGTCATTTAGAGTATCTTTCTATGCCTACCATTTAAAATATAAACTATGGATGGAAATAATTGCCTTGTTGATTCCTTGTTGTCCCTCTTTGACTCATATGTAGACAGTTATGTTTGTGAGACTTTCTGGAAGGAGCTTCAGACAGTGCTACGATATATAATCTCACATAAACAAGAAATTATTAAATTGAGTAAAAACAAGAATCATTTTATCTTGTTGGATAGGAAAAGCCAAAGCCTTGCTTATCCACTATAAAGTCTCTATGTATAAATACACTCTAGAAACTTGGTAAGTGGAGTTTTGGGGTTTCAGTAATTGCTAGCCAGAAATCTAGAGGCACAAAACCCTTGAATTGTCATTTCAATTACAGAACTACTTAAATCTAACTATATCCAATTTATCAAGGTTATGTGGTCTCTAGTAAGGATATAGGTGGCAGTAATCTCCTAACTCTGCCAAGCAAACTGACCCTTGTCTGCTTCTCTTGTGTTCTCTTGAAACTGGCAATCTTCGAATCCACATTGTTGAAAGTTGGGTCAATTTGACTTGTCTTGCAGATCATAACATGTTTGAAACTGGACCTTACATGGACTGTTCTTACAGGACTCACGGAATATTCTTGAACTTTATTACTTGGAATCTGACCAGATTTTTTTGTCCTAAATGTGGCACTGTTAGTCAGCTATTAATCAAATGTTTGAAAAAAATCAACATAAAAGAAGAAAGACTTATTTGGTTAACAAGGTGAAATGCTTCTTGGTTTTACTCAATTAAATCATTTCTTGTTTATGTGAGATTGCATATCCTAGCACTCTTGTAACAAAATGGCGTCTGAACGTGGCTACTAAGAACTTTCACATAAAACTCAACAACAGTTTAAGAAGGGATTTCAGAAACAAAAGAACAGAAACAAGCAAGACTTCTTAGTAAAAACATTTTCCTCAGTGGGTCAGTGGGACTCTGCTTTTCTAGAGACAAGCAAAACTTTGTGTGCCTTCTTTAAGGGAAGTTTCCTGACTCATCACAAGTGGCAAAAATAAATAAATAAATAAAACCAAAAAACAACAAACAAAAACAAAAACAAACAAACAAAAAAAAACCTGCACAGCTTTTAAGAAGTAAGAAGTGCTGCTAACAAGCTAACAATTCAATGGTGTGTATGAGCAGCTAGATGGACTAGTTGGGCCATTAGTAGGACATGCCTTTAATTCCAGCACTCAGGAGGCTGAGGCAAATGGTTCTCTGTGATTTCAGAGTAAACCTGGTGTACAGAGTGAATTCCAGGGCAGCCAAAGTTACACAGAGAAACCCTGTCTCAAACATAAATAAACAAATAAATAAAGATAGAAGAAATAGAGTAATAAAAAAGCCATGTGAAAATGGAAAATACCTAAAAAACGGGGATATTATATGCTATCATGTTATCTTTAAATTACTCAATTGCTAAGGAAGTAAGAAAAATTGCTACAATGCACTTGCTTATCAATGATGCTAAATTAATTCAATTTATATATTTTAAAAATGCTTTGACTCCAAAATTTAAGTGTAAGGACAAGTTACTAGAGGAAAGAATTTCTATTTTTGTTTCCATAGAAAATGAAAAGCTGTGGATTCCTTCTAGACTAACATGGTTTGATCAAGAAAGACCCCCTGAAACAGCGTCCCAGGTGATCCAACATTCAAAACAGCTGGGACAAGGCAGCCTTACAGACCACTGTAGCCAAGATTTCTGCTTCTTGTTAGGATTCCCCAAGATAGTGCCCCCTACCAACAGGAAGCAGTTTTGAAAGCTCGACACACAAATGCCCAAATATTGTTTATACATATTTGTTTTCATTTAAATGGGGTTGGTTTTAAAGGTAAAAAGGGGATTATAGTGTAGTATAGTATTTAACTTAGAGTTAAATTAGTTAGGTTTTCATGATGTATGGATAGACATTCTTCAAACCTCTCAAAGACCTACAGAATATGATATTTAAAATGGTTTAAGGATTTTCTTAACAATAAGACACAACTGCTCCTGGTAACACCACCTGCATCAGAAAGGAAGATGGACATCTAAGAAACTCATTATGGAGTTTACTCCCAATATGGCAAGACTAGCAATTTGGGCAAGATGCTGCTCTTTTCTGGACTGTTTAACTTTATGCTGTGGAAACTGGACATGCAGAACCCACAGGAAAGTGACTGCTCATCCAAGATGGACATTTTACAGGATTCCTGCTTCATGGAAGAACCTGCCAGACAGTCTACAGGATACAGAGAAATGTGACTGACAAACTGCCAATACAGGTGTACAGTTTAAAGTTTTCAGCTCTGCTCAAGTTCCTACCTGCATCTGTGAAGACATTTTTACTTGTATCCCTCAAGGGGTTATTGTGAGAACTGGCTTTTCTTAATGCCTCTTCTAGGACAACAGCCACTGTGGTCCTCTCTTTGCCCAAAATAATCAGCATCCAGAGTCTATATTTTCTTCCATGTACCCTTAGCAAGTGATCTTCCTGAAGTATCACTACAAAAGCTGTTCAACATAAGAAGTAGTACTTGTCATTAAGTCCCTAGTTACACGTCATTTCATTTGAAAAGTCATTAGTGTCCCCTGAGACACAACAAATCCAATTCTTTCATACATCCTGAAAGCATTAAAATTGTTATCATTAAACAGCTCTTTTTACAATTAGGAATTACATGTCTATATACCTTCTGTGATAAAAACTTCAAAACTGTTTACAACTATATGTGATTTGTACACTCTGATGACATATCCATCATTCATACCTGCTCTCCAGCAGCGGGTCTTTCTAAAATAAAGCATCTTCAGTAGGTAGAAATTAGCTGGTAAGATAATGTTTGTAAAAAATGTCTGAAAACTATGAAGATGAAAAATTAAGATAGTGCAGAGTTTCATGTGCCATGAGTGGGCTGCCATTACATATTTTCCTAATATCAGTATACCACCTTACATAAATGTTTTTAAGTTTAATTGCATTACTTCTGATTTGGAAGAGAATGGAAATTAACAGCATTACTGAGGTTGATGAGCAGTCTTGATATAGGTGAAACCTTGTCATATGCTATAATATAAATAACATAAATTTGATGACTTAGGAATAACCAATACTCATTCGTTGGAAGCAGGGAAGAATGGATTCAGGATGTTAAATGTATAGTTCCTCAGAGATGCCTATCTTCTTTAGTAATTGGTAGGGGGGGGAGATGAAGGGTAGGTAGATTTTATAAAGGCATCAACGTTTGTCATGAAGGCTTCACTGGTGATCTAAAACACCACAAAGCCACCAGTCTTTTAATATATTAACAATGGAGATTACACTCCAACATATGAAATAGGGGGAGGGTTAGCAAAACTTGAGTTCATCCCAGGTTTCTCCAAAGACACTGTAGATAACATAGGGCCATATTTTAAAATGATATTTCTGAAAAACTACAGCCTCAAGACAAGTGACTGCCCTGTACCTGATAGTCATCCACTTCTGTCTCAGATATAGTCTCCAAGGGTGGTACTCTAGTTGGGGTTTAGGCAGTCTGGTTCTTTACCACCTTTGCCTTGCAGGTAGTGAGCATGAGCTATCTGATCCCAAACAAGAGTAGGAAACAAATGTGTGAGGGAAGTGTAAGGAGAAAGAGAGTGTATCACTATCATAGGAATTCAAAAGTGTGTTAGTATCTCCAATGGATAAACAAACCATCTTGCAAAATACCTAAACCAGTAAAAGAACATCTTACATAATCATCATGTTCTTCTTCATTTTGCTTAGACAACTAAGAAAGTAATCACAATATTTGTGCATCAAAGACAAAATTTTACAATTATTTTTATGGTTAATAAAAATGCTCATTTCTCTTTCAGATGTCTTTTGAGGCCTCTGCTTACAAGCTTGGAATAATATAAAAATCAAGGTTAGAAAACCAAGCACAAACAATCCTTTGAAATATTCATAGTAAATTTTTAAAGTTAATTTTCTGGATGATATGTCAAAGAAATCTATTTAAACTATATAACCCATCATGAAATAATGGCACTATCTGATTTATTTTCTTTCCTTTATTTTTTTAAGACATAAGATAACATTTCAAGGACTACAAAAAACCTTCAATAGACAGGATGAAGGGAAATAAGCTTATAATGTGATAAAAGAGTGTTTTCCCCTCTGGAAAAAGTGTTCACGACAGAGTACTAAGAAGCACAATTAAAAATACCATTATCCCCTTAGGAAAAAGAAAAATCCCAACATGATTTCTAACCAGCTCATCTAAATGTACCTAACCTGCTTAGAACATTTTTGGGAATTTCCTAAATGTATCTTTCTTTCCTTCCTTCCTTCTTTCTTTCTTCCTTTCTTTCTTCCTTCCTTCCTTTCTTTCTTTCTTTCTCTCTTCCTTCCTTTCTTTCTTTCTTTCTTTCTTTCTTTCTTTCTTTCTTCCTTTCTTTCTTTCTTTTGAGATTTGCATGATAGATTCTAGGCTATAGAATTTTCACGATTGTTCTCTTCCAGGATTTAACTGTTATGCACAAATGAATAACAACTCTTTCTCTTTGTTCCATTCACCTCTTCAGTGCAAATAGCATCCAGGCCATATCCCTTATCTATTCTCTTTGATGACATAAGAGAGCAAATGAGGAGGAAATGTGTTTGATACTTTTACGTGCATGTGTAGGGTATGTGCTTCTCTGGGGACACACTTGTGTGAGTGTATGTGTGAACATGCACTTCTTCAGCTTTCCTTCATAGTTTTATTCACTGGGTTGGGGTTTCTCAGTGGAAACTACAGCACATGATAAGCACTTTGTGTATTGAACTACATCCCCAGCCCATCTGCAGATTGATTTTTGAGATGTTAAGAAAACCTAGGTAGGTTTTATTTAAATGTTAGCCACATCAAATGTTTCTACTAGAGGCTACCTGGGTTATGGGTGTAAAACAATTCCACATCCAACATTTGTATTTGTAGATAAAAGTTTTTGGGGCAAGCCTAAGTTAACAAGTATTTGTATTAGTACCTGGTCATGAATCCCTCTCAGCAATCATTCTCTAGTTTGTTTTGGCATACAATCAAACTCCTTATTCAGTTCTTGCACCAAGAGTACAAGAGTGGACATATTCTTCTAACCTAGGCAGTTTTAAAGTCAGTACAATCTAAAATAACCCAACTCATTAACGTATCTTAGGACTTATTAAATTTTTCTCTATCCTAATCTTGGGTAACTTGTTTTTAACAAGACCAAGGAATTAAGTACCTGTGTTACCTCTTAGTACCTATAATCACTCATCTGTCATTTATTTGTAAGATAGTCATCTAATCATCTAATTAAGCAGATTCTCTTCTCTCCCTGTTTCTCCCCCTCCTATATATGCAGATACTATATATAGTTATATACATATATATGCACACATGCACACAGACATTTGTTTATATTTTTCCTATATTCCCTCTAAATAACTTTTTTATTAAATACTGACCTAATTTTCTATGTACCTATTTTAAAGGAAATTTATGAAAAGTCCTTAGGGAAATGTTACAAAAATAAATTTTACTAATACAGTTTCTTACTCTACCTTCCCATACTTGCACACCCATGAATTCACTCATACACACTTACATACTTTTTTTTTTCCTTATTGGAATCAGCCACCACAGCTGCCAGGGCCTCGGGGGCTTTAAACATCAATCAGTTTCACAGCTGGAGGCAGAGTGATCTACAGCAATAAAGCTTAAAGTGCTTCCTTTTCTGATATAATTTGATTCTTCCATTAGAGCACGCATTTTCCTTTTTTTTTTTAAGCCAAAGCAAATGTTTTCTGTCCACATCAGGGCCAGTAAACAGTTACCTTAAAGAGGCAGTGGGTATTGCTTCCTACTTAAGATTCTGGGTGGAGAAAATCCATCCAGCCATCCTTCTGCACTGCTAAGCTTTATGCCTTTCTATCAAGGATTTACTTGTTCTCTCGGTCCCCAGAGCACCCAGAAATCATGGATCTGCTGGGCTGCTAGTAAAATCTGGTTTCTGTAATAAAACAGATTACAGTGCTTTTATTGAATATGATCTTGGGGGTTCTAATCCTGCATGAGTCAATATAAAACAGAAAGGTGCAATGATCTTCACAGTCATTTTTTTTCCCTGGGTCCAGAGTGCCTATCTTCAAATTTCTTCATCACCTAAAAATGACTGCTTTCATCACAGCCTAAAATAAAGTCAACCAGAATTGATCTCCTGCTTCTGGAAAAGATATTAAATGTGTTATTTTAAAAATAAAATTTTTCTTAATTGTCATTTTAGAAAAGATAGCTTGAATTTCACCAAACTGCATAATGGCAGTCATAGGTCATTTTCTGTCAATGAGAATTAACCACTAAATTCATATAGAGAACATATCATAATCTGGCTGATTTAGTTCCTCTCTAAAACATAAGACAGGAAGGCTAGTGTACTTGCTTTTAGATAGATGTTGCAAAGAATAAAAGGCAAGTATTGATTTTATATATAAATGAGAAGTTATATCTCAGCTTGAAATTTGTTGGTCCTGTTCATGGACTTCCTCTGACTCCTCATTCCAACTAGTCAGAAACATTGAAACAGATGTGACTGGCTCTACCAATTTTTGCAGGAAACTATGAAAGTAGTTCTATGGTAAATGTACAGTGGTGATCAGAAAACATTAAAGCTAAGTGGATCCCTAGAAATCATTGGCCCAACAGTGTCCTTTTATCTTTTTATCTATATGTGTGGAATATGAGACCCCTCCCAAAATGCAAATAATCAATTCAAAGACACATGGGTCAGCTGAGGAAATCCCCAGCATAGTCTGGCCACCTTTACTCATCACACCTCCCCCTTTATAACTGGATTCCATGAGTAATGAGAGCTCATGGACTCCAGAATGACAGCTGGGAAACCAGGTCCCCTGAATGTGGGTGTCACTTGGGGGTCTTAGACAGTATATGGGACCTCTGGCAGTGGAACCAGTATTTATTCCTAGTGCACAGACCCATTCCTTATGGAGGGATACTCTTTCAGCCTAGATACACAGGGAAGTGCCTAGGTCCTGCCCTAAATGATGTCATAGATTTTGATGATCTGCAAGGGAAGCCTCACCGTCCCTGAGGAGTGAATGGGTGTGGGATGGGGAGATGGTGGAGGGAATGGGAGGACTAGAGGGAGAGGCAACTGAAATTGGTATGTATAATAAGCTTTTAAAATTTAAATAAAAATTAATTTTATAAAACCAAAGACACATGGGTAATTTTCTATTAAACTATAACTTGCTTTCAAGTTTTTCACCATTATAGACTGAATTGTGTCAATCTGAATATGTTGAAACCTTAACCCAGTCAAGTGACTATATTTGGAGAGGTATGTAAATTGGTAATTCAGGTGAAATAAGATATGGTATAGTTATAGTCGGTGACCTTAAAAGAAGAGGGAAAGACAGAGAAACTCATTTGCTAAGACAAAGGGAGGCATCTTTGAGCCAGGCAGAGAACTTTCATCAGTGATACATCGCCCCTAGAATCTGGATGTTGAATTGTCTTTTCCAAGAACCAGCTATATAGACCATGATTTTACAATGTCAAACAGAGGGAAAAGACTTTTCTTTTCAATTCTTAAATTTTATGATGGATGTTGAGTTCAGATATTGTTTAATATCTGAATTTATTTCTTTATTTAATGTGCACTGGTGTTTTGCCTGTATATGTGAGGGTGTCTGATTCCCTGGAACTGGAGAAATGTGAGCTGCCATGTGGGTGCTGGGAATTGAACTTGGGTTCTCTGGAAGAGCAGCCAATGCTCTTAAGCACTAAGCCAACTTGCCAGCCCTTAGATCTTTTTCTAAACATATATTTTTAATTAATTCTTTGGGAATTTCACAGCATGCACCCTGATTCCACTCATATCCATGTCACTACATATCCACCCTTCACACTCGTAGCACCCCCCAACACACACACAAAGAAAAGCTTAAATAATAGATATACAAATAACAAATACAAATATTAATTAAAAATAAAACAAAACAAAAATAAAGCAAACAACAACAATAGCGAAACTTTACTATGACATCTTTCCTGTCTCTTTATCTATCTCAAAGGCATTAGTGCCTGTGCCTTCTGGTGGTGCACCATTCTACTGGACCCTGATGGAAACTTGTGGTCAGAGGTTTCTGTTCCGCCCCATCCTAGCTGCAGGTTAGTTCCAAATAAACACAGAGATGTTTATTTTATAAACTGTTTGGCTCATGGCTCAGGCTTCTATTGTCTACCTTTCTTAATTATTAACCCATTTCTATTAATGTGGTATCTCTAAATAGCCCTGGCTAACCAGTGATGCCTGGACCTTCCTCAGCAACTACATGGGGTCTCCTTTGGGACTCAATCTTCCTGTTCTTCCTAGAATCTTCCTAGTCTGGTTTCACACCTATTCTCTCTGCCTGGGTACTTGCCAATCAGGATTTATTCATCAACCAATATAAGAGAAACATACTCACACCACCAGAAATGCATCTCAGATATTCTGATGGTACCCTGAGTTATGGAGATCCTGCAATTATAGTCCCACAGGACCAGTCGCTTCGTGTGTTCCAGCAGGTCATACACTGAGTAGATGTTGGAATGGGTCTGGGGTAGCCAATCTGGACAGTCCAGGCCTCTGAGATCTGGGATCACCCCCACCAGGCAAAAGATAGATATATTTCCCCAACACATATGATGAGGGGCAGGCCAGTTTGGCACAGCCATAATACTTGAACATATGGTTCAACACATGGTCCTCATAGGTCCCTGTGGTAACACCGGTAATGGACATCGACGCAGATCCAGCTACAGCAGGACCACGGATGAAGAAAGACATGGCCATTAGTAGCAGCTTGGGACCAGATGTCACTATGTGCCCAGGTGTCAATACAGGCCTCTTAGATAAGTATGGGCCCTGCAGCAGTGTGGTCCCCAGAGTTGAACATAGGCCCAGGGAATGGCCTAGACCCCGGGAAGTCGCACAGTTTTCAATGGTAACGAGGTATGAACATCAACACAGACACTAGCTGCGGTAGGGCCAGGACCCAGACAAGACCCCTGGCCACAGCTCAAGCCCAGGTGTCACCATGATTCCGGGTAACAATGTGGACCATTCTTATCTGTATGGCCCTGGTGACAACGTGACCTGTGACCACCAATGTGCCTCAGGTCCAGATTCCGGGTATCTACACAGCCTGCTGTGGGTATGCAGGCCACTAAAATCGGCATGGTCCCAGCAGTGGCATGTCCCTTGGACACCAACATGGTCACAGGGGACAGCCATGAAACTGGACAACTGTGTGGTCTTTGGTGGAAATGGGGGGAGAGGGGCAATACAAGCCATGGATATCAACACAGACCTTGGTTGCAGTAAGACAATGAACTCAGACATGACCCTGAGAAGCAGCTTGGTGCCAGATGCCAATCTGGTTGGTGGTGGCAGAGCAGGGCACTCAGATAAGCATTGCCTCAGGTGCAGGGTAGAACTCAGACATCAACATGGCAAAAAAAACTTGAAAATAAAAGGGAAGAATTAAAGGGAAAAACAGTAAAGAAAAAAGGAATGAATGAAGAAAGGAAGGAAGGAAGGAAGGAATGAAGGAAGGAAGGAAGAAGAGAAAAGAAATAAAAGCTCAGATTTAAACAGGTAAACTTCAGCCACTGGCTATGGAGTAGGACACAGAAGTGGCTTGATAAAATACATTAAATTTCTGAGCACACAGTTGACCAAATGTTCCTGGGACCATTCTGTGCAGGACAGTTCCTAGGATGGAGGACCCTTAGAACAAATCTGGGCAATTTTATTGTCTTAATTTATTATAGCCAGATTCTCCCAATATCTGGCTTTATTACCTAATGTCTGTTCCTTTTTTAATGAATCCCAAGTAAGGTAGACAAGTTTGTTACCTCTTTTTTTATCCTGTCTTTAATTCATCATCTTCTCCTTTTTCTATTAGAGTATTTCATTAATTTTGTTAAGAAAAAAAATGTATAGTCCAGGAAACTACCATAACCCTGTTGGGATTAGGCTTCCTGATGTAGACTCTGGGGCCCCTAGTTCCTCAGTATCTACTTCAGTTATCCCTCCAAGCCCTTCAAACTTTCTTGGTATGCACCCAATCACCCACCCAATAATCTCACCTAGGGCACTCTTAGGTCCCACACTTAGCTGGAATGCAGGTAATCTGCCTTTCTACTCCTTCCCTTCCTTTATTATGGTTTGTTCAGAATACTTTTAAATTGACCACTGCCTCCTCTTCCTAGCCTACCTCCATTACATGTGAACTTGGTGGCAGTTCAAATGTAACCAGAGCAAGTGTTTCTCTATTTCTGCCTATGCCATCCTTCACGAAGATGGAAACTATAAAATACTTAGAGAACTGCAGAGCTGGCTCTTGTTCCATCTTCAAGCTTACCCTTGACTGTTTGACCTAGGACTGTTTGGAATCTAAACACCAAGCCCCAATCCAAATTCAGTTCTAAAACAAGCTGGATTCTAAACCCTGAAAACCTAAAATTACCTCAAGGCTGTATCTATGCTGAGAGAGTGAGCTCCAAAAAGCCAGTTCACGCACTAGTGACAGATACCAGATTCCGTTTTTGAATCCATTTTGTTTGTCTGTATCTTTGTATTGGGGAATTGAAACCACTGATATTGAGAGTTATTAATACACAGTGTTTATTTGACTCCTGCCTTTTTGTTGTTATCGTAATAGTTTCCCTGTTTTGATGGTTGTTCTGCAATCTCACAGCCAATATAATACTAAGAGGAGACAATTTTTTTTTAACTTCAAAATTAGAAATAAAACAAAGATTCACTTCTCAAGACCCATCCAATGTTTTTGTACTTAAAATCATATTTGGAACAATTAGACAAGTGAAGTATATAGAAAAAAGGGAGGGGAGACGCCAAAATATATTTATAGGTGATATGACTTTTATACATAAAATACTCTAATAATCTCATCAGTAATCTACTACAGCTTGTAAACACTTTCAGAAAAATAGCAGAATAAATAGTTAACACACAAAAATCAGTAAACTTGAGTACAAATGAAAATGTACTGAAGAAGGATTCAGGGAAATACTACCTTTCCTGATAGCCTCTTAAAATAAAATAACATTTCTTCAAATTCTAACTGAGCAAGAGAATACTTGTGTGATAATGACTTTAAGACATTGACATAGAAAAAGATTCCAGAAAATGAAAATATTTATCATGTTTATTAATTAATTGCTAGATCTAATATTGTAAAAAAGGGAAATCCTACCAGAAGCAATCCCCATCAGAATTCCAGCATAACTCTACACAGAAATTGGAAAAAAATAAATTTAAACTTCAGGTGGAAACAAAATTCCCAGGATACATAAAATTATACTGAGTATAATGGGATGCTTTAAGTACTGCATCCCAGATCTAGAGTAATGAAAAATAATAGTATTGTTTAAAAAAAGATAAAGATATTTTGATCAATGAGATGGGAATAAAGAACCAGAACCTGAAATAAATGCATATAGATCAGTGATTAAAAGATAAAAGTAAGCAAAAAATAAACATGGAGGGAAAAATGGCATCTTAAACAAATGGTGCTGGTGAAGCTGCATATGAATGAATATATGTTTCACTGTATACAACTCCCAATTCCAAATGGCCTGAGGATCTCAACATGAGATCAGACAACCTGACTTTCAAAGGAGAGAAATAAAGTATACTTGAGCTCACTAGCACAGGAAAGGATTTTTGGTGTGGGTTTATGGTAGCCCAGGCGCTAACTCCAATGATGAATAAACTGGATCACATGAAGTCAAATTTGTCTTCTGTACAGAAAAAGTTGCCATCACTTGAGCAAAGTGGTAGCCTCCAGAATGGAAAACTATCTTTACCAATTACGCACCTGACAAGGTTATTATCTAGGATAAATAACAAAGTAAAAGAAAATGGATACAAAGAAAATAAATAACCTAATTTTTAAAACAGAGTATGGAATGAAAAAGAAAGTTCTCAAAATATGAAATACGAATGGCTGAGAAACAAATGACATCAAATGCTGATGAAGTTCCTGGAAAAGTGGTATGCATTGCTGGGGAATGGAAACTGGTACAGCTACCATGGAAAACAGTGTGTATGTTTCTTAAAAAGCTGAAAGTGAACACTGACCTTTCACAAGACCCAGCTACACAACTTTTGGGTATATACTCAAAGGATTACACATGTTGAAACAGAGACTCCTATCATCCATTTACAGTGTTAATCTAGTCATAAAAGCTAAAATTGAAAACTGACTAGATGTTTTTAAACTGATGAATGAATAATGAAAATGATGATAGATAAATATTTTAAAGCACAGTGGTATATTATTCAGCTATTAAAAAAGCAAAATTGTGAAATTTTCAGGTAAAGGGTAAAGTTAAACACATCCTAAATATGTCAGGAAGACAAATATTGCATGCTTTCTCTTATATGTGGGTGCACTATCTTTTAAATTTTAGATATATGTGTTCCATTTAGAATAACCACAGTAGTTGGGTAGCTAGTAAGGGACCAGAGGGGAGGAGGTATCTTTAAGGCGAGAAAATAGTATATAGTATTATAAATGGATAAAGAAGAAACTATGAAAACAAGGTTAAATGAGTAGGGAGATGGTAATCAATGTAAAGAAAGGACTATTGGAGAAGACTATTCCTAAATCCTTTGAAAAGTTATATAAATCTTATTACTAAAGAGCTCCCTGAAATATGTAAATATATGAAATAAATTTAAATCAAATTAAATAAGGGAGACAATTCTTCTACTAGACATCTCATGCCACCAAGTAAAACTTCTAGTACTGGGAATGGATTATATATGGTTGAACCATTTCTCAAAGTTGTCTCCTGAGATTCCCCACACAAACATATTACAGGTTATTGGCAACACTCCACAGCATCACAGTAAGGTCCTCTTGTTACGATAACACTAAATTGTGTCCTCAAACTTGGATAGTTTGAGGTAGAGACCAACTAGAATTTCCTACCTAATTCTTGAGTAGCATACATAGCAATAGGAGGTATTGTCACCACTATCGAAGGAGAAGAATAATCATCAATATCACCTAGGTACAAACCCTGCATCCCATAATGACATCTGCCCACATAATACACTTATGTAATAAATGCCCACAGACTATTGGAGCAAACAACAGTTTTTTGATTGGGTTTAAGATCCACTCCGAGAATACATCTTCTCTGGATTACTGTGTACAGAATTGATGATGTACTCAGACACAAACTAAGTCTTTACAGATAGAAGAAATTTGAAATAATTTCCTGCGTCCTATTAGACCAACATGGGTTAAAGCTGCATAACAAAAATGACTGAAGAAGCAAAAAGCATGAAAACTTGTGGATACAGAACAAATCTAATGAATGGAAAATGGTTCTTGCCATGAATAAAGAAATTAAAGAATTTCTAAGTTCCAGTAAATGAGTACACACCCCATACTCAAACTTATGGGGCATAAGGAAAGCAGTTCTAAGAGCCAAGTTCAGAGCACTAAGTGCCTACATTTAAAAAAGGAAAGTGCTCAAATTAGCAACTTAAAAGTGCACCCAAAAGCTGTACACAAAAGTAATCACACCCAAGAGGAGTAAATGGCAAGAAATAAAAAACTTCCACATTGAAAGCAATAAAATGTGAACAAATTAAACAATGTAAGAATCAATAAAAAAGGAGTGGGTTCTTTGAGAAAATCAACAAGAAAGAAAGAACATAACCTCTTAGCACTGCTTTCAAAGTGTCTCAAAAGTTTGGGTATGTTGCGTCTCACTCTCATTGAGTTCTAGGAAGTCTTTAGTTTCTTTATTTCTTCCTTGACCCAGGAATGGCGCAATTGTGCATTGTTCAGTTTCCATGAGTTTGTAGGGTTTCTTCAATTTGTATTGTTGAATTCTAACTTTAAAGCATGGTTGTCTGATAAGTTATTCCAAATTTTTGTATCTGTTGAGGTTTGACATGTTGCTGAGTATGTGGGTGATTTTAGAGAAGGTTCCATGTATAGCTGAGAAGAAGACATATTATTTTGTGTTTAGATGGAGTCTTCTATAGGTGTTTGTTACACCCAATTGGGCCATAACTTCTGTTAGTTCTTTTGTTTCTTTGTTATGTGCTCACTCATAAATAGATTTTAGACACAGAGCAAAGGATCACCAACCTACAATCCACACCACCAGAAAAGTTAGGAAACAAGGAGGATTGTAAAAAAGACATACATGGTCCAGCACAGAAAGGAAGAGGGACAAGATCTCCTGAACAAATTGGGAGCATGGTGGGGTGTAGAAGAAAGAGGAGGGGAGAGGAGAGAATGAAGGATCATGAAGACTGAGTTGGGGGAAGAATAGAGGAGAGCAAGAAAAGAGATACAAAAATAGAGGGAGCCAATATAGGCTTAAAGAGAAATCTGTAACTAGGAAAACATTCAGAGATCTACAAGGATGACTTCAAATAACAATCTAAGTGATAGTGGAGAGGCTACCTTAAATGCCCTTCCCTCATAATGAGATTGATGACTACCTTATATGTCATCCTAGAGCCTTGTTTCAGTGCTAATGTAAGCAGAAACAGACACCCATAGCTAAACACTAAGCTGGCTTCCTGGAATCCAGTTGCAGGGATGGAGACGTGATGAGCAAAGGAGTCAAGACAAAGCTGCAGAAATACACAGAAACAGCTAACTTGTATTCCACAAAAATTGAAAATATAAAAAAAAATTGACATTAAAGTGACTCAGACCCCATGAACATAGGTCTCAGAAGGCCTGGGCAGTCTAAAGAACCTCTGACAGTGGAACCAGTGGAACCAGGATGTATCCCTGGTGCACAAATGACTTTGGGATCACATTCCCCATGGAGGAATACTACCTTAACCTCGAGGCAAGAGGGAGGGCCTAGTCCCTACTCCAAATAACATGACAGTTTTTGTTGATCCCTCCTGGAAGATACCACCCTCCCTGTGGAGTGGGGGGAGGGAGATGGGATGGGAGGGTGTTCAGGGGCATGGGAGGGAGGAAGAGGGGGAGGGAGGGACTGAGAAGGAACTGGGATCAATATGTAAAATAAGAAAAAAATTTAAAAATTTAAAAATCTAAGAAAAATAAAATAAAAAGGAAAAAACTTGATTTTGTTTTGATAGGTACCAAGTAACAAGGTTGAACTAAGATCAGAGAAACAAATTTAAAGTTCTATAAACCTTAGTGAATACAAGCAGTGATTACAATCTCCCAACCAAAAATAGGCAACAACCAGATTATTTTAGGGCAAAGATCTAAAACTTTTCCTAGAAGTGTTAATACTCAATATTCCTCACATTATTTCATAAAATAAAAGCATCAGGCACATTACCTTCAGGAAAAACACACTGATACTCTGGTACGTAAAACTGATAAAAACCTAACAAAGAAAGAAAATTACAGACCATTATCTCTTATGAACATTGATTTTGAAATACTCAATAAAATATTTGCAAAGTAATTCAACAACACATCAAAAATGTTATTTCACCCACCAGATGAAGGATGTTCAGTGCATAAAAATCAACAAAGGGCACCATATACACAAACTTAAAGAAGAAATGATCATCTAATTGGATGCAGAAAAATGCCTTTGGCAAAATAAAAAAAAAAAAAAAACTCTTGGATAGATTAAAGAAACTAAGGAAGTTAACATAATAAAGGCAGCCAACATCAACTTTAAACAAGAAAAATTCAAAGAAATTCTACTAAAATCTGGAACATGACATTTTCCACTCTCTCTATATCTATTCAATGTAGTACATGAAGTCTAAACTAGAACAACATAAGTAGTAAAGGAAATATAGGATATACAAATAGAAAATGTAGAAATCAAATTATCTTTATTTGGAGATGATATGAGTGTGATATGATATGTGAGTGACTCTAAACATAACATCCTACAGCTGATAAAACCTTTCAAAAATTGAAGGATACAAAATTAAAACACAAAAGTCAGTTGACAATGGACTGAGAAAGAAATCAGGGAAAGATCTTTCACAATAGTCTCAAATAACATAAAATATCTTGTCCTTACTCTTACAAAGCAAGAGAAGATTTTTTTGGATAAAAATTTCAAGTCTTTGAAGAAAAAACCCAAAAAGGTATCAGAAGATGGATCGATCTCCAAAATGCTCATGTATGGTGAGATGAACAGTATAAAAAACACCATCCTACCAAAGAAATCTACTGTCAATTCAATCTCCATCAAAATCCCAATAGAAGTTTTCAGATATTAAAATGAAAATTCTTGGCGCCATATGGAAATGTGAAAAAAATGATATCTAAAAGAAGTAATAATCACCATCCACGATTTCAAGTTGTATTACAAAGCTATAGTAATAAAAACTGTGGTAAATAAATAGACATGTTGATTAATTGAATCAAACCAAAGACCCAGACATATATCCATACATCTACAGACACATTTTTATAACAAGTTTTTTTATAGCAACATTTGAATTGTGCTATTCAAATTAGTCACTTACATGAATCCAAATGGATCTATGTCGATAACCCTGCATAAAACCCAATTATCGATGGATCAAAGGTTTCAGAAACCCTAAACCTGATAAAGAAAGGAGGAAATGGCCTGGAAATCATTGGCACAGGACAATGATATTCTAAACTGAACACTGACAACGGAGGCTCTAAGATCAACAATTAATAAGTGGTACCTCCTGAAACTAAAAAACATCTGTAAGAGAAAGGATACTAGCCTTTGGACAAACTGGCCACCTACAGAAGAATTTTACAGAATCCACATCTGATAGAGGACCAATATCCAATTTTATAAAGAATTCAAGAAACTATATATCAAAAAAACAGAATTAAACAAGGCTGACAAAGAAAATAATGTCATTGAAATGTTTCCCGATACTTATTTTATACTCATAGGTCAGTGTTTAGCCTAACTGTCATCACAGAGGCTTCACTCAACACCTGATGAAATGGATGCAAAACCCACAGTCAAACTCGGCATAGCATGAGGAATCTTAAGGAAGAGGAAGAGGAAGGATTATAGGTGCCAGAGAGGTCAAGGATACCAAGAGACTCTCGCCGAAAGGCATACAGGGCTCACAGCGGCTCACAGAGACAAAAGCTGCAATCATAGAGCCTGCATGAATTTCTACTAGGTCCTCTGCCAGCATGGTGTGGTTGTTCAGCTTGGGGATGTTGTGAGATTAAGAGTGGGAGTGGGGCCCTTTCCTCATATTGGGTTGTGTTGTCCAACATAGATATGAGGGTTTGTGCCTAGTCTTAATTCACCTTGCTAGGGCATGTTCAGTTGATGACACTGGGAGGCCTGCTCTTTTCTGAAGGTACTTGCAGGAGCAGTGCATCTTAGAGGAACATCTGCTGATCGGGAGGACTAATAGGAGTGGATTGAAGGGAAGCTAAAGTCTAGATGTATTATATGAAAGAAAATAAAAGAAAAAAATGGGGAACAGTTTTAAACCAATAATTCTCAATAGAAAATACTCACTGGCTGAGAAACACTCAAATAAAATGGTCAACATCATTGGTCATCTGGGAAATGCAAATTAAAACTACTTGAGGATTCCATCTCACAGCTATCAAAATGGCTAGGAGCAATTATACAAGTGACAGCTTATGCTCATGCTCCTTAGGATGTTGAATAAGAAGAAGATTCCTCCATTGATAGTGGGAGTTCAGTCTTATACAGCCAATATGGAAATCAGTGGAGTGGTTCCTCAGTAAGTTGGGAATCCATCTATGTCAAGATCCAGCTATACCATTCTTAGGTACATACCCAAAGGTTTCATCATACTCCCATAAAGACACTTGCTCAAACATCTGTTAGACAAAATGACCAATTTGCAAATGGATGGAAGGAGACAACAAAATCACGCTGAGGTAACCCAGATCCAGAAGGAAAGGTATTATATGTATTTATTTATATGAGGTTATTAGCCATTAAGTAAATGATAACTAACCTACAATTGGTAGATCCATAGAGATTAGATGTATAGGAAGGGACTAGTGGAGAAATATGTGTCCCCTTTTTGTGCGAGAAATAGAATAATTTTATGGAAGCAGTGTGGGTGAGCAGAGACTGGAACAAAAAAAGTTCAGGTAGTGAGGATGAGGGAGAAGAGTGGTGAAGAAGAGAATGCAGTGGGAGACAGATGGAATTAAGGGACATTTGAGGTATGATATAGAAACCCAATGCAATGGAAACTTCATAAAAGATACAAAGGCTGTCCTACTAATGTCTACTAATAATAGAGGATACAGAATCTCAGTTGGCCATCTATTGTCACAGAATGAGGTTTCCAGTAGCAGGACTGGTTTGTAATCAATTGAGTTGTTTCTCAAGAAGGGTCCCATGGAAATTCCTAAACAACCAGACTGTTGCTTATATAATGGGTTGTTCTGTGCAAACACACACTGATGTTCCTACTGTTAAGAACAACACGCACATAAAACTTTAAACTTTGGGCAGGCAGACTGGTGCCTATAAAGAACCTTCATCCCTATATTCTAGTGTCTTTGGTGTGGGAAGATACTATGTAGGCTACCAAAAGGTACAAAACAGCATCTCAGCCTTAAAACTTTTAACCTACAAATCTATTCTCTTGAAATATAAGCTAGAGTAACAGTGGCACAGAACTTATGGGAGTAACCAACCGCTGTCTGATTTGAGTTAAGGCTCATTCCATGACATGAAATCTATACCTGACATGGGTGACCAAGAACCAGGGATCTATGATAAAACCAAGAACTACTGGTCTAAACAAACAAACAAACAAACAAATAAAATAAATGTAGCAATAAACTGCCTGTTAATGATATTCAGTTATAGTTTGGTGCCTTATTGAGTCATCATCAGAGCAGTTTCATTCTGAAGAAGTTGGTAATAGAGACAGAGACAGACTGACATTACAGAGAGAGAGCTCTTGGAACACAAAGCTCTAAATGGCATGTCTCCATCAAATCCTTCCTCTCAAAGCTCAGAGAGCCCTATGAAAGAGAAGGCAAAAAGACTGTAAGAACCAGAGAGGATGAAAGACACCAGAAGAATGATGCCATCTGAAACGACTGACCAAAATGTATAAGAACTCACAGAGACTGAAGTAGCACCCAGTGCAGAAGGGGTGTGCATCAGGTCTTTTGCAAATATATTACAACTTTCAGCTTAATGTTTTTTATGGGACTCCTGAGTGTGTGGATGAATGGTTCTCTGATTCTGCTCTTGGGGCTCTTGCTCTTCTATTGAAATGCCTTGTCCAGCCTTACTATTATGTTTTATTTTGTCACATTTGTTTGATCGCTCTTAGAAGCCTGTTCTGTTCCAAAGAGAGACAGAAAGGAGTTGATTCGGAAGTGAGGGGAAGTAAGGAGGAACTAGGAGGAATAGACAGTGGAGAAACTGTATTTAGGGTATCTCCTATGAGAAAGGAATCTATTTTTAATAAATTGAAAAAAATCTTTACATCATCATTCCTTCCAGAAGTCTTCTCTTTCTGAAGAAGTAATGAAATTTACAATGTAGCCTCTGGGGCTCCAGAACAAGGCCTGTTCTTTCACAATGGGATTTCTCACAGTATCACCTTACCAATAAAAACAAACCAGTTGTGATCTTTTCTTTCCAAAACAAAATGTAGATTTCTATAATTTTGTCACTACTTTATAACTGTATTATTTTCTTTCTCCTCTGCTACACTAATACATCTTATCAATAGTTCAACATTAGGTGTGTATTTCATCTCCATCCTCAGATGTTCTCACCAGCACTGACTTCCCTTTCCTTGTTATTTCGCTGTAAGACTAGTGAAGTGCATTAGTTGTTTCTGTTGCTGTAATAAATTGCCATGAATAAGATGACCTGTAGAAAACATCATTTTGTTTTACAAAACCCATGAAGAGAGTGTGATAAGCAGGAATACAGAGCAGAAAGCAGACAGATCACAATTTTTAGCACATACACTGAGCAGAAAAAAATTGGTAATAGACCACCAAGTCTTTCCATTCCCAAATCCAGTCCCAAGTGATGCACTTCCTCAAAAAAGGCTCATTTATAAAAAGAAAACATTTATTTATTTTATGGTGGACATAATTATACATGCCATTTTTTAAAAAAAATGAAAACAAACATTTTTAAACAATATTTGGGAATTTGGGCGTCGTTCTTTCCAAGCTGTCATGGGTGCTGTCATGGGTGAATCCTAAGAAGACCCAGAAATCCTGACTAAAGTGGTCTGCAAGGCTCCATTGTCCCATTGACGTTGCTTCAGGGGGTCTTGCTCAATCAAATCACATTAGTCTGGAAAGGGTCCACAGCTTTTCGTTTTCTGTGGAAACAAAATTAGAAATCCTTTTCCCCAGTAACTTGTCCTTAGTCTTAAATTTTGAAGTCAAAGCAATAATTTATATATATACATATATGTATGTATATATATAATTAATCCAGCAGCATTTTTCCTTGTTTTTTTTAAAATAATATAATTAAAAAATTTTACATGTGGACCCCAGTTTCGTCTCCCTTCCTCCTTCCATTCCTCCTTCCCTCCCTCCCTGTTATCCTCTTTCCCAGGTGACATGCACCCTGGCCACCCACCCCTCCAAATCCCCTACCCCAATTCCACTTATAGGGCTATGCTATCCAGGTTGGGTCATGTAAGTCTGTCAAGTCATTTGAAGTAGGGACTAGGACTTTTCTCATGTCTCTGGGTTAAGGGGGTATCCTTCCATGGGGGATGTGTCCGCAAGGTCCTTTTGTGCACCAGGAATAGATCCTGTTTCTACTGTCTGAGGTCCCCCAGACTGATCAGTTCTTCTAGCTGAGACCCATATTCAGGGGGTCTGAGTCAGTCCCTTGCTGGGTTTCTAACCATCAGTCTGGGAGACCCAAGCTCATCCTTGTTCAGGTCAGCTGTCTTTGTGAGTGTCTGCAACCTGGTCTTGTCCCCTCTTTCTGCATCTGGATTCTAGTATGACTCAGTGTTTGGTTATGGGTGTGTGCTTCTGTTTCCAACAGGTACTAGATGAGGACTCCATGGTGGTGGATAATTTAGTTGATGATCTTACTATCAGAGAAGGGCATTTATGGTAGCCTTTCCATGGTTGCTCAAATTATTAGTTGGAGTCAGTCTTGTAGTTCTCTAGACCTTTCTTTAGGTTCAGTTTTCTCTTCAAACCACTAATGGCTCCATTTTTTATGTCCCCCCTCACCCTGACTCAATCTATCTAGTCACACGTGTTTTGCTCTTCTCCCCTTCTCTTTCTCCTAGCTCTCTCTCCATTCCCTGCCCCCCCATTTCTGGTGGACTTGTCCCTTTCTCCTTTTGTGAGGGAACATATATGAATCTCTAAGAATGCACCTTTTATCCCAGTTCGTCTGGTGGTGTGGATTATAGGCTGGTGATCCTTTGCTCTAAGTCTAAATCCATATATGAGAGAGTACATACCCTGTTTCTCTTTTTGTGACTGGGTTACCTCATTCAGGATGGTTTATTCAAGTTCCAACCACTTGCCTGCGAATTTCAAGATTCCATTATTTTTTTCTGCAGAGTAGTATTCCATTGTGTACATGTGCCACATCTTCTTTATCCATTCTCCAGTTGAGGGGCATCTAGGTTGCTTGCAGGTTCTTGCTATTACAAATAATTCTGCTATGGAGATAGTTGAGTACATGTCTTTGTTGCATGGATGTGAGTCATTTGGGTATATACCTAAGAGTGAAATTGCTGGATCCTGTGGTAAGCTAATTCCCATTTTCCTGAGGAACCGCCATTCTGATCTCCAAAATGGCTGTACAAGATGGCACTCCCACCAGCAGTAGAGGAGTGTTCCCTTTTCTCCACATCCTCTCCAGAATAAGTTGTCATCAGTGTTTCTAATTTTAGCCATTCTGGCACAAATAAGATGGTATCTCAAAGTTGTTTGATTTGCATTTCCCTGACAGTTAAGGATGTTGAACATTTTCTTAAGTGTATTTCAGCCTATTTGATTTCCTCTATTGAGAATTCTTTCTTCAATTTTCTACCCCATTTTTTAATAGGGCTATTTGGTGTTTTGTTGACTAGTTTCTTGAGTTCTTTTTATATTTTGGAGATCAGTCCTTTGTCAGATGTAGGATTTGTAAAAAAATTTTTCCAGTCTGTGGGCTGCCGTTTAGTCCTGTCAACTGTGTCCTTTGCCTTACAGGAGCTTCTAAGTTTGAGGAAGTCCAATTTATTAATTGTTGATCTCAGTGTCTGTGCTACTGGAGTTATGTTCAGGAAGCAGTCTCCTGTACTAGTTTGTTCAAGGGTACCTCCTACTTTCTCTTCTAAGAAGTTCAGTGTGGCTGGATTTATGTTGAGGTCTTTGTTCCATTTGGGTTGAGTTTTGTGCATGACGATAGACATGGGTCTATCTGCAGTCTTCTACACACCATCACCCAATTGTGGAGCACCATTTGTTGAAGATGCTTTCCTCTCCCTATTGTACTTTTTAGCTGTTTTGTCGAAAATCATGTGTTCGTAGGTGCGTAGATTAATATAGAGACTTTTATTCGATTCCATTGGTATACCTGTCTATTTTTGTGCCAATACCAGGCTGTTTTAAGGACTATAGCTCTGTAGTAGAGCTAGCTTAAAGTCATGGATGGTGTTGCCTCCTGAAGTTCTTTTATTGTACAGGGTTGTTTTGCCTACCCTGAGTCTTTTGTTTTTCCATACAAAGTTGACTATTATCCTTCAAGGTCAGTAAAAAATTGTGCTGGGATTTTAATGAGGATTGCATTGAATCTATAGATTGTGTTTGGCAAGATTGTCATTTTTACTATATTTACCCTTCCAATAAAAGAGCATGGGAGATCTTTCCATTTTCTGGTATCTCCTTTAATTTCTGTCTTTAAAGACACAAAGTTCTTATTGTATAGGTCTTTCACATGTTTGGTAAGCGTTACCCCGAGATATTTTATATTGTTTGTGGCTATTGTAAAGGGTGATCTTTCTCTGATTTCTTTCTCAGCCTCTTTGTCATCTGAATAAAGTAGGGCTACTGATTTATTTATTTATTTATTTATTTATTTATTTATTTATTTATTTTGAGTTTATCTTGTATCCTGCTAGTTTGCTGAGGGTGTTTATCAGCTCTAGGAGTTCCTTGGTAGAGGTTTTTGGGTCACTTATGTAAACTATCATATCATCTGCAAATAGAGACAGTTTGACTTCTTCCTTTCCAATTTGGATCCCCTTGATCTCCTTTTGTTTTGTTATAGCTTTAGTTAGAACTTCAAGTATAATATTGAAGCAATATGGAGAGGACAGCCTTGTTATGTTCCTGATTTTAGAGGAATCGCCTTAAGCTTCTCTCCATTCAGTTTGATGTTTACTGTTGGTTTACTGTATATTACTTTTATTATGTTTAGGTATGTTTCTGTTATCCCTGATCTTTCCAAGACCTTTATCATGAAAGGGTGTTGAATTTTGTCAAAGGCTTTTTCAGCATCTAGGGAGATGATCATATGGTTTTTATTTTTCAGTTTGTTTATATGGTGGATCACGTTGATAGACTTTCATATGTTAAACCATCTTTGCAACCCTGGGGTGAAGCCTACTTGGTCATGGTGGATGATTTCTCTGATGTATTCTTGGACTTGGTTTGCCAGTATTTTATTGAGTATTTTTGCGTTGATGTTCATCGGGGATATTGGTCTGTAGTTTTCTTTCTTAGTTGTATATTTGTGAGGCTTGGGTACCAAGGTGATTGTGGCCTCGTAGAAACAGTTTGGTAATGTGCCTTCTGTCTCTATTGTGTAGAACAATTTGAGGAATATTGGGATTAGCTCTTCCTGAATTTCTGGTAGAATTCTGCACTGAAGCCATCTGGCCCTGGACTTTTTTTGGTTGGAAGGCTTCCGATGACTTTTTCGATTGCATTGGGGGTTATAGGTCTATTTAAGTTGTTTGTCTGTTCTTGGGTTAATTTTGGTAAGTGATAGTTGTCCAGATATTTGTCCATTTCCATTGAATTTTCAAAATTTTATAGAGTACAGGTTTTCAAAGTATGACCTGAATGTTGTCTGGATTTCCTCTGTGTCCATTGTTATGCCCCCCTTTTCATTTCTGATTTTGTTAATTTGCATGATCTCTCTCTCTCTGCTTTTTTGTTAGTTTGGATAAAGGTTTGTTTATCTTGTTGATTTTCTCGAAAAACCAACTCTTGTTGTATTGAGTTTTTGTATTGTTTTCCTGTTTCTATTTTATTGATTTCAGCCCTCAAATTGATTATTTCCTAGAGTCTACTCCTCCAGGATGAGTTTGCTTCTTTTTTTTCTAAGGCTTTCAGTTGCACTGTTAATTCTCTAATATGACTATCCTCTGTTTTCTTCATATGGGCACTCAGTGCAATGAACTTCCTTTGTAACACTGCATTCAAGGTGTCCCATAAGTTCAGATATGTGGTGTCCTCATTCTCATTGAATTTTAGAAAGTCCTTAATTTCTTTCTTTATTTCTTCTTTGACCCAGGTGTGGCACAATTGCCGATTGTTCAGTTTTCATGAGTTTGTAGGGTTTCTGAGATGTGTGTTGTTGTTGAATTCCAATTTTAAAGCATGGTGGTCTGATAAGAAACAGGTGACTACTCCAATTCTTTTGTATCTCTTGAGGTTTTTATGCCACCTAGTATGTGGTTGATTTTAGAGAAGGTTCCATGTGGAGCAGAGACAAAAGTATATTCTTTTGTGTTTGGATGGAATGTTCTATAGATATCTATAAACCCAGTTGAGACATAACTTCTGTTAGTTCTTTTGTTTCTTTGTTGAGTTTCTGATTGGTGGTCCTGTCTAGTGGTGAGAGTGGGGTGTTGAAGTCTCCCACTTAAGTGTGTGAGGTTTTATATGAATTTTGAGTTTTAGTAGCGTTTCTTTTACGAATGTGGGTGCCTTTGTATTTGGGACATAGATGTTCAGAATTGAAACTTTTTGTTGATGGATTTCTCTTGCAAATAAATTGAAATGACCATCTTCATCTCTTTTGATTAATTTTTGTTTGAAGTCTAATTTGTTAGATATTAGGATAGCCACACCTGCTTGCTTCTTGGGTCCATTTGATTGGAAGATCTTTTCCCAGCCCTTTACCCTGAGGTAATGTCTATCTTTGTAGCTTAGATGTGTTTCTTGTATGCAGAAGAAGGATGAATTCTGTCTTTTTATCCATTCTGTTAGCCATTCTGGTTTTTTTTTGAATATTTATCTATTTTATGCAGGACATAATTATACATACCTTTTTTAATGAAAACAAACTGGTGGTGGTGGTTGGGGACTAGGCAGGTGGAAATTACGGGTGGTTCCACGTTGATAGGCTGGCCTATTGTGCTCAGATGGGCTCTAGGAATTTCCCCGAAGGCTCAAAAAAGGCTCTTCATAACTTCTCTAAACATTACTACTAACTGAGAGATGAGTATCAAAATGCCTGAGCCAACCGGTGACATTCATCACTCAAATCACCACATTTTGCTACTGTCCCCATAGGCTTGTGGCCATATCATATCATAAAGCAAATGTATTTAGCTCAACTTCAAAGGTTCTCATAGTCTTCAAAAGTGTCAACATTATTTAAATGTCAAAAATGGCATTTGAGACTCAAGGCATTCTCTTAATCATAACCCCTATAAAATCAAAAAGCAAATTATATGCTTCAGACATATATTACATTATTTTCCAAGAAAGAATAAGGGGAATGTTTAAAAAAAAATCATCAAAGCAAGGCCAAAATCCAGCAGCACAAATACCAAATCATTTAGATCCATGTCTAGCATCTGGAACTTTAGTTTCAAAGGGCTTAATTAGCTCTGCCCTCCAGCTTTGCTTCTAGCAGCATAAATCTCCCTCTTTGGCTATTTTCATTCCCTGTAGGCAGATCTCCTTGGAAGATATTCCATGGTCCTGTCATCTCCATGTTCTGGCTCTACTGCAACCCAGGCCATACTTTTACAGCTTCGTCCCATGGCTTCCTGGTGCCTCCTGTCTTCTCAGATGCTCTCAGTAAGAACTCCTATACTAGAGTCAGCGTGGTCTCGGCAATGCTCTGCAACTACAAAAAAAAAAAAAAAAAGTCACTGCATCTTCACTATTGTGTCATTCATGATCCCAAAGTAACACCCTGTGGAAAACAATGTTGAGTGTCACTATGATATTGAGGTGGACCCTATTCCCCTAAACCACATTATCTGAAGTTTGTTTGCAGTTTAATTTAGGAGCAGAAAACTCCATGTCACTTTTCTTCTAAGTTGGAAATTTACCTTGGCAGGGTTTTGCCTTCAGAGCACCCTTCCCTTTGTTGGAGTAAGGAGCAGACCTCTACTTAATAACATTAATGCCATTAACAATTATAGAGTCTCTTCTAATATATGACTTGTCTGTTTCATTTTGTATTTCTCTTGAACCACTTGTTCTCTTTCATTGTTGATCTGAGTAAGAGTTATCAATAACAACCATGCCACAGATTCAATTTGATGTTGCCTTTAATTGTATTCCACCAGGGAAATTAATCTATTTCTTTTTTATTTAGCTTCAGGTGAGTTCTTAGAGCAACAGTAACAGGTATGGAGATTCTTTGCCAAATTACTGTAAGAAGGCCTCTAGCAGAGTTGTTCAGTCCCTTGCTTTCCTGTGGATCCTCTGTACTCCACCATCCTCCCAACAACGCTTTCTTCAGGGCTCCTATTAAAGTAGCCCCTTGAGCTGTACTTATAGCATTCAATTGCCCTTCTCTCCCTAACTTCCAAAGTCTTCGACATTCCTTCAAAAGCTGTAGGCGGCTGCCCGCAGGACGCCAATACAAGATGGCGAACTTCCTCTTTCTTGTTTACCTTATTCGGGCATACGCCAGCTTGGTGGCTGCACTCCAGTGCGCCTGCTCGTTCCCTAGCCAATCCCATGGCTCCAACACTGAGGTGAGGTCTTTTGAGCCTATGAGACCGTGACCCGTTGCCTAGTAGGATATATAAGCAGCTGTCCCTTCCTGCCCGGGGCCCCTCACCTTCAGCTCTCCCTTCAACCAAGAAGCGCTCCAATAAAGTATGATGTGAGAAGAATCCTCATGTGGTTGCCATCTTTCCTGTGGGTCAGGCTTGGCGCGCCACAAAAAGCCAAGGTGATAAAGTTCTTCATAGCCAAATCATGCTTTCTTTCTGGTATTAACTTGTTTTCTACTTACTTTTCTGTTTCTGTGATAAAATTCATGGCCAAACAAGCAAACAATTGCTCACTTGGGATTATGGTTCCCAAAGTCCATATGGGTGCAAACAGTGAGGCAGCAGGTAGTCCCTAGAATGGAAGCTTATGTATATCATTAACCACAATCATGAGCCAGAGAGTGAACTGAATGTGGGGCCTTAGACCATCTGTTCACAACCTGTGGGTCATGACCCATTTGTGGGTCACATATCAGATATTTACCCTAAGATTGATAACAGTAGTAAAATTACAGTTATGAAACAGCAACAAAAGTATTATGGTTGGGGTCAGCACAACATGACGAACTGCATTATGGGGATGCATCATTAGGAAGGTTGAGAACCTTTGCTTTGGGCTCTCAAAGACAGCCCTCAGTGATGCATGTACTTCCTCCAGAAAGAGTGAAACTTCCTACAACCATTCCAAACAGTTTCTCTAACTGAGAACCAAGGATTCAAATTCCTGAGTCTATTAGCAAACTATATACTTCAAATCACAACAGCCATTGCTAACTGGTATATTCATCTTTCATAGGATTCATATTTTATCTTCATTTGCTTAAATTATTATTGGCCGATAATCCTTAACATTTCAACGCTCATCACCTAACATAATCCACTGTGCATTTCACATGCTACTCTATTTAGTTAATAATGATACTAATGTTTGTCTGTTTTCTGTGAGGACTGACTTCCACCACTGGCCCTCTATTGTGCAAGAATCAGCTATCACAGGCAAGTGGTAAAGTGAGCTTCCTTTGTATCTTTTACTTAACTCCTTTCAACACCTCACTGGTGTAGGTATTTCTTCATATCTTGCCACTAAATACAATGAGAATGGAGATTCTTTATGAGGATGGTTTTTCTTATTGACCAAATAATAGGAAAGAGCCTAGTAAAAGCCAATGACTTCTACTTGCTCAGCACGCCATATTCTTTTTATCATTTTATTTTCACTGTTCTGCTATGATATGGGTCCATCTGATAGATGAGAACATGAAGTTCCACGTATTTAAGAAGCTTTCTTAAGGATTAGCAAGTTTTTGAGTTTAAATTCATTCTCCTTAAGTATCTTTAACTCCTGTACACCTTTAAGAACTGGAAAAGAAAAATGTGCTACATTATATTACAATATGATTTTATAAAATTTAAGTGACAGTATCATTTCTATGTAAGAATTAGGGCACCCAGATGATAGAAGTAAAGTGTAAATATTTAAGACTAAATATGCTACTTTAATTAATTAATGAGTACTATTTCAACATAATTTTTGTGTCTGAGATACAGACTTCCTAATGCTGTAGGTAGTTAGAACAGAGTTAAAACATAACTGGATTGCCTGGTTCCTGGGCATGACCATGACCTGGTAGTATGAAGCCTTATCAGGGAGCACAAGTGAGCTCTTCCAGGCAGAAGGATGGGTCTCTTCATAGAAATAATATATTTTAAAGAGATTTCTTTCTTCCTTTTTTTCAGAGCATTTTTTTAAATCTTGGCACCAAAGAAGGGAAAAAAGGTATGTCTTTTCTTTGAAATATTGGCTTTTTCTGTAAAGACCACCCTTTCCCCAAGCCTTGGAAACTTCAAACAGCATGACCGAGAAGTAAGAAATCCTTGGGTTGAAGTCGCTGTTATCTTGAAAGCTGCTACAGGCTATAAGTTGTTAGAGGGTCCTGGGGCTCAGAGTCTGTTTATATTCAATTTTAATAAGCTAAATGAAAAGTGGGAAAGAGCTGTGAGAATAGGGATAAATGCACACATATGAGCATATCTGTGCATATTATATCTTTAATATTGTATATATTATTTAATTAAATATGCATCTAATAAATTGATATCTGCTTTAAAAAGGAAATAAACTTTAAATGTAATGTAAATTTTCTTTGAAAAGTTGTGATTAAGCCTTTTAATTAAATATATTCTTGCAGCAAATTTCCTGTGAAATTTTAATTGGATTTTATACATTTTGCTTTCATTTTATTCATCTCACATTTTACTCTTTTATAAGAATTTGACATAATTTCCATGTGTTTTTCTTACCTGACATTATGGCTTAAAATCTTTGAAATGTAATAATTAAATGAAAAGCCAAAGTCACTGGTTAGGGTAAATATTAATAGATTTTCTTTATTACTAAGCATCTTACCTATGGATATTTTTCAACTCTCCTTGGATCTTATTACTCTTGATTTCTACAGTCCTTTTTTGTTTGTTTGTTTGTTTCTTTGTTTGTTTGTTTGTTTGTTTGTTTTGACAGGATTTCTCTGTGTCGCTTTGGAGCCTGTCCTGGAACTAGCTCTAGTAGACCAGGTTGCACTCAAATTCTCAGAGATCTTCCTGCCTCTGCCTCTTGATTGCTTAGATTAAAGGCATGAGCCACCATTGCCTAGAAATTTCTACAGTCTGAAATTGCTCAAATACATTATCATTTATACTTCAATATGTAAATACAGAGGGAATAATTCAGAATGTGTTCTCGGTAACATAATTGGCATTCCTGAAGGCACACTTAATGTGCCTTCTAACTTCTCCCCCAAATATTATATCTTCCCCAAATATGACCACAAGAACTTTGTCAAGCAGTATTTCCATAGTTTTTGGCATAGAGATATTTTGCTGCCTTGTAAAATGCCTGTGAACTCGCCAAATCATTCTGATACAAAGGTAAGTAATTCCCAGGAATCCAGCCCATACAGGGACCCTTGATAAATGACAGAGGTGACCTGGTAGATAGAGTCATCATTTTCCCATTGCTCATATGAATAATTCACCTCCGCATCTTACATCTTTAGGGAGTCTAACCAAACAGACCTTCCAGATGTCTGAGTAGAGTGACTAGCTTGACCTTCTATTGGCTTAACTCTTGGCACTTACTGCACTATTTATGTATCTGGTTTCAAATAGGTGACTATGATTTTTCTCTGTGTACAAGATTATGTCACAATGGCAGGAAATAGCTTCAGTTGCCACAAGTTGGAGGTGGAACATATTGACATCTAGTGGGTAAAGGCCAGAAATGCTTCAAGACATCCTACAAGATAAAACACAATTACATTCCAAAGAACTTCATAACTCAAGAGGGCATAGTTGTTGAATTTGATGATCCCTGAAAACTTTTAATCCCATGCTGTTGCTTGTGACTCCTTACCATAATCAATTATTGACCTGAACTCTAACTACTCCTCTCACTATTGTATAGTAGAGGGCAACATCATTCAATGGGAGAAATGGGAAGAGGAAGAAGAGGTCAGGGGTAGATAGAGAAACACTGTCAGTTGAAATTACCTTCATTGAGTTGTTAAAAACAAAACCAACACTTGCCCTTTTAATTTAATGCAGACAGGTTTGAGCCAAATTGAAATCTAATGACAGTGGGTGGGGATGGCACTAAAACACATCAGGTGCCTCTCAAAGTGGATGATTTCATAGAAATTCAGTATGAACAATTTTATACCAAGTATCCCATGAATGAATTACTTCTTTTTTTATTAGATCAAAACTCCAACATCAGGTTCTAGGGTGAATAGTAACTGCTTTCTTTACATTGAACTCTAAATTTATATACTTTTTATTTACTTTACTTGTTTGTTTGTTTGTTTAAGTTTGAGTCAAGAGCTTTTCTTTACCTTGGAATTTCTCACAGGGTCTAGCTTGTTTCTGCCCAGTAAATGTCCAGTTGTGATTTCATTGTATGTTAGATGTGTTGTGTCTTTGATCACTAATGTGCTGTCAATTTGAAGAAATGTGGATGGGATGACATACATAATGTAGGTTATTTTGGCATTTAGAAATAACATTTTCTTTGCTAAAGATGCATTTTACATTTTTATACCACTTGATATGTTTTAGAAATTTATATTAATCAATTTTAAGTTTCAATACTACCCAGTCATACCTTAAGACAAAAGCTGAGTTTGTTGTTAACTCTCAAGAAGTGAAACTGCAAATTGATTCTTACAAGAAATTTAGTTTCTACTACTTTTGGCTTAAGTATTTTATGAGAAATTAAAACTCTTCATAATCAGGGAAATTGCCTAAAGAAACACAGTTCTGGGTAAGTGGTTCTAGTATTTTGACACACCCTAGGAAGAGAGATGCCTTCTTGTTGTTCTGGTATATATTAAAACTATAGTGAAAATAAGATAACTCTTGCTTACTTTGGTTGTTTTCTGTTTTGAATTTAAATTTAAAGGTATGCAGTCTGAATAAACTAAGTCCCCTACTTCCAAAATCAAAGTCAAAGCATTTGACTTAAGGAAATGATGAAATGTATACATTTCAGTTAGAGGAAGAATAAACTCTGGAAATCCCCTGAATAACATAATGACTATAACTGGCAATAATATATTATATATTTAGAAATTGCTTTGAGATTGCATCTTCAGTGCTTTCCCACACACACATATACAGACACAATGTCTATGTGAGATGATAAACAAGCCACTTATATTAATACTGAAACATTACATTGGACTGGTGCATGTCTAAGTCAAAGAATTCTTGTCTAGTGTGAAGTAGGTACTAAATTCAGTCCTTAGAACTTAAAAATCACTTTATAGATCATAAAAATACACAATTCTAATTTTTAAATTATGCCTTAATACAACTTTTAAAGAAGTTAAAAGAAATCATTGAAGTCTTTCATTGGAAATGCCATAGCTTATTATTAATAGATTATTGATTCCCTGAAGATAATCTTCCTTTATTATTGCTTTCTACTTCCATTTATAATATTAAAAAGTCAATCATAGCATAAAATTCACACAGTAAGAAGCAGGTAGATGAAGGGAGCATGAATGTGGGCATCCCTCTTATATTCTATCTTCTTAAAATAACCCAGATAGTGCTTCTAACTCCCTGCCTCCTCCATTGTCTACAACCTTGAATTCATTCTACAAAATAATAAGAAGGTATCAATCATAAGAAAGATATCATAAGAAAATCATAAAAAAGAAAAATCATAAGAAAGGTATCAATGACTCAAAAGCATCCTGTGGAGAAAAAGAATAATTTCTAACTGTGGTTCTCACCCTATGAGTTGTGATCCTTCGGGTCGAAAACCTATTCAAAAGTGTCACATGCCAGATAATCTGCATATTAAATATTTACACTGCACTTCATAGTGGTAAGAAAATACAGTTATTTTAGTTTAAGGGTTGCCACAACACCAGGGAATTTATTAAAGTGTCATGGTTTTAGGAAGGCTGAGAACCGCTGGCTTAGAAGATTGTAACATCTTTACCAGTTTACCTTTCTTAAAACAAATAATTAAAATTGAACACTGAGCAATCTATTCCCTGGGATTCCTTCCCTGAGTTTTCTTTATATTTAACACACTGTACAAGAGGCTTGCTAAGAATGACAATGGATCTACAGTTTTAAGTTTTGTTACTGATATTCCATGTGATACAGTAGGATGCTGAATGGGGTTCCTATATTTATGCGAAATATTAGTTGAACTATTCATATTAAAGATGTGCTTTATTAATCTTAATAAATCACAGTTTGTTGGGATATCTCTGACTGCTTCTCAAGTAAAATGGGGCTTGACTGTGCACTAACAGTGTTTATGTCATGCTTCAATTGTTTAAGGTGAGGCTCCAAGTAGCTTTATTGCTTTTGTTTATACAGGTAAGCCCAATCTGTGTATTGGAAATGATTGATGAACTGTAGTCCCACTTGGAGTGTTTGTCATCATTCATGTGCTGAAGTGACATTTCTTTATGTATTTTGGCATAAACATATGCATCTACTGGCAAAGCATTTGACCCTAGAGTCTGACTATTTGTCATTCTAATGTTTTTTTATTCCAAAGTCAGGAAAGTTACTGTATATTCTCTCTTCATGCACATTGTTAATTACTCAAAAGACAGTAAAATATAGTCTTGTGACTGGAATTGCACAAATTGTTGAATGTGTGATCTTCTTTTTTTTACTTAGGTAGGTAGGTAGGTAATATTCAGGAAAATAAAGTTGAAAACCATCTTAAAGTCTAGGAAGACAGCCATATTGAATTATACTGGTTTTTCAGGACAGTGTTCTGTTACGAGCAGGTTTTTCACCCACTGCCAGTCTGGTCCTGCCACCATGCCAGCCCCCAATAATAATACACAGAGACACTGTATTTGATATAAATACAGTTGGCCAGTTCCTAATTCCTTACTGGCTAGCTCTGTCTTAATGATTAACCCATTTCTACTACTCTAAGTATTACCATGTGGCTCATCTTACCTGCCAGAGCGGCTGGTGTGCTACCTCTCCGGGGCCCTCCATTTTGACTCCTCCTAACTACTTGCTCTTTCCTCCTTGTCTCCTAGCCCTGCCTTTCTTGCTATCCCATTGGACCACAGTGCTTTATTCATTATCCAGTATGAGAAACATATTTATAGAATAACATCTCCCATCGGTTTTCAGATGGAAAGACAAAAAGAAGGAAAGAAGAGAGGGAGGAAGAAAGCAAAGAAAGGATGGTAAAAGGAAAGGTTGAATGAAGGAAGGAAAGAAGGAAGAAACAAAGAAAAGCAGGGAGGAAAAGAGGAGAATGAAAGATGGCAAATCAATGCCTAAAATGGTGCCACAGAGGTTAAACAAAATATATTATGTATAACTCCTTTCAAATAATTTTCTTACAATATACTTTAATTAAAAAGCAACTAAGTATAACATATAATATAGACAGATAAATGTAAAACCTGGTGAGCTCCAGACTGGAAGTTTAAACTCTATGTTGTGTTGTTCACATGCTTCTGATTACTTAACACTAAAAATGTCAGGAAAATAATTGAATGTAAAGGACTTTTCTTATGATAAGTACTTTGGATAACATAGCATTCATATTCCTGTGAAGGCTGAATAATCAGCAATACAGAAAATGAAAATAGACTTACCTAATTTCCATGCAGTTTATGGTATGTCCTTTCCTGGTCATGAAGTTCAGAGGCAAATAGTTAAAACTCACTGGAAAATTGGAGATTATGATTCCATATGGAATGATGGAATATATTTCTTAACAGGAGCTAATAAGCAAGAAGATAGTATGATAAAGTTCATGTCACAAAAGTATTTTCTCCCCCAAATGACATGACAGACTTTGATGTTTTCCCATAGAAGGTCTTGCCTTTCCTGGGAAGTGGATGGTGGGAGGGATGGGGGGTTCGTGAGGGGCATGGGAGAATGGGAGGGAGGGAGAACTGGGATTGATATGTAAAATAAGATTGTTTCTAAATTTTTAAAAAAGTACTTTCTTTCCATCTTTCCAGTATTGAACTATGGGATAATTGATAAGACATGAACAGGTTGAAATGAAAAATTTCAAGTGTTCACTTTTGGTAAACAGCAAGTTTCCATTTTGTTCTTCAGTAATGAACTGCAGTGCCATCAGTTCCAGTCTGGTTTGCTGTTACAAAATAGACTTTCTCAGTTCAACAGTGCACAGTAAGCTAGTTAGCAAAGTGGGGAGAAGTTGACAACAATAAAATGATTATGGGATTAATGTGTAGATGTCTTTTTCATATGTAAATTAAACATTGGCTCATAGAAGGAATATTTTCAGGTTTTTGTTTTTGTTGTTAAGTGTTTTAAAACCATGTTGCTGGGCATTGTATGTGTTCCCCTCTCTCAGAGTGGGATGTACTCCCTCCAAAATAACGTCAGAATTGTAGAGGGAAGAAAGATGTCTAGCAAGAAGAGCAGAACATAATAGAAGATGTATGTGGTAAAGGTACGTAAAACAGTTGACTTAAAATGATATTATGATATTCACCTCATTGTACAAAATTTGAAAAATAGTAATTCAAACAACCAGAAGCCAGAAGATTGTGACACATTCTGAAATTATTCCTTACTCTTGTCTCTTTACAACAAGGCTGCATATATTCCAGAAAAGCGTACTCCATCATTCTGGCTCACAGAACAGTTCATAGAGATTCTTTACTCATCCAAAATTGTCATATATAATGCATGGAAAGTATTAATTATGGCAAGAAAATAGTTTATATTATTTATAATTATAAAGATTTGAAAATCTATTGTAAATTAGGAAATGTATTAATGTGCTCCCCTGAGATGCCTTTTTCTTCTTGTCTCAGTTAATTTTTTCTTAATAAAGAATTAATATTTAAACCTGTGCTAGGTGATACAAAAGGGTACCCAAAAGCACATACTGTAATTCTGACCTTGGAATCCCACATATGTTAGACATTATGTACAGCCTTTGCTAAAATATGTTTCTAGGACTAGAGACATACTCAAAAATGGTATATAATTTGAGATTCATGAAAATTATAATTTAAAAAAATTCCACTAGTCACAAAGGACAGTGTGGCTACTTCGTATTTCTGTTTCTAACACACATTGCACTAATAATTGTCCAGTATTTAGAGGGAGTGGTTGTGATTAAATTCCAAGCTAAGCATTTTCATAGTTTACCCTTATATTAGCCTTATTTCAAGGACAACTGACAGCTTATGAAAATGGAAGTCCTACAACATTTTCTCAGGCCTTCCAAGGCTACATTCCTTTCATTTTCTCTGGCATATTGCTTGTTTATCATTGTTGCACTTGAACTCTGAAAATTTATTTCCGGATTGTTCTGATCATAATATGGGAGCAGAACAAGAACACACCACGCATCCTTCTCTCAAGTTCCTGCTTTCTGTTGGGGATGAGAAACTCATTGCCATTAGCAGTAGCGTTGAGCAGACACAGGGGAGGTTTTGTGGTTGCACTTCCCTTTTAAGTCTTATCTCTTGTGAACTTTTTTCCACTTGGCTTGTCTTCCTTTCTTTTATACCATTGTTTTTTGATTGTTCCTATTTGCATGGTTGTACTAATATAAGAACAGAAGTAGTTGATTTTGAATTGCATGAATGAGAGGAATCACAGTAAAATAAGTAATGCATTCAAGAGTACAAGAAAGGATAGACCAAAGAACACAAGTTAATAATTCATGACAACTGTGGAAAGAGGCCACACTAAGGTTTTGTATGACAGCAATCACAAAATTCTTTTGATTTTGTCTCAACCTTAAGAAGTTATAGTAGTAGGAATATAATATTTAGCATTAAATAAGATTAGTAGCCTTTTCCCTTTATAGATGTAAATGCAGCATCTCAAAACATGTAAAGCTTAGTTCCAAGATATGTGTGGTGGCATCTTTATTAAAATTGCCCAGTTGATCCATTTTTTCTCTCCCATTTCCTTAATTCTACACTGTCACCACAAAATTTAAATCCCATTCTTTTTCCCCCCAAGACAGCATTTACCTGTGTAGATTTGGAGCCTGTCTTGGAACTAGCTCTTGTAGAACTCACAGAGATCCCAGATCTGCTTGCCTCTGCCTCCTAAGTGCTGAATTAAAGACATGTGCCACCACTGCCCAGCTAGCCTTGTTCTTTTTAATAAATTGATCTAGTGCTAAGATCATTATTGGGAGGCATAGTGGTAAGTATGAAGGTATTCTTACAAGTGTGCTCAGCTTCCAATGCAAGTTGGTCTCTTGAGTTTTCACCTTGTTTATTTTCTGCTCAGTATATGTAATAAAAACTCCTTAAATTACTGATGCTCAGATTCATTCGTTTACTTTTATTAATTCACCAAAAAATTGTGAGGTGGATACACTATTCCAGGTCTCTTTTAAGGAGTCATGGATTAAAAGATAAATAAACTATTTGCTCCATTATATCAAGCCGATGTTACATTGGAAAAACAGAAAATAGGAAAGGTACTAGGATCATTTTTAAAAAAAAGAAATTCATTATATCTACAAAAGGGTAATGGAATAGAAGATGCTGATAGCACTTGCAGTAGTGAGTATCACATGAAAGCTGTGTAGCATACACTTTTCAAGAGAAGCTTGTATTTGTGGAGGAGCAAGAATGGACACTAAAATGGCTTTTCACAATGTGGCCAAAGATGCTTCCCTATTGAAGAAATGGACATTTGCTTTTCTCCCAATATTTATTAATTTCCCCCACCTTACAGTGCTATATAGAAAATGCAAACCTTTATTTTCTTGGATTTTTATTACCAGGACCAAGCCCTCCAGATGACAACAGTTCTCCTCAAAGATTAGGATGATTATGTTTGAGTTCTTTTTTTTTTTCCTTTGTTTATTTATTTTTTTGGCCAACAGATAGTTACTTTTACATATTTTCCCTTGAATTAAGAGAGACTTCAGTTTTCTCTATTGAAATGATTTATCAGCCAGCTTTTCCTCTAAATTACTAAGCCAGTTCAGTGGAGATAAAAGAATTTCTTTAAGACAAAAAAAAAAAAACAGAGAAAAATAAGAAAGAAATTGACAGCCTACTGAGACAAAAAGCTTATTCATTAAAGAAAAGCTTTAAAAAAAATGGCAACATTACCTCTTTGAAAGCTTACTCCCTTGTCATAGCTCGGTGGCCATACATGTAGTTAAACTCTTCTGCACTAACACAATTCCAGGGCTGATGCAAGGATATTATTTAAGTTCACATCCCTTTTCATCTTAAAACCAGGGAAGGAAACAGGTTCCCAAGATGCCTTGCTAAGTTTGGAGAGGTTGAGAGTGCCATCCTGGCTGGGAAAACTTGGGCAAGGTACTTGACACCTTGGCTCAGTTTCCTTAGATGTAAATGGAGATAATGACCCTTACCTCATGGGGTTTTTATAAGGATTACCTAAGCTAATGTGCAGAAAGCACACACCATGGGGCCTGGCATGTGGTCAGCACTCAGTAATTATGAGGTCTAATTATAAGTGTGGGCCATTTTCTCTTTCCTCTGGATTCCTTGTCTGATGCACACAGTATGAATAAGAGAAGCACTTGAAAGAGAAGAAAACTGAGAGGGGGTAACTAATACATACCCCACAGCAATTATTACCCACAAAACTTTGAACTTCCATTTCCCATGAAGTCCAAGGTCTTGCCAATTATAGTAGTTTTATAAATGTGTATAAAATCAGGTAGAAGAATACCTTTATTTTCACAGAGATGAACAATGCCAGATGAATGTTCTGAATGCATGAGATGTTGTTTTGTGTATCTGAATGTACATATTTGAACTTATGTCATGTTGTGTATCTGAATGACTAATACTGCAGCTCTGAATGTATAATATGTATCTGGATGTATATTATATTGAGCAGGGAAAAATTTGCAGGAGTCTTCATTTAGGTTCTACCAATGTAGCTTCCTAAGGGTAATTACATTCAGATGTTGAATTTTCAGAATGGTGGGAGGGAAAACCTCACAGCCTTTTCATAATAAGACCTGATGTTAGAAGTGTAATCTAGCTTTTCAAAGAAGTTAAAGGAGATGCTTACTCAAATTTTATTTTAGCTCTCTAAAACAGTAAAAAGCTAAAACATACATCAAAAATCATCTGTTCCCAAGTCTAGTACTGGACTTTTGTTAGACAGGCTATGCCTCTCATGAGGATCATTGTCAGTCCAAGAGATATAATTTCATTTAAGCTATGTATATATAATGCATAAACTTATGTGTATTATATAATTTTTGGTAAAGATAAAATAATAAACTTACCTAGTTCTATCAATTATCTCTAGCATTATTTGTCTCTTACCCTTTTGCATTGACCTCCATCTCATCTCCTCCATTTTCTTTCCACCTACTGCTACCCCACTTCATAGCACCTGTATCCTGCAATTTCCCTCTCTAGACAATCTCCTCCATGTTACATTTTTATTTGTTGGTTTCTGCAGTCACTCCAGGCTATGTACTCATATTTTAAGATTTGGAGGTAAGAACTTTAGATTAGAGAGATTGTAATATTTGTTTTTCTTGGTCTGGGCTACTTGAATTTCATATAACATCTTCTAGTTTCACCTGGTACCTGCAAATTTCATGATTACATTTTTTTATTATAGCTCATTAGCATTCCATGCATGGTGTATATAAACCACATTTTCTTTATCCATTCACCTACTGAAGGGCATTTAGGTTGTTTCTACTCTTTAGGTAAAGTGATGAGAACAACACTTAACATTGCTTATCTGTGGAGTAGAATGTAGACTTCTTTGGATTTGTGCCAAGTAATAATATAGCTGCTTTATATGGTGGATTCACTTTTGTACTTTTGAGTATTCTGTATTCTGATATCCTGAGATACTGCATCAGTGTGCATTCCCGAGAGCAGAGAATGGGCATTTCTCATGCCCCACATCTTCCCTTGGATTTGTTAGTTGTTTTATTTATCTTAGCCATCTGACTAGGGTGAGATGCAATAGTAAAGTTGCTTAAAGATGAAACTTTCATTTCAGTTGTTCAGAGTAGCTCAAGTAACTTTTCAAACAATATAGATTATGTCTATTATCCTTCGTTGCCTCCTGCTTTTGCCCTACCACCAAAGTTTGTAGCAAGACTCAAGATTTGAGATTTACCTAAGCCAAAAGTCTTCTTCCTGGGTTCTAAGTCTCTTAGTACCAGAAGATGCTACCCAACTGCCAAGAGATGAAAGCCATCAATAGTTCTCCCTAGCTGTGAAGCTTATGAACCACAACAATGTCCAGCAGAGCAAGAAATCACTAACTTAAACAGTGCTACTCATACACTGGCAGTAACTAACAGCTAACAAATTGGACGTAAGACTTTCTCAACAGGAGGGAAATCATGCCTGGTACTGAAAGCCTGCACAACTACCCAGTTCAGGTGATATCACATATTATAGAGAATAACCTACAAATGTGATTTTACTAAACCATCATAAATTATAACTGCATTCTAAAATTTGTGCCTATGTCCACAGGTAACTGAGACTCTCAACCTTTACCAAAGGAGCTTCTCTTTGCAACAAATACAGACTATTACATAAAACACAACTGGTCATAATGTAGAGATTAGCTCATTTGGGGGTTCCAAGCCCAAGTGAATATCTCTAACATAGCTTTCTTACACCTAAATTTCAGGAAATATCCTGGAAGAAAGAGCAGAAAGATTGTAAGAGCCACATGACCATGAGGTGTGCTGAGGGATTGTGTCTCCAATAAATGACAGGGAAGATATATCCATGAAAGATCAACAATATGACTGCATAAACAAATTCTGAAGTATGAAAATACTCTTTGGCATACTCACATGGAAAAACGGAATCTTAGGATCCTTAGTCAGAGAAAGATGGGCAACTAGGCTGATGACACAAGGAGAGCCATTCTGTTCCAGAAATGAGCCCCCAACTGTTTACCCAATACAAAGTGGTCAACACTGAAATCGTGTACACTTAAGCAACACTAAATGGACAAAGCAAGGTGTGTTTATATGTTTCTGCATGTATATGAAACAATGTAAATAGAGATCATCAATTTGAAATGGGTGAAGCATGGGAGAGAATGGAGGGAGGGTTTATAGAAAGCCTCATGGGTCATGGAAGGTATTGGTGATTTTGCCTTATAAAATTTGTTGGCTATGAATTAATTTCACCTTCATATCTCAAATTAGTGATGGGTTTATTTTAGGATAAATCAGCCTGAATGGATGATGGCATGCGTACTGAAACTTTGGAATAGGGTAAAATACCTATAATATGAAAAGAGCTGGAGACATGCCTCCTGACACGTGCAAGAAAAATAGAAAGCATCTTGCATCTAGGTTGCCCTGGAATAACTAGAAATTGAAGTTTGACTGATCTGGAATCTTTGACAAATCTTGATAATCTGACTATTTACATATATAAGCAATGCTTTGGTTCATGACCTAATGTGAAGTTATTTTTCAGTGAGTTTATGGAGAATATTTATTAAATATCAGCTAAATGTCAAATGCATTTTCTTTTTATATCACAATGTCAACAAAAAGAGATCTTTATTACCCCCCATAATAGGTAAAAAACAAAGTTTTTCATAATGTTTAGAAAATTATATCTTCTGGTGCATCCTCAGCATTCACGTACATTCAGGCCTAAGAGTACTATAGAACTAAAAAGGTTAGGACATTATGTTTTCAAAGGCTGCCACCTTGGGGTACATTTTAAGCCCAAGCTATGACAGCCAATAAAGAAATACTATTGAAAATTTAGACCTTGAAGCCAAAGAATTTTTTTTTTCAAATTATGACACTTGCTTAACCACCTGAATGCTTCTGGACATTAGACAAATTTACTCTAGCCTTTAGTTCTTCTTGAACATAATAGGAAAGACAATTAACAATGTCTCTGCAGGAATTAGCCATAATCATGCAATAGTTGGTACAAAGTAATTGCTTAATTGATATTGGCATTTTGTCACTGTTTAAACAACTAAAATTGAGGTGGGTAGAATAATTGCCGAAAGTCACATGTCATCAAACATCACACTTGGATCTATATCCAACAGAATGACACAGGATTTCATGTCTTTACTAATATGTGCGGAAAAACAAACTCATGAAATGTCTAATCCTGATCTCAAAGTCTTTGAATTACAGCATTTAGAAGTCTGTGATAAAAGTAACATCATGAATTTGAGGCCAGTATGAGCTTTAAAGAGAGTTCCATACAAGCCTAAACATTCAACAGATCTTATCTCAAACAGCAGCAAAATATCTCTGAGCACAGAGTAAATGTAGGGGCTTCAGAGAAAGTTCACAATGTTTGGCACTGTGCAGCTCTTGCAGAGTACCCAGGTTTCATTCCCTGCATTTACACATTGGCTCACAATAGTTGGTAACTCCATTCTCGTGGAATACAGCACACTTTTGTTGTTTTGCAGACACCAGGCATGCACATAGTGCACTGATATAATACGCATGCACATATATATTCATATCATATATATGTATATGTATATATATATATATATATATAATGTCATGTATCATATATCACAAGGTACCCATACACATAAATTATTTTAAATAAGTGCAGCAAAAATGAATGATTTATGTGGAGTGAAACGTCTTTCTGATAAAACAAAAATTTTACAGAAATGAAGTATTATTGAAAGTACAATTGAAAATAAATAAAATTAAATATTATCTTAGACTTGCAAATCTTATAGTGAATATGGGGGCAAAAATAGACCATACTACCAAAATATTAGTTTCATTGGAATAAAAGCAATCAGAGTGACATGGATATTTTAATAAGGTATTCACATATGCACAACTGTCTATGGACAGTGGAAATAGAAACAAGCAGAGAAGAGAAGCAATCGAATCTTTGGTATTCCAAAGGACATAGCCATTCATTTCTTAGTCTCTCTTGGGACTAATTTGTCTCATGGAATAATAAAATATCAATTTCATAAAATTGAAGTGAGTTTTACAAGTACTTAATATATGAAAATTAATTAGAGCACATAGTAAATCTTCAACAAATTTATCTCTTATTATTACTAAAATTAGTTTTATGACTTTGAGAAAGTCACTGTAAATACTGAACTTGATGTTCCCATCTGTCCAAATAGGAACCTCATTTTTCTTTTTCAGTTCTGTGACCTTCACCCTAAGATACTATGGAAATTACACTTGATAGATATTACACAATATAACTTATATGTAGATACATATATGTTTACATGCATTATACATGTATTATGTACATGTGTATGTGTATACACATACAAAAATAGTTTTTCCTCTCTTAAAGAAGATTATTGCTAAAAATACTGAACATGTTATACTCATTGGCACCCAATTGTGGGGCCATTAGGCAGATAAGTACCTCACACTGAATGAAAGAGGACATATCATATTTTCCAATACCCGATGGAAAAAAGAAAAAAAAAAGAGTTATCTTAGCCCCATTTCTTCCTTCTCCCCTGGGTTTCCAGGCTTTCATCGTCTGCTGGCAGAAACCTCTCTTATGACTACTGAACAGCATTTAGCAGAAGAATATAAAAAATTATTTCATGGATTTTTTTTTTTAATGATCAGTTTTGCTTGGTTCTTCTCTAGTTCTCTGGTCTATCCATGTGCTTTCTTGAGTTCTTTACTGTAGATATTAGTTCTCTATTGGACATTGAAAGCAATATGAAACAAGACAGAAAACCACAACAAAGAAAACACCTTCTCCCATTCTGCAGGCTGTTGCCTTGTCTTATTACTGATGTCTATTGCCTTTGAGAAAGCTTTCAATTTCATGAGGTCTCATGTATTAATTGTCGATGTTATTAACAGAGCTATCAGTATTCTGTTCAGAAAGTTGTCTCCTGTGCTAATGAATTCAAAGCAATTCCTCATGTTTTCTTAGGTTCAGTGTATATTGTTTTATAATGAGGTTTACACATCATCAACAGATAATTCTCAAATTCATGTGAAAAAAAAAAAAAAAACAAAACCCTGAAGTATAAAAGAAATGCTGGAGTGTGGTGTTATCTTGCTTGAAGTGATAAAACTAGTCTGGAGGTCAGAGATTAAAGCTTGTCATTAGCTAACCATAGCGGTCTGGGAGTCTGCACATATAAAACAGGAAGTGAGGTAGCTGGGCAGAAACAAGATATGAGCAGGTAAATCATTCTCTTGTCTCCTGAGATGATAAGGAAGTGAGGTGTGGCTATAGCTTGCTCCTTCTCTCTGATCTCTCACCATTTCCCTCTATAGCTGACTCTGGCTTTTTATTATCTAGACCAATTAAGAATTCCATTTATATTGTCAGTATCACTATCCTTGATTTCAAGTAATAAGAATCCCTCGCGGCTCAAATTTTATGCAGGGTGATAAATATTTTCTATTTGCATTATTCTACATGGTGCTGTAGAGTTAGGCTGGAGTCACTTAGTGATGAAAATTTTTTACAGTGTGAAGTTCTGGTTTCTTTATCAAGATTCATATGTCTATGTGTGGGTGGATTTATATGTGCATCTTCAATTTGTTCCATTGATCAATGTGAATGTTTCTATGGCAAGAACATGTGGTTCTAATTACTGTAGCTCTGTAGTATGACTTGTAGTCAGGGACTGTGATATCTCCAACAGTTCTTTTATAATACAGGATTGTTTTAGCTATCCTGGGGTTTGTTTTTCTTTTTGAAGTTGAGAATTGTCCTTTGATGGTATGTAAAGAATTGTGTTGGAATATTAATGAGGATTGCATTGAATCTGTTCAATGCTTTTAATAGGATGACCATTTTTAATGTTTTAACCTTACTAATCAATTAGCATGGAAGATCATCCTACCTTCTGATATCTTCTTAAATATCAGAGCAGAGAGAGTAGAGACTATCTATAGAAAGGCTACCAGGTCTTCTGGTTGGCATGGCCTGTGGTTGAGTAGTAGGTTGTGGGAAGCCACAGCCCCAAGACGGCACCTGGTTGGATGCCAGGTAGTTCAAGTTTAGCTGTAAACAAGCCTTATGTGGAAGTGCTTGATGGATCTGGTGTGCTTCCTCCTTCTGTGGCCTATCTGGGATCGCCAGGTGGCATGAGCTGATTGGGCTCTGAGAGCACATTTAAGGGCTTTCTGCGGCTGGGAGAAAAGGAAGCTGATGGGAGCAGAGGAAGGTGATGAGAGTAGAAGATTGTACATGGATCCTGAATAAACTGCTTGAAGAAGAGTCGTGGTTGCCTGTTTCCTTGCAGGCCTAGGTTAGGCACACAACAGTAGGTGTCTAGTTGAGCTTGACGCTTGGACACAGCAAGGAGTGGGGGTAAGTGGGCAAGGAAGGCATTGTTTATGGGATCCTCAGGAGGATGGAAAGTGGGAAAGGGAGGCTACAGTTTGTGTCTTCTGTTGAGGTACTAGTGACAAGCCTGCTGTGGCAATACAGTGAGTATAAAAGATACAGAACAAGCAACCTGGTGTGATTTACTGTGGTTATTAACTTTAAAATATGTAGATTTAGAGAATTCAGTACTAATAAAAATTACAAGTGACCATTTCTGAGTGCAGGAGGACAGGTAATGTCAGTCTTCCCGATCCCCCCCCCCTCCACTCTCCTGAAATTCCATAAAGTATCCCACTTGTTTCCTAGCAACACACAGTTATTATGTCATTATGCCAAGAAGAAAAGCTATAGGTCTGCTATAGGTCTTCATCACCAGATAAAAATTTACTTTGTAAATTAATAACTATCAACATTAGATATTGTTAGATATCTAATAGCTTATTAGACTCTTATTGTGTAATGATCAGAACATATTTCTCTGATATTTTTCAAATGATAATTACTACTTACAGTCACCCAAAAAGTTTTCTTTTTCCTCAACAGCTTTATGTTGGAGATAATTTTTTCTTTGAAGAATTATGAGCAAGCAAAGGGCCATGAAGTGTTACTCAAATTTAAATTCTTTTGTATTCAAGTTACTTCCATGTTTTCATCTTAAAAATGCTTCTACATGAACATGAGTATATTTGTCCAACATCATTTTTATGTGGCCCTCTTTCCCTTAACTTTAATTATTATTGGGTCTTCTTGGGTCACTTTCATCCTTTCCATAAATGTGCTTAGAACATTGTATTTTCTTTCCTTTTTGTCTCTTGTTCCCTAATCCCTACAGTTGTTCAAAAATAACTGTAAATGATGCAGTAACATTCTTGCCAGCTTCTCTCATCCCACAGCTACAAGGTGACTCATCTGGACCTGCTGATTTGTAGATATGCTGGCTTTCCAAGGACTCAATTTGCCTACTTTTGTAGATGGCTATTTTTACAAGATCTTCATTACCTCCTGCTTGTCCAATACTTTGTCCTTTTATTCATTCCAAAGACAGATTTATAACATAAGTTACAGGCCTCAGACTTGTATGATTATCAGTAATTTCATGGTGCTCCCCATTCATGAGTCCCTTGATCTTAGAAATCATCATGTCTCTACTGTGTTCAGAATTTAGTACTACCACAGCAAAGAACAATACGGGCCTTTTTTTCTGTAAAAATCTCTTATCTTCAGTATAATTTCTTTATCATTTTCTCTCACTGTGTTTTTATTTTCTTCCCTTAGTTTATTTTGTTATTCACATGGATATTCGTGTGGATATATTATCTTCTCCTCAATTTGCAACACAGATCATAGCCTTTGCAATTCTTGCATTCTTGGGTGTTTCATAAGAAATCACAAAAATATTTGCACTCTCAGATATTAGTGTATTTGTAGATTTGTCTAAATTACTCTGCATTTCTTTCTTTCACAGGCTCACTCATTTAATATTTTCTAGAAGCCAAACAATTAATATTAACATAATCAAATAATGTGTATGTATTTATTACATTAGCATGGCATTGTCCCTCCTGATGGATGCTAGCCCAGAAATGTTTATATAATCAAAAGAACACAGGCTTCAGACTCACATAGTTGTGCTTAAGTATGAACATTTCTAATTCTTATTCATTAAAACTAAACAAGTCCCATTACTGTAAAATTTATACATGAGAAAAATGAATATTGTACTTATTACTACAGTGAATTATTGAAAAGATATATATATATATACATATATATATATATATATATATATATACACACATACACATGTACATTCACATATTTAAACATGAGATTTAAAACCAATTCACTTTTACAAGTAAGTTATAAGATGTCTTAGGGATGTTTATTACTGGGAAAAGTCACCATGACCACAGCAGCTCTTACAAGTAAAACATTTAATCCCTTATGGTTTTATAGGTTCAGTCCATTGTCATTGTGGCAGGGAATATGGTGGCATACAGGCCGATGTTGCTGAAGGAATACCTGAGATTCCTACATCTCATAGGGAACAGAAACTTGACTGTCACAGTGAATGAGTGATGCTTGAGAAAAGTGATTATAAAGCATGTCTCCATAGTAACACACTTCCTTCAACAAAACCACACCTACTCTGACAAGTCCCTCCCCACCCCAACCCCTGACACACACACACACACACACACACACACACACACACACACACACACAGATATTTTTTGTGGGGAGGATATGGACAGAGTTGAACTATCCTCACTCTTAGAATCTTACTTTGTTTTATGTGTGTGTTTCATGTTTGTCCATACACTGGTCTGAATCAGTTTGTGTTTCGTTAGCTTGCCATACACTCTTCATTCCAGGAGTTGTCCCTATTCCCAGGAATGGCCTCTGGTCACAAAACCCTAATCTCTGCCAGATATCTATCAAATATTTACTGGATATGTATCTCTTATTACTGTTTACAGTATGTGAAGGGAAATTCATAAATGTCTACTTCCCGATGACAATGTTGACGTGGCAATTGTTTAGGTAATTTCTATGAGCAATTGAACACATAATAAACTGAAACTCTGCAAAAACAACTTCTAACCATCAACTAGTTTAATCCTTGACACAATTCTACAATTCGCATTATTATATTTATTTTAGATGTGGGACAATGATATTCAGAATCATTGTATACTTTTCTCAAGAATAACCAGTAAGTGATGGAAAAAGGATTGAAGTCTTACATCTTAATTTCAAAGCCACAAGGAAAACCCAATTCTGATGACACAACTATAACACTCCTGCTCATATGATCAAAAATTTTATATCCTGCCCGTGGTGGTTTGAATGAGAACCCCCCCACCCCCATAGGAGTATCACTTAATATTAGAAGATATGGCCTTGTTGGGGGAGGAAGTACATCAGAGTGGGTGTGGACTTTGAGGTTTTCAAAAGTTCAAACAAGGCACAGTAATTTTCTCTTTTTACTAACTGCAGATCCAGATGTAGAACTCTCAATACTTCCCAGAACCACATTAGCCTGTGTGCCACTTTGCTTACCATCATGACAATAATGACTAATCTGAAACTGGGAGCAAGCCCTATTTTAATGACTTCTTTCATAAGAAGATCATGGTGTCTCTTCATGACAATAGAACACCGACTAAACCACTGTCACAGAGATTTGCTTATTAAGTTTATTCCTATATTGACGGAGGTTTCAGAAAAGCAAAGTCAGCCTCGATCTATAGAGATGGGGCAATGGTAAAATATACCTTTAATCCCAGCAGCCAGAAGCTAGGAGCTGGAATATGGAGTATGATCAACACAGCAGTGTGTATGAAATGGGCACAGTGAAACTCACTATTTTACATGCTAACAAAAATTTAAAGGGATTACATATCTCAATCACAAATTTCAGAAACAACACAGTTGTTCTGTGATCTGACTTAACTCCTTGTGATACTAAGGAGTCCCATTTCTACAGAGTAGACTCTGTAGATGATTCTCTTTTAAAAAGGTACAGTCAGCTACACCTCTCTGGGGTGATCACCAGAGAGCAGGATGCCTGCTCCCTGGAAGAGCTCTTTCCATTACTTGGTGGAATATTCTCATTGGCACTTCCAACAAAGAACTATCTGTCCCTGGGATGAACACAGTTTAATTAATAAGATATTTTTTCTTCATTTTTTTAACACACCTTAATCCTTAATTGCCTCTTTAAAGAAAAAAAGAATAATTTAATTATAACATAATCACACTTCTTTCCCCTTCTGTTCCCTCCCCCTAAACACTGCAATTTACCCCTGCTTGATGATTTTCAAATTTGTGGTCTCTTTGTTCATTAAAAGTTATATATATCTACAAATTATAAATTTATCAATTAATTTATAAATTTATAAATACATAAGTACAGCCTGCTCAGTCTGTTTAATCCTACTTGCATACATGTTTTCAGAACTAACCATTTGGCATTGGGTAGTACTTGATATATTCTTCCCCAATCTCAGCATTTGTTGAGAGAAATTTTTGTTTTTTGTTTTTTATTTGGCTTTGCCACTAACACACTGACATATAGTAAGTCATTAAGCCAATTTCTAACTTTCTGTGCTCTCAGTAAAGGACCAACATTGTGTAATGTTTTAAGAGTCATCATCTATAATAAACTCCATATTTACCTTTAATGAAATGCTAGGGCTGGATTCATACAAGAGTAAAACAGCTGGCAACTTAGCTTTGCAAAGCCAAATTTGAGAGATTTTAAATCACTGCCTCATAAACCATGATGATGATTTATGATAAAGGTATTTCTTAACAGTAGTGTTATTGGTAGAAAGTTATAGTCAAAAAAACTTGAGTAGGTAGATTAAAAAATATTAAAAAAAAAAAAAAACTTGAAATTACAACTATTTCCTTCCAGGCAAATCTCTTGCAATCTGGGACCTCCTTGATAATACCTGAATTCAAGATTTGCCTATCCTGTATCAGCTCTTCAGCAAAGTTTGAGGTGGAGTTCAGGTTCTCTTACAGCAGTGGATTGAGTATATCAAGGCTATTGGAAGTACTATTGTTATTAATCCTGAAACAAGACAAAACCATGGTTCAAGAACTGTTGGACTTTAAAGATAAAGTTGACCATATAATTGGTGCCTGCTTTCTAAAAAATGAAAAATTTACCAATGCTATGAAAGAAGCATTTGAAACATTCATTAATAAAAAACCAATTAAACCAGCTGAACTGAAAGCTAAGTATGCTAAAAACTTTGTGCAGGCAACAAAGAAGCTTCAGATGAAGAGCTTGAGAAAATGTTGGATAAAATAATGATTATGTTTAGATTTATCTATGGCAAAGATGCTTTTGAGGCCTTCTATAAGAAAGACTTAGCCAAACGCCTATTTGTTGGCAAGAGTGTATCTGTAGATGCTGAAAAAATCAGTGATGTCCAAACGGAAACATGAATGTGGAGTGACATTTACCAGCAAGCTTGAAGGGGTGTGTAAAGACGTGGCACTTTCTAAAGACATCATGATTCAGTTCAAACAGTATATGCAGAACCAAAATGTTCCTGGCAATATTTAATTAACTGTGAATATCCTGACAATGTATGTGCCTATGGAAGTCCATTTGCCACAAGAGATGGTGAAGCTTCAGGAAATTTTCAAGACATTTTACTTAGGCAAATACAGTGGCAGGAAATTCCAGTGGCAATCAACCTCGGGACACTGTGTACTAAAAGCTGAATTTAAAGAGGGCACAAAAGAACTTCAGGTCTCTCTTTTACAAATCCTGGTGCTGCTAATGTTTAATGAAGTTTAGAAGAAATAAGCTCCTGGGATAGAGGAAGGAGAATTAAGGAGAACACTGCAGTCATTAGCCTGTGCCAAAGCTAGAGTTCCGGATAAACATCCAAAGGGCAAAGATATTGAAGATGGTGACAAATTCATTTGTAATGACAGTTTCAAACACAAACTCTTCAGGATAAAGATCAATCAAATCCAAATGAAAGAAATGGGTGAAGAACAAGCAAACACTACAGAAAGAGTATTTCAAGATAAACAATACCAAATTGTTGCTGGGATTGTTCGAATGATGAAGATGAGGAAAACACTTAGCCACAATCTTCTTGTTTCAGAGGTCTACAATCAGCTAAAATTTCCAGTAAAGCCTGCTGATCTAAAGAAGAGAATAGAATCCCTATTTGACTGGGACTCCATGGACAGAGATAAAGAAAACCCAAATCAGTACAACTATATTGCATAGGATGTTGGCCTTGGAACATTTGTTGTCTTATGCTGTAGCCAATGGATAAAGTAACTTAATGAATCTCATATTATTTGACTTCTTTTATGCTTCCAATGACCAAATGAAGCAGTGTAATGGAAATAGTTATGTGGACTTTTCTCAGTGGTTAACATGCCCATTTTAAAGAGTAATACATAACCTTTAAGAAGAATGTTGTTGAACTCTTTGCATGTTATTTAGTATGATGTGCAGAAAACTCTTTAAGAAAGTACCCGACCTCCATGATTCCTTTTGGAACTGGGGAGGAGACCCCTATGATCATTAAAAAGGGGAGGGAAATCCTTATACATCATCAATGAAGCAAAAAGTATATTTGCTTGAAAATCACCTAAACATACTTAAACTGCATGCAAACTTTACTTACTGTACAGAGTTCTGGATGTATTTATGAATCGAAAAACCATCCTGGACTTGGTTGTTCACCCATTTTGTGGTTTCCCTTGGAAAGAGAAAAAGTTGTCATTGCTGTTGGTATTCTGTTACACTGAAGGGAGTGGTTAAGAAACCTTATTTGGAAACAGGATTTTCAAGTAGGATGACAGTTACTTCCATAATACCTTATAATTTTCACATCCTAAAGGTTTCCATTCATGAGTATGGGATGTGTACATATGACTTAGCCTGAAATTTACTGTGCTGATTAACAGACACTTATTAAAATAGATAAGACAGAAAAAATGCTGATCATTTTGTATGAGAAGAAAATATTAAGAGGGAAAAGTCCAGGTCTTTTTATTAAAAATTAATACAGTATGAAAATCATAGGAGACAGAAATCAACCTGATTTATAAATTACAGGATTTGAGACCACCAGCTATTTCTTGTTATGCTTTGGTCATTACATGTTGTTTGGATCGTTTTGTCTTTAACTTGGGCCAATTGTCAATTGTTAGAGGCTTCCTAGGATTTGCATTCCAGTTTTATTCTACTGAAGGATATTTGTTTTGTCTTGTTTTTGAATTTTAGAAGCATCTCTTACCTTTGTTGGTAAGCAAAGCTTTTGCTTTCATCCACCTCCTGACTTGGAGAAACTCTACATATGTTTCTCCCTTGTATTCTTTATTATTATTATTATTATTATTATTATTATTATTATTACTTGAATTTAAGAGTTCTCATAGCTACTGGACACCTGATTTTCAGGGAAATGTCCCCACATTGTTCACACAGAATAACAAAAGCATTGTCCTTCAAATTCAAAATGTGAATGAAAGAATTCCCTTCATCACAAAAGGGTTATGCTTTGCTTCCTGGTTTCTTTTTCTATGATAGGAATTGATTATCAGAGAGAAGCAGATAGTTTTTAGTGTTTGTTTTGAAGGTAGAACTTTTTCAGTGCTTTATCCACCAGCATATTTCCTTGTCTTTATGGAACCATTATGGGAACTGCTTAGACCTGAACATTCAGCTTAGGAGACTTGGGGCTCTTATGTCTACTATTGATGGTTTTCTTGATTTCTCAAAGACTTGTGGCCAGCTATCTGTGTGTTTTTTTTTTAAGTTGTCCATTTTTCTTTAATGTATCAACTTGCACACTGTATGACTATATATAATATTTAGAATCAGCATCCCAATTCTTTTTGAGCAGCTACTTTTCCAGCTCCTTCCTAATTTCCTTACAAGAGTTCTTTTGACAAGGAAATAAATGTGGCTCCCATTATGTTTAATGGTTGTTGTAATTCATCCCTGTTGGTCTCTGGGATATGGAGACTATTACACCACTCACTAGTTACTCTTAAAAACTTTTAGGTAGAGTTGTTCCTACTAGAATACTCTTGATACCATCTTCATTATCTTGAAAGCAGGTCCCTTTCCTGGGGTTCTTATTTCTTTGACCATTTGATACTGTTTCAGCTGAAAAACTAGGCAGACTGTTAAAGGAAGCTGTTTAAGAATCTGAAAAGTAATGGCAAATTACATTGGATAATTGAATTTCATAATTGTTCTATATCAGTTGAGTTTTTGTGTTTTTTTCCCACCTGTGCATGTGGTGGTTCTATTTTTCTCCAATAAAACTTTTATTTTTTTAAAAAAAAAAGAAAGAAAGAAAAAGGAAACTTGAAATTACAACTATTCCTTTCCTGGAAAATATCTTGCTATCTGGGTCTTCTTCTAGGCATATCTCTTATTAAGGACATGCTAAATTCAAATATTTATAGCTAAACCCAAATAAAACTTTTTGTATCATACTGTACATTTAATTATACTATAATCTGTTTTGCTTTGTTCCATTTTTATTTCTTGTTTTTTTTTCTTTTGTTCTTCTTTCATATAGTACATTCTGACCAGTCTTTTTTATTTTACTTCCTCCCTATATCCCGTGACCTCCCTTCTTCCTCAGATTACCGCTCCTCCAATTCTCCTCAGAAAAAGGCAGGTACCCTAGTAATATCAACAGATCACTGAAATAATAAGATGCAGGAAAACTAAGCATAAACCCTCATGTCAAGCGTGGGCAAGGTAACCCAGTAGAAGGAAAGAGTTCCCACAAGATGGCATATGAGTCAGAAATAACCAATCTCCCATGGTTAGGAGTCCCACAAAAACTATAAGCTAAGTAATCATAGCATGTTTGTAGAGGGTCTAGCTCAAACCCATGCAAGCACGGAGCAGTTTTAAGTCTTCAGTTGATTGGAAATCTGCTTGGGAAGACACAGACTACAGAAACAAAAGCTAAGATAGATGGGAAGGACCCAGCCCTTTGTAGGTGGAGTTATCCATGGACAGTGAGCAAGCCATTGGGAGCAAGCATTTCTCCCTGAACTGTGTATCAGCTTCTATCTCCAACTTCCTGCCTTGCTTGAATTCCTGCCCTAATTTTACTCAGTAGTGGATAGTTATTTGGAAATGTAAGGGATATAGTTAGACTTTTTTTGAGAGGGGGTGGCTGCCAATTCACAAATAATGACTTGAGACTTATTATTAATATAAAAGCCCAGCCTTAGCTTAGGCCTGCTTCTAACTAGTTCTACAACTTAAATTAACCCATATTTTAAAATCTATGTTTGTCACACAGATTATTATCTCATCTCCATACTGACCATACTGTCCATCCTGCTTCCTCTATGAGTCTGACTTTCTTTCTTACAGAGGTCTCTCTCTGCCTGACTGTTCCACCTATGTTACAAGTATGTTTTCCCTGCTGCTCGTTTGGTTCCACCGCCACGCCAGACCCAAATAACATGCTGAGACTCTGTATTTGATAAAATGCTGCTGGCCAGGTACTAGTTTCTTACCAGCTAGCTCTGTCTTAATGATTATCCCATCTCTACTTATCTAAGTATTTCCACGTGGTCATCTTATCCGAGAGCGGGCCAGCATGCTACTCTCTCCAGGCTCTCCATGTCGACTCTCCTAACTACTTCCTCTTCCTCCTAGTCTCCTAGCCCCACCTATCTTGATTTCCTATTGGCCAACAGTGCTTCATTCAGTAACCAGTATGAGAAACATATTTACAGAATAACATCTCCCATCACACCTATACTCTCTTGACTAACTATTGGCCACTCAGCATTTTATTATACCAATCACAGAAAACATCATCAGACTTCAGAAAACCTTGTCTGTTTTAGAGCACAGGTTTCATAAGCTAATAGGTAATGGCTTGGGGAAGTGAGAATGTGATTAGAGGGAATCTGGGAATGGCAGAAGGTTGGCCAGTAGCCTGACCATGGTGTTCAGTGTTCCAAGGGGTAATGTGACTCAGAAGAGAATGAAGTCAAGGGTGACCTAAGGACATACATTGTACACATCAGTGACACAGTGTCATACAGCTAGTCCATCTGCAGACCTGAGGAAGAAAGAGCAGGTCATACTGAGGCATGGCACATGACCAAGCAAAAAGACCCTACCTGACCTGCTCAGATACACAGCATTTAGAGAGGGTAACCATTGGACAAGCCAAACTGTCTTCTCAGGGTCTTTGACTCATGTGGTTCATTACTGCCCATCACAGCACGTACCTTATTATACTGTACTATACTTTCGCTGATCAAGATTTCAAATTAAGGTAAGTAGAATATCTATCTTTTACCTTGTGACAGCTGGGTGATTTGCCTCTTAGAAACTGCCAACTTATATTTAATACATAAAAATTGACAGAGTAAAAGCTGTAAATCAAGAGTGTAACTACCAAGAGACTTTAGAAATTGTTCATAATGGAGTTTAAGAAAGAAGGATAGAAAGTACAACATGAGTTTGGTAAAAACTGATGTTAATTTAATGAAAAGGGAACAGTTAAGAACTGATAGGAAGATTTCACAGCTGTTTGAGCATTGTGTCTCTGTGTGTGTGTGTGTGTGTGTGTGTGTGTGTGTGTGTGTGTGTGTGTGACACAATTCCTCCAACAAGGCCACACCTCCTAAGCCTTTTGAAGTAATGCTACTAGCTGATAACTAAGTATTCAAATATCTGAGCCAATGGTGGGCTCCATTCCCAGGATATTGTAGGATTATAGCCATAGCATAATGCCAAAAACAAAAAAAAATGCAGTCTAATTATAAGAGTACCCATAGTCTATAATAACCTCTTGCTGTTTTTTTTTTATTTTACATTTATTGATTCTTTGTGGATTTCACACTATGGTTTCTGATCCCACTTATCTCGCTGTCTCTTTGTGTACATCCCCTCCATCCTTGTAAACTCGACTTCTAAACAAAATCAAATTTAAAGAAAAACCAAAAACCAAACAAAATAAACAAAAACTAACAAATCACAAACACAAGAAGGAAGACTCTTATCATGAAAAGTGTAGTGTTGCCTATTGAGAAATTCAGTTTACCCTTTAGTCCTTTCCTCTTTACTTACAGGTGTTCATTGCCACAAAACAATAGTCTGGCTCGGGCCTCTAGTTAGTGCTACACCACAGAAAATGGGCTCTCACTGGAGATCCTTTTGAGTATCTTGTTATCCTGTGTCATGGAGGTACTGTTGTGGATACAAAGGTTTGCCCCCTTCACATGCACCAACAGTTCATAGCTCCTGTAGGGCCAACTGGTCCTGGGTCTGAGGGGTAGCTGTGTTGGTAAGCTCGATAATTTTTCCTAATTCTTACTACCCAGATATGGTCTCCAGCAGTTCCTCGGCTAGCTCACTCAACACAACCTCCAGAAAAGAAAAGGCTTCTGCTCCCAGGCTCTCACATCTGGATCCTCCTCACTGGTGTTTCCAGGGCCAGGTTTACTCTTTAGCCCAGGCAGTTGTAGGACCCTCTTTCCTGATTGTTTTCAGAGGGCATATGAAGGAAGTGGGTCAGGATCATTTCTCCTGCTCTTCTGCCCTAGGAACTGGCTCACCTGCTCCCCATCAACCATCAACTCTAGTTTACTGAATATGTGATGGGAGATGTTATTCAGTAAATATGTTTCTCATACTGGTTAATGAATAGAGCATTGTTGGCCAATAGGAAAGGAAGATAGGAGGGACTAGGAGGCAAGGAGGAAGGAGGAAGTAGTTGGGAGAGTCAAGATGGAGAGCCTGGAGATGTAGAACGCCTGCTACTCTGGCCTGTAAGATGAGCCACGTGGAAATGCTTTTAAAGGGCTCTGCTAACAATTCATTGGTGTGTACAAGAGCTGGCAGTGGCAGTGACCACATCTCCAAGCCAGCAGCATGCTGCTGGATGGCAGCGTAGACCAAGGCAGTGAGCACAGCTCTCAGTGCTGACGGTAAAATAGCCACTACCATCTTGGATAGACCACGGCTAAAATAGCTGTGGCTTTCATTTTAGCAATGTTGTTGCTTACTAGATAAAGACTCATGGCCAGAGAAAGATAAAGATTTAGAGTAAAGACAGATTCACAGTAAGAAAAACCGCTAAAGGTTTACAGTGTGTTTTAAAATATATGTAGGCTTGGGAGAGAAAAATAATAAAATGGTTTTAAAAAGACAAGAGTGTGGCTGGGTGTGGTGGCACATGCCTTTAATTCCAGCACTCGGGAGAGAGAGAGAGGCAAGCAGATCTCTGTGATTTCAAAGTAAACCTGGTATGCAGAGAAAATTCCAGGACAGATAAAAGTTACACAGAGAAACCCTGTCTCAAAATATGTAAAAATATTAGTAAAAGAAAAAGAGTAATAAAAAAGCCACGTAAAGATGAAAAGCACAGAGAAACTTTGGATATTGTACGCTGTTCTGTTATCTTTAAATTGTTTGACTGCTGAGGAAATAACAATTGATAAAAGAAATGCTGCTGGATTAATTCAATATATATATTTTAAAAATGCTTTAACTCCAAAATTTAAGTCCAAGGACAAGTTACTGGGGAAAAGGATTTCTAATTTTGTTTCCACAGAAAACGAAAAGCTCTGAATTCCTTCCAGACTAATATGGTTTGATCAAGCAAGACCCCCTGAAGCAACGTCAATGGGACAATGCAGCCTTGAAGACCACTACAGACAGGATTTCGGGTTCTTTTTAGGGTCCCCCATGACAGCATCCCCTACAAGCAGGAAGCAGTTTGGAAAGAATGACGCCCAAATTCCCAAATATTGTTTATGTTTGTTTTTATTTAAGTGGGCTTAGTTATAAATGGTTAATAATCACAACCAATATTTTTTAAAGGTAAAAAGGGAATTATGGTATAGATATGAATACTTTGTTTTGGAATGGATTTTCATTTATTGATACAAATTTAAGGTCAATTTTGTGATATGTATATTTCTCCTCTTGTTTAGATATTGTGTTTATATAGCTCATTGAAAAATGTAATGTATAATTTAGTACAGATTATAAAGTGTTACCTATGATAGTCAAAACTTGGAGTTAAGGTAGTTAGGTGTTCTAGTTATGCAGAGATGTATTTGAGATAAATAGGCATTCTTCAAATCTTTCAAAGACCTACAGAATATGGCATTTAAAATAGTTTAGGGCTTTTCTTGACAGTGAGACATAACTGCTCCTGGGAACACCACCTGTGTCAGAAAGGAAGATGGACATAGAAGAAACACGTGATGACGTTTGCTTTCAATATGGCAAGACTAGCCATTTGGGGAAGATACTGCTCTTGTCTGGACTGTTTGACTTTATGCTGTATAAACTGGACATGCAGGAACCACAGGATAGTAACTGCTGATACAAGATGGACATTGCTACAGGATTCCTGCTTCATGGAAGAGGCTGCCAGACAGTTTACAGGACTCAGAGAAAAATGACTAACAAACTGCCAATACAGGAAGACAGTTTAAAGTTTCCTGCTTTGCTGAGGAGTCTGCCAGACACACTATGGCCTATGGGCTGAAGATGCAACATTACAAAGGAACTTTGGGTGACTGACCAGGCAGTGAGTTGGTCTGTCATTTCTAGAGTTTATATATTCTGTGGTCTTTGAAGGAGTTGAAGACAGAGAGTTATGGTTATAGTTTTCCTTAGTTAGGATTAAAGATAAGTTACATATAAGATTTCAGACTCACAAAGATAGGATAGATAATGAAATATTTTCTTAAATCTTACCAAATGTTAATTGACAAAATATTGTTAACTGTGATTCTTATTTGATAACTCTTGCATGATATATTTTGCTATGCTAAGGTTAAAATCCTTCATTTTATTTTAGACAGATAAAAGGAGATGATGGGAGATGCTATTCTGTAAATATGTTTGTCATACTGGTTAATAAATAAAGCACTGTTGGCCATTAGGAAAGCAAGATAGGTGGGGCTAGGAGACAAGGAGGAAAGAGGAAGTAGTTAGGAGTGTCAACATGGAGAGCCTGGAGAGGTAGAACTCCAGTCACGCTGGCCAGTTAGATGAGCCACGTGGAAATACTTAGATTGGTAGAAATGGGTTAATCATTAAGAACTAGCCAGTAAGAAACTATTAACTGGCCAACAGCCTTATATTAAATACAGTGTCTCTGTGTGTTACTTTGGGGCAGGAGTGGCAGTGGGACCAGGCCAGGCAGACTAGCGGAAAACAACTAGCTACACCCATGTAAACTGCATGGCCTACTCCCCTGTGTGTTGTAGCTGGTGTGGGGCAGGGCTGGTTCTCTCATAATCATAACATGCTACATGTAACAAGAGGAAGAAGTGAGGTGGCATCTTTTCCTCATCCATGACACAGCATTGAAGACAAGGATGGGCAGGGTCAGCTCTCTCAAGCCCACAAGGCTGCCTCACTTGTGTCCCCAACCAGAGGGCCAGTTCTAGTGTGCTGCCCAAATGGGAAGCAGAGGCTACTTTCTAGTGAGATGTAGCCATTGATGGTCAGGGCTAGATCCCCTGCTGTTGTAACCCCAGGGCCAGCTCTCCGACCTGCTGCAGGTAGTAATGGGTGATGGGAGAAGGACATCATTCCCTCACCCATGTCAGCACATGGCAGACAAGGGGAGCAGGTCAACACTCCTGCTCTTACGCCCTCAAGGTTGCTTACCTATCCTAACTATGGGATCAGATCTATTGTGTTTCCCAGGTAAGGTGAATGCCTTTGGTGAGGGGCCAGGCCATCATTCCTGAGTACAGGAGCAGTCATTCCAAGGCCAGTACATGGCAAGACTGGCTCAACACAGCATTGTTCCAATGTTCACCATGCTAACTTGGGCCATGGACATCACCACAGACCCTGAGCTGAAGCAGGACCACAGACCTAGACATGACTCTCACCAGCACGTAAGACCCAGACACCACCATGATCCTGGTGACAGCACATGCCAACCAGAGCAGCATGGCCACAGCATCAATACAGTCTCAGGTGGTTGGCCAGAGCCTGGACATCCATAGAACCCTCAGTGGCAACTGGATCCATGGGCATCACCCCAAACTCCAGCCTCCACAGGGTCACAGTCCCAGACATACCCTCAGGCAATATTGTATGCACAGATGTCTCCATAGCTAGAGGTGCCAGCACTTCCCACCCAGATCAAGATGGCCATAGGGATGTTGGACACTGACATGGTCCAAGTTGGCCAACAAGACCCTTGTTGACAACAGGAGCCTTAGATATCAACTCAGACCCTGACTGTTATAGGGCCACAGCCTCAGAAATGGCCCTCCACCACAGTCCTTGCCTGGATGACACTATTGCCTTGATGAAATACAGGTTCCTCATGATCACTGGTTGCATTCCAGGATATTATGTGTCATGGTGGCAACTTAGGCCACAGACATCAGTACATCCCCTGGCTATGGTAGGACATGGCCCTTGGTAGCCAGGCAGCCTTGCCTGGTTGTCAATATGACCCCAAGTAGCTGTGAAGGCCTAGACCCTGCAGTAACATGACCCTCAGAGACCAACATGGCCCCATGTGGCATCCAAGACCTCAGGCCCCTGCAGAGTCCATAGTGATGGCAGGAGCTGCAAACATCAACAGAAGCCCTTTTGGCTGTTCCAAAGCCCCTGATCAAAACCAGTCCTTTGGTCATAGCTCAGGCCCAGAAATTTTCCTGGACTAGGGTAGCCAGCTGGTCATTCATGTCAGCCCAATCCTCACCAGCCTTACCTCTCTGAATCTGCCCCTCTCCTCAGCTCACAATCAATTTGTCTCTTCTCTTCCATCTACCCATCCTGTACTCTTTCAGTACAATAGTGGCCAAATACACAGCACCAGAGTGCTTGGTAGCACTCACAGGTAGCACTTGGTTGAGTACTGTTCACCCCAGCTATAAGGGATAACCTGGAGCTGTTGTCTGTCCTCTCTATCATGCTAGGGACCTTGGGAAGTACATAGTAAGATGTATCCTCACCACCTCATACAAGGCAAGCTTCAGGATGATTGTAGCCCCTCACAGACATAAGGGTCTGGAGATACTTCTATTGCAGATTCATGCCTGTGTCCATTCTCAGCAATGTTTAAAAGTGAAAATTTCAAGGCCTTGTCTGAGAACATCAGTCGCTTAACTGTGACCCCCTGTGAAATCAAAATAAAAAATCTGATCACTTATTCCCAACACAAAACAGCACAAAATATCCATTACCAATCCAAAAATGGGAAAGGTAGTATAGTGAGGTAATAGTGGACCAAAGTAAGACCTAAAGCTAGCAAGGCATTCTCCAAATTCTGCACTCCATGTCTGCTGTCAGATCACTCTCTTCAGATCTCTAATTACTTTCAACTTTGTTGACAGCACCCACTTCCCTCTCTAGGGCTAGTTCCACTACCTGTTAGTAGCTTTCTTCTACATGTATCCAATCAGTTTGGCATTGTAGTGCTATCCACCTCTGCACATGTAGCACTGATCATGTCCTTTTGCACATGGTCACAGGTGTGGATATGTACGGTCAAAAGGAAAAGGAAGGGGTTGGGAAACCCTTCTTCTTTGGGTGGCAGAGAGCATCCAAGTGACAGGCTCATCATCACAAGAGCAGGACCTCAAGACAGTCATTTGTTTTGTGTAAGTTCTTTCCCTGAATAAACTCTACCTTAATTATACTAGTCTCGAAAAAACCTGATCTCCTTGCTTGTGACATCTCTGGTAACTTGGGGTTCCAAGGCAATCCTGCCTTCAACTTTACAACTTCACACAATGGCCCTTCTAGGTTCCATTTAGGGTTGCTCTTGACACATGTCTGGCTTCAGTAGCTTTCCTTAGTCACATAAGAATATTCCATATCCCTTTATTGTATTCTTAATGTCATACCCTTGTGACTGAAGCTCCATATTCTGCTGCTTACTAAACTGGAACATGGCTTCCTATTTGAATTACATCTTCACCAGATTTCTGTTTTCAATGATGTCTTTCACTGCCTAAGCTTGGCAGTCCTGAAACTTGATCTGTAAACCAAGCTGGCCTTAAACTCAGAGACCTTTCAATTATATCTTCACCAGATTTCTGGTTTTGATGGTTACCTTCACTGCCTAAGTTTGGCTGTTCTGGAACTTGCTCTGTAGACAGAGGATCCACCAGCCTCTGTCTTCTGAATGCTGGGATTAAAGGTGTGTACTACCACACCAAGCTGTTAGCTTTTCTTTAATTCTTTTTCACAGTAGGAAATTTAGCTGGGTGGAATCTTGTCTTGAGGTCTTCACTCCCTTTATTTAATTTCTTAATCTGTTTATGTGAAGGCAAGAATGTAATGACTTCACTAGACCCAAGATAAATGATAAATGGATGTTTGTTGAGGAATACTTACACAGAAAAATGCAGATCAGCTGACCCACCAGAAGCTTCCTCCTTCTTCTTACATCTGCCTGAAGCCACATTCAAAGGGGTGTGGCCACCATTACAGGTTCACAGACAAGACACACACGTTTATGTATTTGAACACATGATTTATGTCCATTCCACTTCCTGATACTCTTTCTCTCCTCAAATTTTACATTTTCTTTTTTTCTTTTCCTTGCTCAGCTTGCTCCTTTTCATTATAAATCTCCAGTTGAATTTACAGTAATAAATACAAGAGAGCCTATTTGTATAGGCTGTTTTGAGATTTCCTCTGCCAAAGGAACTAATTGAAAACTCTTCACTTTAGCCTCAGGAAGATTCTTGAGACAAGGGCATTCTTCAACAAAATATCACAAGAATGACCTCTAGGCCACATATTAATATTATTTTCCTTGGAAACTTCTTGAGCCAGGTCCCCACAGTTCATCAAATCACACTCAACATTAATATCTTCCATGCTCCTACTACTAGTGTCAATTAAGCACTTGGTTCAACTTCTTTTCTAAGTCACAGTTCCAAGGTCCATTTTCCTTCAAAGAAACCCATGGTCAGGCCTATCACAATAATATTGCAGACCCTGGTACAAACTCTGTCTTAGGGCTACTACTGCTATGAAGAGGCAGTGTGTCCAAGGCAGCTCTTACAAAGGAAATCATTTAATTGGTGTGGCTTACACTTCAGAGGTTTAGTTCATTGTCATCATGGAGAGACGTGGCGACATGCAGACACTCTTGGTGCTCATGGAGGACCTTAGAGTCCTATATCTTGATGTAAGGGCAACAGGACTTGAACTGAGTTACTGGGTGAAGCTTGAACATGTATGAGACCTCAAAGTCTATCTCCACAATTAAACACTTTCCCCAACAAGGTCACCTACTGCAACAAATCCACACTTCCTAATGGTGCCATTCCCTATGAGCTTATGGGAGCCAATTACACTAAAACTACCACATTTACAAAGCCAGAAAAACTGATATCACTCACTGCCAGGACTCATGAACAAATTAGTGAGCATACTATGGAAGTTACTAAATTATCATGGCTCTGATTTTGCTACAGTTGACTTAGAACCTTAGATAGCATCATAAATTGCCATGTTCATGTATCTGGTTTATTTATAAACAAAAATTCAAAAGATGAACAAAGGGACCCTCAAATATTAAAATAACAGAAAAGAGAAACATGTAGCTCCCTTTGAACCATTACTATAAAATTGAAAATCCGATTTGAAAAATATATATATATATCATGAACATTTTACCTCTCTTAGAGGATCCCATATAGCTATGATAGCTGGAAACACACAGGTCCAATTTCTCTAACACAATACTTTTCCTGATGTCATCTCTGTTCTCATCTCTCTGTCCTCACAAACCAAATAGTTTGCTCCATTCTGAGAAAATATGTCTGAAAAACTTTTTTTACATACATCAACATTTTAACAGTAAACTAGCACTATTCATGAACATTTCACTAGTCTAAAACAACATGTGTAAAATAAAAATACAATTTGGAAAACCACATTTCTGGAAAAGCATAAATTCAGATTATAGGGGAGTAAAAAGAAAAACGGGAAAAAAAATAGTCAGCAAGCACCTTGGCAATTCCAAAAGTTTCCTCCTTTGAAATAGAGAGGCAGGCACTTTTGTCTCTCAAGCCTGAGGTTGGGAGGTTATGACTGGTTTTTTTTCTTTATTACATAAAATAATTTCTGAAGGAAATATATACACTTTTTACACAACTCTTGTAGTTATCCTTGAAGCACAATAGGAGGGCAGTCAAGACACTCAGAAGAATGCATTTGAGTGAACTGAATGACTTTAAAGGAAATCAGAAAATGACCTCCAGAGATGTAGTCTTCATAGAGATATTTATATTTTAATATTGCTAGAAAGTTTGCTGCTTATCAAAGTGGGAAAGGAAAAGGGCTGGTTTGGTCTCAGCTTCAGTCTCTGGGGGGTGAGTCTTCCTCCACAAATACTTGGTTTTTCATAAATTCTGACTTGGAGCAAGTTCCTTTATGGTTGTTTCATCAGTTTTCTTAATCCTGAGAGTGAGCTACATGCTTTGTAAATAGTAATGACTGGCCAGCCCTGTCCTGGAGAGGCTTATGCTCTGCTTCCATCGAGTTCAAGATTTTTCCTCATCTACAAGGATGCATTTCATTTCACAATTGAAAAGACACGCCATATGTACATAAAAACACAATTACCACCAATAAAATTTTTATTTACCTTTCTATGCTGAGGAACACTTAGCAATGAAAATTCACTGGTTGTTTTGAAAATAATACAAAGCCAAAACATCATACCTAGTGTTCTTTCCTCACTAGACATGATATAACATGATAGGATATGATGCTCAAATGTATTAATATATAATCCAAGAACCAGAATATATCTGGATGCCATAACATATGAAATACATACTCAAGAACACATTGTAAATAATTCGGGAAATGCATTTACACAATTGGCTAAGTTAAAATGATCCTACCAACTAGCACTAGGGTCACCTGATTTTCATCAGGGGATATTTGCACCTTCTTGTTTCCCAAGTAATACTATTTGAACATAACACTAAAAATAGTTTAACGCAGCATGTGGGAGCTAAAGCAGAGGAACAACATCTTCCTACTATACATTGACTTTTCTTCTGTAGAAGAAACTGTGTTGATAATTTGCTGATAATGTAAGACTTACTCTTCATTTCCATTGATTGAATATATGAATTGCCCATTTCACAATCAGGAAAATAGTGTCAGAGAAGTGAAGTGACTTGGTTAAGATAAAGACATTTTCTGGAGAAAGAAACTAAATTGTGTGGCTCTGACACACATCTGCACAGTGATGCCCCTCGTTGCCTAACAGTGACACTAGCAAGGTGACTTAGGATACTGATTTTGTTTACAGCTGGCAGGTTAATACTCAGTGTGTGAACTATAGTGTGAAACCCTGCATCTTGAAGGACTTTCCCTACATTGCTTTTGAGATTTGATAGTTGTATTGTTTATAAAGTTTAGTATGTCTCTCTGCTTCTTTGTCTCTGTCTTCCTCTTTACCTATCTACATGTGTCTCTCTTTCTATTTAGGAAGACAGGCAGGCAGGCAGGTGCACACACACACACACACACACACACACACACACACACACACACACACACACACAACAAACACAGATTACCTTTCAATTTCTTTACATTATCCATCTGTATAGTTGAGTTTGCTTTAAAAGCAAATTGACTGCTCCATATAATTATTTTCAAGGAGAGACATACAACTTGAAAAAAAAAAAAACATGAAAGCATAAAGCCCTATAACATTTTCTAAAGTGAATTATCCAGAATGTTATAATACCAGATATTTGATTTTATAATATTAATCTGTGTTTTGTTTTGTTTTGTTTTGTTTTGTTTTACTGTAGGGTTTCTTTAGGATTAAGGCAGTCTGGTCTAGGACAGAACCATAAAGGTACATGGTGCATTCAATTGTAACTCTAAGGTGAAATTTTCACTGAATGCATGCTTTGGACTGATTTCCTTTCATTCCAGCCATTCATGAAGGAAATGTGGTGTTCTCCATCCAGTTCAGAACGGCTTATGATTTCATCACATTTGTTTCATTCTTCCTTCCTTCTTTCCTCCTTCCTTCTGTCTGCTTTTGTCCTTACAAAGATCATATTTATAGTCAAGAGAACTTAGCTGGCATACATGGGAGTGGTTTAATTATGCAAAGTAGGAAATGTTCTTAATATTGAGTCTCCTGGGCTTCAGACAATATCATTAATCATGCTCTTGTAAGAGTTACACCAGATTTAAAACAAACAAACAAACAAAAAAAACAACAAAAACAAAAAACAAAAAATACCACACACAATCTTTCCTACCCCCCCCCCACATACAACTTGAACCCTGTTTCCACCAACTGTATCCAGCAGGTAATAACTAATAACTGTGGAAGCCTTTGCATTATCTTTGTAATGGGCCAATTAGAGAAGGTGTCTCCTCCAGATTACAAAGATTTGTCTGAGGGAGCCACTACTTTGTTAAAGCTGTTTTGTGGACATCTTCATAATTAATGGAAAAATCATTAGGAATTCAGTCTTTATTAACCCCTATAGCTGCAGGGGCCCATTTCATCTTAATTGCATTCATTTGGCACTGGCAGTATTATACAGCATAATCACTAATAAATGATCTTTTAATTTGTACCAATCAACGGAGCTTGCTTTCATGCCAATATTCCTGTTTCTTTGATGTTGACCTGTCTGGATTTTTGATCATTTGGGCTTAAGATGATTTACTGGAAAATCAATATCAATACCAGAACTGCTTGTATTCATATGTCTGTGGTTAGGTTCTATTTGAGTGTATTTTGATTGAAATAAGTACTGCTTGATTACCCATTCAGATGAGGGGGAAAAGCATAATCACGTTGGGAAATCTGGTACTGTATTCGCATTCAAAGAGAAATAATTAGAAACTGTAGGGAAACTGAAGATTCAGGAGTGCAGGAGTGGCAACACTTCAGATGCCACTAATTAAGCAACTTTGTCCGCCATTTCCTAAAGGCCTTCAGCAATAGCATAATATGCTATTACCCATTAGCAAGGCCAATGGGGGCTTTGGTTACCCTTGTTAATGGGGAACCCCGAGACAGTTTCTCTCATTATCCCCTTGCCAGCACTGTCTCCGCAGTGTAAAGTGCTCACCATTGTTCCGTGGGTCAGCTAACCAGAAACCAAGCTAGTGTAAAGAAACATTCTTCAGCTAATTGAAAAGGACTGAAAAATCCCCTGTCATCCAGTCACCTCTCTTTATTTGTGCAACAATGGAACATATATGAACTTGTGGGGCAAAGGTAGTTCAGGGAATGACATTGAAGTTTTCCTGACTAAACTACAACTACAAAGGAGTCTTTGAAGATAATTCCAGGTTTAAAAAAAAATACCTACTCAGTGATTTTCTTTCCTCCCCTTTTTTCCCTTCCTTTTTTTTTTTTTTTTTTTTTTTTTTTAAGATGATGACAGCAAGGCGTAAGTCGGTGTAGGGTATTGCAGTTGATGGTCTCAAGAGTACTTCTGTGATGTGATTCCCTTCACAAGAAGAATTCAAATCTTTTCCTGTGGAACTGCTGAACTCATTATCCTAATGAGCAAATGTCATGAAGCTGAGAAAGTCACAGGAAAATGAAAGTACTCATGTGCCATGATATGGGAAGGTTTCTTTGAACTTTTAAATACAGTTTAGTATAAAGTACATCTCATTTGAAGTATATCAAAAGTTGGAAATGAGAATTAATAGAGCTGAAGCAGATCTTTATATACCAGGGAAAGAAGTTTAAATACAAAGTTTTGTAATGATCTCTATGTTCAAAACATTTTAAAGTGTATTAAAATATAAATCCCAAAATTAAATAATAGACAAAATTGGGAAATTGTAGAAACACATTTTTTATTAACAAATGATTAATATTTGCATATGTAGAAGGTATTTGTTGGTGTGTTTTTGTTGTTATTTGATTTTGTTATGATCTGCAGGAAGATATGCACTGTTCCTCATTGTATTTGGGGCATGAGAACTTCTCTGTTATTGTTCATTCAGTATTTTCTTAAATCACAATTTATTGCCAACCTCTTAGTTTCAGGAAGACTGCCAGGCACTAAATATATAAAACAAATCAGATAAGGCACTTGACCTTGTAAAACCCATGATGTAGTACAGATATAAACTTAAAGTTATCATTATACTATAGTTACAGAAGCCAAATCAACACAGGAGACACAATGCAGTCAAGATTTCTAAAGAGGGAATAGAAATAACAAAGACAATGAATGGGTACTGTTCTCAGCCCAGGCAGAAAAGTCAGAAATACAGGGCAATTATGGTCTAGAGGAAGGAAGTTCAAGGCCATGAGTTTAGTCCCTTCCGTTGTTAATTTTCCATCAACACTCAGTAGTCCAAAATGTAGTAGTGAAAGTTGGTAGCATTGATTAAAGGAGCCAATGAAACAATAGAAATTATTACAGTGCTGTAGAAGGAGCAGTTTAGATGTTCAACATGGGAACAGATGGGAAAGGAAGTAAGCCAGACTGGATAAAACAGATTAAGAAGGTACCCTTGATGTTTAAAGGTGTTAATGGCATAGGGAAGGAGCTGAGCAGATAGGGATTGCCAATTAGAAAGCCAGATGCATTCCAAGGTTCAAGGTGATGGTAATGTAAGCTTGATTTGCAAGTTTCAAGGCACTTAGGTCATTCAGACTTCTTGACTTCATCTAAATTGGTTAGATCCTTTGTGATGTAAATTTCTCTATCTAGGTCCTTGTTATCTAAAATTCTTGATTAAATAGCTTTCCTGCTTCATTGCCACCATAGGAAAATAAGAAAGAATATATTTAAGTCATTATTTTCTAATTTGTTGTCTAGGTTCATGAGATTTTAGTGGTAACTACTGTACATTAATTGCATAAAAGAGAGGTCACTGATATGTAAATTTTTAAGACCAAGTTAAACACATTTTGTAGGCATCTATGTTTGTGAATTTCTAAGATGCCATGAGTGAATAATTTTTAACATACATTGTTCTGCAAAACTTGTTTAATTTATTTGAAAGTTAATAAAAACAATCTTTATTGTGTTGATGAAAAGATGATACCTTTTTATATGAATTCTGACTGATAGAATATACTACACCAATCCTATGTTGAATCCTTCAAGGTCATTGGGGTTGCTAGAATATTTGGAGTGATGATTAAGTGATAAAGATAAATTTTTTGGGAATGAGATTATTGAGTAAAGGTGCGCTTGCCACCTGATGATACAAGAAAACATAATGATCTGAGTTCTGTCCCCAAAAGGCACACAAATATGGAAAGAGAGCACTAGTTCCACATAGTTGTCCTCTGGTAGACATATGCATCCCAACATGCAGGTCATATACCTCCACAAACAATAAGAGTAAATGCATTTAAAACACAATAGTGAAGATTATTGCCTTTGTGGAAGAGGGGGGGTCATTAAATTGTTGTAAATATATCAAGGCACAGGAAATTATCACCCATGATCAGGAAACCCTCACCAGTCATCAAATTTAGCAGCATTTTGATTTTGAAGTTCTCAGCATTCAGAGTTGTCAGGAAAATTTTCTGGTGGGCAAATGTTATTTGATCTGAAGAATTTCCAACAGAAAATTTAATTTGAATTATCAAAACAAACTCAGTAAAATATTCACTATTGCTCACTTTTACTTATATACTGACTTAATTGTATGCCAGTTATGAACTCTGCACTGAGTAAGGAAATGCGAGTTGCTTTAAGTACCAGGTACTAGACAGTGAGAATGGAAAAGGCAAGTGTGGGCATGTACAACACTTGCTAACATAATCTCTCTGAGTAAAAGCTTGTGTTGCTGTCATTATTCCAAGTCCATACAGAATTTTTGACCCCATACTTTTCCTTTGAATTATTTCCAGCACTTTCACTTTGCCAAAATAAGTGATATTCATGGCTGTTCTAAATTTGTTCTTTTATACAGTGCTCATGCCCTTCTGGTCCTGTCTTCTTAAGACACTGAGCATAGTAGCTTTATGGTGATATTAACTAATCCCTTAAGGAAGGGCAGGGGGAAAGGGGATTTAGGAGATAATATTAGGAGAGACAACTAAAAGTAAGAGCCATTTAAGTAGTGGTATGGAAACCTAGTAAAATAGAAACTTCCTAAAATTTATACATGCTTCATTATAATCTAACTGAAATTGCCAAATAATTGGGAACATAAGAGGTTCAGTTTCCCTCCTCCTTCTCTTCAAATAGATTCCTGGAGCTCAGTCTGGTGTTTGGTTGTAGATTTCTGGTTCCATGAATTATTTGATGAAGTCTCTATGAGAAGGAAGAAGAAATACATGTGCAGTGGAGGTCAAGATCATGAAGTCTACATAGACAGCTGAACCAAACTGATAGGAACTCATGAAGTCTAGACCTACAACTGTGGAGCCTCCATGGGATCAGACTAGGCCCTTTGAATGTGGAAGACAATTCTGTATCTGCATCTGACTGAGAGGGCCCTGACCTAAGGACCAGTATCTATTCCTGATGCATAAGCTAGCTCTGATTCCCTATGGTGGGATACTATGCTCAGCCTTAATGTAGGGGTGAGGGGCTTGGTCATGCCTCAACTTAATGGGCCAGGCTTTGTTGACCCCTCATGGGAAACCTTACTCCGTGGGGGGAGTGGATTAGAGGGAAGTGAAGGGTGGTGAAAGGAAGGATGAGAGGGACAGCTGTGTTGAAATACAAAATAAAATTAATAAATTAATTAATTAATTCAAAAGAGTTCTAATTTGCCATTTCTTGTCCTCAAGCTTTCAGTACAGAGAAGGGGTTACATAGAATTGAGTTGTTGGCTAAAAGTATTACTTGTAAATCCCCAAATAATCCAGACTTTTGACAAGACTATAGGTTGCTCTCTACAAATTGACAGCAAGTCCCAGTTGTTGAAGATGTCACTGACATCACATAACTTATTAAATATGGAGAGGTTCGGCTGGTACCTACACAGAGCCTTAAGCCATATTTTTCACTGTCTTTTGTACAGAAACATACTATCCATGCTTCCAAAAGAGAAAAGCAAGTGAAAATCCATTCACAAATCCTTTATCTACAACAATGTCCTACCTACAAGATATATGAGAGAAGTGAGGGATGTAACCAACCAATATTTTTTTGACTTATTTGGACGAATCAAATCTGTGTCTGACATTAACTATGTGACCAAGAACCTGAAACAAGATAGCCCAAGGCCTATGATAAAAGCAAATAGTAATCATCTAAAAATGGATCTAAAATAACATGATGTTCTGCAATACACATAGATCAGTACCTTGTTCAATCATCAACACAGAATTCCTAGTACAGTATATGGGAACCAATATATATATATATATATATATATATATATATATATATATATATATATATATACACCTTCAGCCAGATATTACACAGAGTTTGAGAAACTTCAGAATATTCAGCTCTAAATGGAATGTCTCTGTCAAATTCTTCCCGTGTGTGCCCAGAAAATTCCACAAAAGAGGAGGCAGGAAAAAAAAAAAGTGTAAGAGCAAAAGAGGAGGGAAGATGTCAAGAAAACAATGCCCTCTAAATCAACATGAGAAAAGCTCATGTGAACTTACAGACACTGAAGCAGCATCCACAGGGACTGCATGGGCTCTACAATATGTCCTCTGTGTTTTTATTTGGGTTTTAAGTTTAGTGATTTTATGGAATCCCTGAGTAGGTGAACAAGTGCTTCTATCATCTGTGAGCCTCATCTTGAGCTCTTTTCTTTCTACTGAGTTGTCTTTTACAACTTCAATGTGGTAGGTTTTGTTTGTTTTTTGTTTTGTCTTATTGTTTTTTTATATTTATTGTATTTTATAATGTTGTATTTGAAAATGAATTAATAAATGAGTGAATAAAACCATAGCTACTAGAGTAAAGGTTAACAACAGGGCTGTCATTTATATTTGATGGGAGATGGAAAATTAGTTTTCTCCAATGAACTGACATTGATTATCTCAACCACTCATATTCAGGAGTACTTGACTAATATATAATGGGCTGCATAGTTAATTCTTGAGTGCTTTTATTTGATTACAGTTTAATGTTATTTTTGTTTTGTGGTGTTGCTTTATTTTCTTGGTTTGGGAGAGTTTTAATGTTGTCTTAGGTTTTTGTTAATTTGTTTGCCTGTTTTTGTTTTGCCAAAGAATTTGAAGTTGGATGGGTAGAAAGTAAGAGAGGATCGGGCAGGATGTGGGGAAGGGGAATAGTATGATCAAAGTATATTTAAATTTCAAGATTATTTTAAAATAGTAAAAAATACAATAAAAAAGAAATGCAGAATACTTAAACTGAATCTATGCAGACTCAGTTTTTATAAATTTTAGCTTTTGGTGTCCCAATCTGTCAGCTGACTTCATTTCTTCCACCTTGCCTGATTGTCAAGTTCAGCAATAACCCATCTGCAATTTCTTTCATCTGGTATAGTCTCCAAAGAGAACCCTCTACTCAGGGTCTCATATTCTGAAGCACATACTCTAATTATCTAGATACATTTGTCTTTGAAATCACTTTCAAAAGTCTGTAGAAAAGTCATTCTGTATTTTGAGATTTCTAAACTATGTTTTGAATGCCCTAATTTTCTTAGTAACAAAATCAAGACTTTGCTATTTTTAAGTTATGCTTTTAAATGTTCCCTTTAAAAGCTTGATTAAAAATTAGGTTGTTAATTGAGCATCATTATTTCCTTAAATTTAATAAGCTCTAATCTAAGAATATTTTAAAAACATGGTCCTACATGTGCAATGAAGTATTTGATTGTTAATTCTGTTAAAACATATGTTGTGATCAATATTACTGAAAAAAAATAATATACCAATGAATCCAACTTTAGTTGAATTTCATAAATCATGATTTATATCCCTTTAGTAAAGTCCTATTTTTAATAATTCTGATATTAAAAATAAAATGCCCATAAAATGTCAGGACATCTGGGGGTTAAAGCATTGGTTTATCTGTTTAGAAAAGTTTACTACTTTTCATAGAATCCAGATTTTTTTCCCAGCATGCTTATGGTGGTTCATAGCTTCCCATAACTTCAGTGTTAGGGGACCTGCTCTCTTCTTCAGACCTCCATGGGCACACGTATACACATAGTGCATGTGAATACATGCGGGCAAAATAAATGTACACACAAAGTAATTTTAACTAAGCAGTAAAAGTACCGTGCTCCACAAATATATCTATGCATATAGAAGACTAAGCACTTCACCTATTTGGATTGTTAGAATTCTGTAGAGTATGTGGAATTATTTAGCACCATTAAATAATAGTAAAAATAACATTAAAAAATAGGAAATATGGTCATCCTTAGGGGTAAAGGAAGATTTCTTTTATAAGTTCACACCTAATAATTTTGACCTATTATTTTTCATGCAGAATGAAAGTCCATTTTTTCATAAATCCTATTCATAATAGTTTTTGTTTTGTCACATGTTTTTCTGCAAACATTAAAGCCTGTGATGCATAGTTAAATGCATTGATGACTGTCAATCTCCTTTAAGAATAAAACAGGGTACCACTCACTGGAAGCAATACAAAACCACCTCATCTTCCTGGACTGAACTACTCACTTCATTGCTTATTTGCCCTCTACTTGGCCATTGGAAAAATAACCTTTCTAGGACATTTCTCTGAGGGGGAAAAAAAAGTAAGTAAGAAAAGAAGTGTGATCTTTCTTTCATGACCCTAGCCATGCCATCCCAATATGAGAAGAAGCAATAAATTGAAGTCAGATACTTATTGGAATGAAACTCCCATTTTAAGAAAAAATTCAGATCTATTTAGCTTGACCTTGGAACTTGAATTAAATCTTTAGACACTCAACTTTCTCCTGGGAAGTGTAAGGTTTATATGAGTGTATTAAAGCTAGTGTCGTTCTGATCTATGTACCAAGTTAGTTAATTTTTCATTTAAAGGACAAAGGGTTTCACTGGAACTAATTTAACTGAGTTAATTTGTGCTATTCTCATCCTAGTTTAGATCCTAAGCCAGGAGAGGATTAAAAAAAAAAAACATTAACATGTCATTAAAAAAACATAGTATGTTCACTGACAGATGTTTTGACGGTGGCCACAGCTGTCTGTGGCTGGGGACTTCTGACATGGTTCATTTTTGCCTCTGTTGTTAACCAGTTGTATGACCCAGTATGAACTTCTTCAGCACTTCCTGATGTACTCTCTATTCCCTGTTTCATCTTTCCCAGAGCAGTATACTGAGAATTAATGAGTCAATCACCATAAAATACAAAAAAAGACCAGCTAAGGCAGTATGTTAGGAATTTCACGTTTTAGAAACAACCACTTCTACATTAAAGTAAACAAAAGTCACAGTTCTAATGTTTATCACATATATTCTAAATGCATAGGCATATTGGCTTGGTTTGTCATCAGAATGGGATTATACGGGAATTCTAGGACTCCTAAATCAACAGACCTGAAGTCATTCAGCATTTCTTCAAGAATGTTCTGGTCATTTAACTATTCAGGGCTTAGCAACTCTCAGAAACTCACATGATTAACTTCATTTCTCTTATACCAATGCTTTCTATTAAATAATTGCTCAAGTTTCATAAGTTTTAAAGTAAATTTTTTAATTATTCCCTCCTCCTGTTAGCTTATGTAATGTGTGTGTGTGTGTGTGTGTGTGTGTGTGTGTGTGTGTGTGTGTGTGTGTGTGTGTGTGTATTTGTGTGTATGTGTGATGGAATATGTAACTGTTTTTTGTTCCCTCATTGTAGTAATGACCATACCACTGGAAAAGTCTATAAATTATGTTTGCCAGTTAAGCACATATAATAAGAGAGATTACATTTAATCAGTGTTTCCCTTCAGGTTTACCCCAGACCCGCAAAACTCTCTTTAAAAAAACCTGTGCATTGTACCACACAGAAAAACAAATAGCCTTTTGTTCTATAGATTCTTATAGATTTATAATTATTATTTTGTTAAACTAATACTGATACTTAGGACTTGAAGTTTTAATATTTTAAATAATTTCAGATTTTGAAATGATTATCTATAGATGAAATAGACAAATTGGTGATGAGACCAAAGTCTGAATTGAAATTCACATGTTTTGTTTCATATGTGCCTCATACACAAATATATTTCTAATATTCTACATGTATTTTATATGAACATTTCTATGTATTAACTATAACACACAACATAAAATCAAATGTAGGTTTTCCTACCTATGCCTTAAAGTTTGTCTACAAAATTGTGAAAGTTTTGAGCACTTTGGATTTTAAATATTTGAATTAGGTTTGCTCAAATTATAGGCATAATGTTGATAAAGTAAATAGGCAAAAGTGAGTTATAACTATACTACCAGTAAAGACTATACTGATGGCTCTGTATAGATTTACAGCTGTGAGAATAAAGTATATACATACAGCAGTAAAAGGATCTTTTAAGAGAAGGCAGGTAGTCCTAGGACAAAACGTGGAAAATGACAATACTTCAGTATTCAAGTTGGAGATGGAACCATCTACCCAGTCATGAAAGAAATGGTTAGTACTGTAAGGATTTGTAAAACAAACTACCAACAAGCCTTTCAAAAGAAGAAAAAATAGTGCTAGTTGGTTCACACATGTGAAGGGGAAATTTTGCACCCTACACACCATCTTGTTGTTGGTATATCATTCATTTTCTTTTTCAAATTCATAGCTTTATCATAAAGATCTCAAAATATAGAGAAAAATATTTCTATGGTAATATAATAAGAAATACTCATGATAAATTCCTTCATTTAAAGTTTTAGGAAAGTTTCCTAGAATTAGTAACTACCTAAGACATTATCAGTGAAGATCTCAGAATGAAGAGTTCCTTCTACTGCTCTTTAGTTTTGTGGATTTACATTTAATATACTCTCCAAGTTTTTCTCATTCAGTAATGAGCTTGCGAGACCAATTAAAATGTGTGTTTACCAAAGAGAAATGCAAAGGGTAGGGAAAAAGAAAAACTAATGAAGGAGAGAGTAATGAATAGGATGAATATAATCAACATGCATTATGTACATGTATTAAAACAATGCACGGAAGCCCATAACTGTACAATTAAGACATGACAATAAAATGCTTTCACTGGAGTTCATTTTCACAACCATGCTGAGCTTTAGTACCACTAAAATGGAAATCAAACATACTTTGATATTTTTCCAAAGTAAGTTAAGTTGGAAAGGAAATATGCTTTGATATTATTTTAAAATAAGAGTCACCAGTCCTTCTCTAGCCTTGACAGTTTTGTTTTATAAAGGTATTCACATTATGAATTTACTAAATAGAATTGGGTAATACATTCTTTTCACTGCATTTGTGATCACACTGAAGTTATTATTCCTGGTGTATATTGTCTCTGTGTTCCAACCACAGAGAATTGACTATCGGTTCTGTTTTGGTTTGTCCTTTTCAATTGGTAACTTTATAATTTCAATTTTTTCCTCATTGATGTCAAGTCATCTTTTTCCATTCACACCATATCTGCTTAGTTTTACTTTTCTGACCATATATTGTAATGTCTGATATCATAATTCTGTAATGCCAATACTTTTCTCTAAAAAATGAAATCCAGTCTATGGAATATTTACAGTTTTACATCTCTGTATTCTCCAATTTAGTTTTAAGTTATCCTTTATATTTTTATTCTTTTTTGTAGTACTTTTAAGAGATGACATTTTAAAATTCTAAGTTAGAAGATCGAAGCTTGCAATATCATATTAATTCCTTCTTTTGTCACTATCCTGTGATTACATGTAGTTAGTCAGTTAAAGCTAATTGTATATTTTAGTAGTGATTTTTTTCATTATGACCTAATAATATAAGTATTTCCAATTATAATCTGGGGGTGTCACAAGGTTAAAATTTTCAAGTCATTTTGTTTTCTCAGCTTATTTAAGCCCATTGGATGGCTGAGGGGCCAATGCAGGTTCTTACAGTCTTTATGAGGCAAGGCGACGTTTGCCCCTTGAATTTTGGTGGTTTGTCATTGAACACACCTGTATTTGTCACAGTTGTGTTGTGATATATTCTTCTTAACCTTGCAAAGTTGATTTTTATACCATGTTTTACATTTATCTCAGCCATTTTTGAAGATGAGATTGTGGATTCCTCCCTACCCACTTCTTTTCTATTTGTCTTCTTCATTCTCCTCTTGTTCTAGATTTTTTGAACTAATTTTTTTCATGCCCATACACAGTGAGTCTGTTAGCTATATGTCTTGTATACTGCATAAATGTGATTTACATTATGTTGTTCAGTATAATACCTTTGTAGAGGTAAATGTAGGTCATTAATATTTCACCATAACTCTTGAACTGCCTTAGTTTAATATTTTGTGAAGTGAATATTGTTGTTAGCTTTGTAAATCTCCCTCAATTCTCCTAGCAGTTAGAGTTCATAAAAAGCTTTTTATTTGTGGAACGATTACAGTATATATTAACACGTTAGAAACTGTAACTGAAATTCACATCCTCAATACTGTTTTATTTTAATTATTGGATGCCTAAAAAATGGCTGAAACATCTTCACTAATTTTACTAACTTTAAGTGTGTGTACTCATATCCCCATCCTTCTCTGATAAGCATAAAATTTGAATGTACTTACGTGTCATTCTGTATATCTACTCTGACAATCTCCTAGTATGTGTTAGTTGTATTATACTTTAATGTTTCAAGATTTCTACTTACCTCCCACCCATAAATTCTAATAGCTGTTTTATACCACATGTTTCCCCATTTCCAGGTTATATATTTTGATTTATGGCTAGATATTATCATCTAATAGTTCTTTTCAAAAGGCCTCTGGGTTCCCTTGCTCTTGAATTCTGCAGGTTGTGGAACATTTTATCTATGGTTTTTGGGCATCTGTTACAACCCACAAGCCATAAAATCTTGAATCAATCAAAACTTTTTCCTTTCTGTATTCCATAAACATTTATCATTGTTTTTGAAAAATTAAGGTGTCTGTGAGCATTTTCAGTTTGCAGCTCCTATGGGTTAATGTTTTGGGTCACTTTCTCATAGGAATTCTACCCTTAGGACAACAATTACAGTTATTTAAGTATATATATGTGTTATATGAGAGTATCAACAACAACAGAAAACCTCAGAGGGTGAATGAATACATAAGGCTTGACTTTGGTTTTACCAAATGTGTACTACTTCTTCAGAAATCTCATATAATATAGGAATTTTCCATATATCATTTTTTTATCTAGAAACTGTCTCCTATCACAGCTTTTACTGTTATTTCTGTTCTATTGGCTCCTTCTTCTTAGGAATATGAAAATTTATAAATATAAAATATATAAATAGACACGCACACACACGATGTTCTTTGATCCTTTCTCCTCCTTGGTTTTCAGGTCTTTTACAGCCTATTTTATAGGATGGTTTTTCCACATCTGAACTTCATGGTACTGACTTCTTACAGTTCTGTCTATTCTGTTATTTTAAGACTCACTTTTCAGACATGATTTATGAGATGGATTTATTGTTTGACTCCATACCATTTCTGAGCTCTGTCAACTTGTGTTTAGGAGTCTAGCATATTTTTGCTTCTTTCTGCTATTGTGTGTATTTTTAAATTTTATTTACTTATATAAAAACCTGATCAGTTTCCTCTCATTTGTCTCCTCCCAGCTCCCCCTCCCCTCTACCCTCCTCATCAGAAAAGGGCAGATCTCACATTGACATCAACATACATGACATATAAAGTGGAAGTAAGACTATGAATCTCCCCTTGTATTGAGGCTGGGCAAAACAGCCCAGTGTGAGGAGCAGGGGCCCAAAGCCAGCAAAAGAGTTAAAGATAACCTCTTCACTGTTTGGAGTCCCACAAGAAGACCAAACTACACAACTGTAGCATACATGCAGAGGACCTAGGTCAGTCAATGCAGACATCCTGGTTGTTGGTTCAGACTTTGTGAGCTCTTATAATCCATATTAATTGATTCTGTGGGTTTTCTCGTGATGTCCTGACCCTCTGACTCTTACAGTCCTTTCTTCCAGTCTTCTGCATGATTCCCCAAGCCCAACCTAATTTTTGGCTATAGGTTTTCATTTGTTTACATCAGTTGATGGATGAAGCCTCTGAAGAATAACTGAGGTAGGCACTAGTCTATGACAGTAACAGAATAATCTTAGACATCATTACACTGACATTTTTTCTCTGCAGTCCTGTTTGAGTCTACCTTAGGTCTCTGGGCCATCCTGCCTCTGGGTCATAACACAACATTTGGTGTTACAGGTGGGCTCACTCTTGGGGCACAGGTCTCATACTGGACTAGTCATTGGTTGGCCACTTCCACAATCTCTATGCTAAACTTAACCAAGCAAATCCCATAGTCAGACCTTAGGTTGAAGGTTGTGTGGCTGGGTTGGTGTACCAATCCCTCTACTGGTCACAGCAGATGGCCAGCTCCATAGCCACTGTTACCAGGAGTCTTATTTGGCATCATCCTTGTAGATTCCTAGAGTTTCCCTCATAACAGGTTTCTACCTTGTCCCAAAATGCAGCCCCCATCTAGTTGTCTCTTTCCCCATTCTCCACCTCCATCATGCCGCCTGATCCCTCATGATCCCATTTTCACCCATCCTCACTCCCCCCATGAAATCTCTTCTATTTCTCCTTTCAACCCTCTCCTCCACCTTGGGCCCTCATTGTTGCCTAGCCTCTCTGGGTCTGTGAATTTTAGCATGGTTATCCTTTGCTTTACAGGTAACATCCACATATACATGAATACTTTCTAGATCTGGGTTACTTCACTCAGGGCAATTTTTTTTTTTCTAATTCCTTTTATTTTCCTTCACATTTCATGATGTCATAATGTTTAACAGCTGAGTAATACTCCATTATGAAAATGTAAAATGTTCTTTTTATTTATTTTTCGGTTGAGGGACATCTCAGTTGTTTCCAGATTCTGGTTATTTCAAATAAAGTTGCTGGGAACGTTGTTTGAGCATCCTTCAGTTACATACACAAGAGTGATACAGCCGAGTCTTAGGGAAGATTGATTCCTGGTTTCCTCAGAAACCACCATATCCATCACCAATGTGACTATAAGTACAAGTTTGCATTCCTACCAGCAATGGAAGAGTGCTTGACTTGTACCACATTCTCTCCAGCAAGAGCTTTCACTTGTGCTTTTGATTTTAGCCAATTTGACAGAAGATCGGAATAATTTTAATTTGATCTATAACCCATTTTTTTAATTTTCATTAATTTGTATTTAAATTATAAATAATCTTATTTTACATACCAATCCCAGTTCCCTCTCCTTCCCACCCTCCAACTCACCCTATTATCTCCCCATCCCTCCCCCCACCCAGTCCTCAGATATGGTGAGGCCTCCCATCATGGATGGTCATCAAAGTCTGTCATATCCAAGGCTCTCCCCACTGCATCTAGGCTGAGTGAGCATCCTTCCATAGGGGATGGAGTACAAAAAGCCAGTGTATACACTAGGCATGAATACTGATTTTACTGACCCTGGACCCATAGACTGCCCGAGACTCCCAACTGAAACCCACATTCAGGGAGCCTGGTTTGGTCTTATGCATGTTCCTCAGCTATCAGTCTGGAAGCCATGAAGCCCTACTTTAATTTTATTTTTTAATTGCACCTAATTGTCTGTAGCTTTTTAAATATATGAGAATAGCTGTGTTGTTTTCTGAGCCATAGTGAAATGCTTACTTGGAATCATGCTGATTTAAGCTTTAATAATGTTTATGAACAGGGTGCCCTTTCATTTGGGGCCTAGATTTTGAGAATTAAGATGTCATCTTGGTGGATTTTTCCTTTCAGGAGTATGACGTGTCCTTCACCATCTCTTTTGATAAATTTTGGTTTGAAGTCTATTATTTTAGGTAGTAGAACAACTACACCAGCTTTTCTCTTGCAGTCATTTGTTTAGATTATCTGTTTCCATCCCTTTGCTCTGAGGTAATATCTATCTTTGATATTGAGGTGTGTTTCTTGTATGCAGCAGAAAAAACAGATCTTGTTTTTCCCCATTCTGTTAGTCTGTATCTTATTATTGAACAACTGAGCCTATTGACATTGAGAGACACCATGACCATTGATTGTTAACTTCGGTTACTTTGTTGTAGTTGTTGATGCTGGTATTGTGTGTGTGTGTGTGTGTGTGTGTGTGTGTGTGTGTGTGAGTGAGTGTGTTTCGTGTGTTTCTTTGGGTTATGGTAGTTCAACAGCATTTATTTCCTGTGCTTTCATGAGTGTAGTTAACCTCCTTGTGTTAGAATTTTCTTTTAGTACCTTAGGCTTGATTTATAGATAAATAATGTTTACATTGACTTTAACATGGAATATCTTGTTTTCTCCATTTATGGTATTTGAAAGTTTGCTTGTTACATTGGGCTGGGCTGGCATCTGTGGTTTCTTAGAGTCTTTGACACATCTGTCCAGGCCCTTATGTCTTTTAGAGACCCCATTGAGAAGTCAGGTATAATTCCGATAGGTCTGCCTATATATGTTATTTGTTTTTTTTTGTTTTGTTTTTTTTGTTTGTTTTTTTTTCCTCTTATAGCTTTTAGTATTCTCTTTTTGTTCTGTGTGTTTAGTGTTTTATTATGTGGCAAGGGTTCTTTCTTTTCTGGCCTAATTTTATTTGATGTTTTGTAAGCCTCTTGTACTTTTATAGGTATGTCCTTCTTTAGGTTATGAAAATTTTAGTCTATAATTTTGTTTAAATATTTTCAGAGTTTTGAGCTTGAAATTTTCTCCTTCTTCAATTACTATCATTCTTACATTTGGTCTTTACATAGTATCCCAGACTTTGTGTCAGGAATTTGTTAGATTTAACAATTTCTTTGACTTTCTGTATCTTCTATCATGTATTCAATGTCTGAGTGTCTGAGATTCTTTCTTCTATTTCTTGTATTCTTTTGATCTTGCTCATGCTTGTAGTTCCTGCTTTGCTTACCTAGATTCTTCATTTCCAGAATTCCTTCAGTTTTTGTTTCCTTTATTGCTTCTTTTTCTGTCTTCAGGTTGTGAATAGTTTTATTTGTTTCCAACATTGTTTGTTTTCTCTTGGTGTTTTGACATTTGTTAAGATATTTATTAATTTTCCTCAATTTTTATTGTCTTTTCCTCAAATTCTTTAATGGATTTATTAATTTCCATTTTAACAAACTCTATCATTACCATAAATTTGGTCTTAAGGCCATTTTCCTGTGCTTTACCTGTGTTGGTATATCCAGGGCTTCCTGTAGTGGGATGGTTGGTCTCTGCCGTTGACCTATTGCCCTGGTTGTTACTGTTTGTATTGATGCACTTATATTGAACCATCTAGATTTGGAGTGATTATAAGTCTAGGTGCCAATTTTTGGATTTGTCTTTTATAGATGGGTGTTTTCTTTGGTTTCTGTTTCCTCTTTGTTATTCTGGCTGCCATGGCCTGTGGTTGAGTAGAGGGTCTCCATGTGCCTTTGGGACTGGACTTCTGATATCCTGGATCATTCAGTAGGGGATGATTTTAATGTTTGTGAATAGTATTCTGGCTGTGTACATGGCCTCTGATCTGGCCAGGGTCTTCTGTGATTCAGGATCTTGGCCTGTGGTACCGGATGCTTCTCTCTATTTTTCAGATAGTTGGCTAGGTCTCTGCAGTTCAGGATGCTGCTCTGGCTCTAGTAGAGTAGAAGGGTTCTGCCAGAGATTTGAATATGTTCTCAAGAGTAGGAATGAGAGGGGTTAGGTTGTACAGGCAAAACCAGGGAGTTCAGGGGTTCAGGATGTTGGCCTAACATCAGATGGAGTAGGGGGCTTCTGCCAAAATGTGGGCATGGATAAGGTTAGAAGGAGAGGAAGGGTACATGGAGTTATGTCAGGAGGGTGCAGGTAGGGCTAAGATAGTGCTGGTGATTTACCTGGTTTTAAGGGAGCAGGCCTGGCCTCTAATGGGATATAAGGCTTCTGTCAGAGGTGTATGCTAAAGTATGGTCATGAGAAGAGGAGGAGCAATTGTTGTTATACTGGCCAAGCATGGGCAGGGTCGGGGACAGTCTTACTTGGGGTTCAGGAGGCTGACCTGGTCATTGGTAGAGTAAGATCTGTTGTGTGTATTTTAACTTTCATTCAGTGGAAACTCCTCCTTTCAGTTTTTGTTATTGGGTCTATGTCTGCGTAGGTTGCTATAAGTGGTCACGCAGACCTCTGTTGATATCAGAGGAAGACATTGACCTTTCCCCCTCCACCTCATTCCTTCAAGATGGGGTCTTTCACTAAACATGAATCTTGCAAGGTTTGAATAGCCGATCCAACTAGTGAACTTCTAGATCCACCTATTTTTGCCATTCTGTCACTGGGCTTAAAGACTCACTTAGCATGCCTGTCTTAAAGGAGTGCTGAGGATTCCAATTTAGGCCCTCATGCTTTCCCCAGAAGCACTTACTCCCACGAAGCAGTCTCTAGCATCATGATTTCTTCTTCAATTCATTAGAGTAAAAGACATAATGCTCTCCAATTTACAGTTGAATTTTTATGTTAAAACTTTATTATTAAGAAATTATAAAACCATAAGATAATCATGAAGCAAAATTAACCAGGCAACAAGTCCAGTTATGTTTGTGTTAAGCTTTCTCTTATCCGTTTGATCGCGTTCTCACATGGTCTCTCCTCGGATTCTTCTGTCATATTAGCCCCCTTTGAAAATATATCCCCATCCAATCCTACCGTTTCCTTGGGAACATTATGGGAAAGGGGGGAAAAGGTCTGCTTTGGTTAGCAGCTGTGTTCACACTCATATGTGTCAGTTTATGGGATTTTACTGTCATTCCTTCATGATCTTTCTCAATGCCTAGTGCTAAGAGAAAATAAAGAAGCCTCATGTTTATCATTCATATTTATTCATTGTAAGCTATATTCTCTGGTACTGTGTTAATTTTAATTTTGACAGTTTAGCATGTATGAAGTCCTACATAGTTTAATATGTAACAAATTGCATTCACAATTTTGTGATTAGTGGAAGTTAGTTTTAACAGAGAGACATTGGAGCTATTCTTTTTTTTAAGTACCATCAGTTTAATAACAATAAAAAAAATCCTAAAACTGAACAACTGAGGGTAAGGGAAGTGGCCCCTAGGCAGGGACAAGGTGATCCCTGTTCATGGCACCCGGCCTGGCTTCAGGGTCCCTGGTATTGCTGTTGCTACAAAGTTGGGAGGCAGCAATTGCCCTGTAGGAGCCATGGTCCTCTAGGTCAGAACCCTTACATCTGGGTGTGCTCAGCTTCTGCATGCCCTGGATCTTGTCCAGCAGGCCAGAGATGAAGGCTTCAGTGGGTTTGTACGAGTCAAGCAACAGCTCCTTGACTCTAACAGCCTAGGTATCATCACTTTCCATAACTCTCTCCAGCTCTGGGATCTTCTCTTCCTGTGTATCCTAAAGACACAAGAGCTGTTCTAAGATTCACTCCTACATGTTGAGGCTCTTCTGTATCTCCTTGTGTTTGTATTGATGGTGATCTTCCCTTGCCATCTCACTGAACCATCATCACCCATGCCCCCACGCATCTCCAGCAGGGCCACTTGGACCTACGTTTTAAATATAGATTTTCCTAAAATCACCTTTTAAGTTCAAAAAATATTTAAATTCTTTATTCCTCTGATCCTTGAGAAATTTAGGCAACACAATTACTAATTCCTTACAAGTTAAATTTCTTCATAATAGAAACAGGACAAATGGTTTTCACATGGCATGAAGCATGTCATGTCCACAAAAGGAATAAAAATCAAGGTCTTTTATTTACATATTTAAGACATTTTGTGCTCAGAAAAGGCATGTGTGTGTTGACTTCCCTCTGCTAACGTTTTTATGTGTCTTAGGACATGTCACAGAAAGTGTCAGTAGAAAAGGAAAGATATGCTAAAGTTTAGACTTAGCTCTTTGTATTTTTTCCATGTGCATCTGTCATCTAACATTCTGCCACATGGGGAAGGATGGAAATGTAAGTCAGCAATTGTGCTTTTAAATTATAACGCAAATCTTCCTCTGCTGACATGAGCAGTAGCATCCAAAGTCACAGAAATGTTACATGCCACAAATAATGTACTGTGACTTGAAATTCTTTGTCTCAAACCCTAACAATGTTTCACTGTGTCTTATCTGGTGATTGAAAAATACACAGATTTTTAAAAGTCACAAAAACAGCAACTAATAAAAGATATGTTTTACTTGTAGTGAAAGCTACCAGAGAAAGAAATTGGAGATGTAAACCCCATAATTTGATGAAGAAGCTAAAAGGAATGCAAAGAGATTGTGGTCAGTCACCATCTCATAGACAGGCAGTTAGTGCATAGTAATCTCCCTGCACTGTCAGAATTGATTGAAAGATAACGCAATATTTTTTTCCTTTCCACAATTTATAGCATGTATCCATTAGGAATAATTATGGTTGCATGATTTTTCTAGCTGTTATCTCTACAAGTGTTACTAATGGTTTTATCAATTACTCCCTGTCCAATAACTGCATGGTTGTAACCTAATTTAAACACACTCTATCACCAGGCTGATTGGTGTAGTAGTAAATGACAGCATTTGAGACACCAGCCAAATGACTCACTTCAGTGACTTAGTTAGTCCCTAATAATTAACAATTAGTGGGTACCTAGTGAAGGTTCAGGAGACTGCAGTGTCCACATTTTTCTTATCTAAATACAAGAAGTTAGAAAGACTTCAGATTAATAAAGTCATGGCCATTATGGATTTCGACAATGTAAATGCGTTTTGTGTGTGTGTGTGTGTGTGTGTGTGTGTGTGTGTGTGTGTGTGTGTATGTGTGTGTGGGTGTGTATTGTTAGTAACTCATATTTAAAGTTAAATAAATAAATAACTTGGAGGATGATCTATGTTTATACAGTACTATCTTATTGAAATAAATAAAAATGCTAAAACCCTCTTTTGATAATTTTTCCCAATTATTTTCATGCTTTGATTCAGAAGTAAAATCAGCCTGCTTAAAAAAAAGAGAGATATATTGGCAAATTTGTGCTATTTCTTGAACCCGAAAGGGAAGATACTACATGTGCAAAACGAGGCCCTCATTACTGTTCATTAGTGGGAACTTTACGTACTACTGAGTGTTCAGAGAGGCATTGCTTCTCAGATCTAGCACGGAAGAAATTTAAAATCATTATTATTTTTCTACTTTTAATGAATATAAAGTATGGATTTTGTATAAAGATATGGTTGCTTAGAGTTTTTAAACCAAAATTATCCTAGTTTAAAGCCTGAGCCATAACTTAAGCTCAGAAAGATCATGAGTATAAAGTAGGAAATACATGCAGGATGGTGTTTTAGCCATGAATTGTCCTACTATAGAGTGACAGTATGTTTGGATTCACCCTGAGGAAATTTTAGTTACTTTTGTTTAATACATCAGTTTTGCTATTTTGCTATGCCTTTGTTCATTATGCCCTCTAAGTTAATCATGAAAGATAGTCATTTAAGGAGATGAATGAATGTGAAATAGAATGATGATCAAAACCTTCACTCCACCCTTGGATGTCCCCCCAAGTGGTACCAGGATTCCTTGGCCTGGAGAAACATTGTGTTGGCTTCATTCCATACTCACTTACCTTAGTACTTCCAGTGGGAAAAATGTAAGTAGAATGGACTACAAGAATATGGCACTGCCTTGAAGCTATGGGAATGTACAAACTAAGCGTTTTGAAACATCTTGAAAGAAGCCTGTATTGATTCAAGCAGTTCAGGACACATTGTATCTCAGAAGCAGATGTTCCATAGTAATAGGGAATACATAAGGAACCTTATTTCTCTGGCTTACTTCACCAATGTGCTAAGTAAGTCAAACACATAAATTGCTCTAAGCCAGGACCACAGCTACTGCCTCCTATGGAATGCCATTCCTTGAATATATATTTATGTCACCATTCTGCAGTATTCACAAAAGAAATCAGTGAACAAAAAGAAAATAAATCACTAAAGATCTGACTATTCCTGTGCAAGATCACAATGACCAATTTGCAGAAATGGGCTTCTCTAATTTTCCCTTGTTGAAATGATGTTATGAAATAGCCATAATGGCACAAGAAATGGCTTCCCTGAAAGCTGCTAAGGAAACTCTAACCATAATAGAAGGGCAAGGACTCGTGGTGTTTCTTACAATGCCATTGGAGCCCCACCTCTCCTTACCCAGTCATATTTGCATATTCTTTTGAAAACCACACATTGAGTATCTATGGCCCCAGCTGATGTCATCGGGCACAGCATGCAGCCACTAGAAGTGGGACAATTATAATTTTTGTAGCTGATTAATCATCATGAAAAAGTAACAGTCAATTGACTCAATCATACAACCATGGTGATTAATCACACTTCACTTGTGTTTTTCCCCCAAGTATTTTACTGACAGTGCAGATGTTGGCTGATTTTCTCCTTTAGCCTTTTACTTGGTCACAGATGTTAAGTAATCACCTTGCCCTGATACTTGACTTACCCATAATCTTCAGTATCTCAACCTCTTAAAACAAAATATGCCCCTTTCTTAGAAATCAAATGGCAGCATAGTCATTACCTTAAAAAAAGTTAATCAATATATGAAGTCCCCATAATTGTGTTCTGCAATCACAGAAGCTTAAAAAAATAATAATAATTATACTACTCCCTGGTTCTTCCCCAACGTCTGGTAAAACATTAGGAAAGATGCATCCCCACAACCTTCCCAGAGTGTTAACAGTTCAACTCTATTTACATTTAATCCAAAACTAGGTGTTTTAATCAAAATCCATAAAAAGCCTTACTGTACTGCATATAATTATTAGAGAGACATGATTTAATCACAAGAATAAAGTATAAGCAACGTTCACCACTACATGTAACACAATTTGAGAAGTCTCAGTTACTGGTCCATAAGAGCTGAAATGACTCTACTGGTGCCATGTTTGTAAAATTGTCACATGTGAAATATTCATAATTAAGAAGCAATCACAAATGCACTAGTCTGTTGGTTTAAAAAGAAAGCAATGTTCAAGAAACATTATGAATGATTATGAGTCAATTAAATTATTTTATGACACAAGTGACAACCTGGTTTGTATTCAAAGCAACAGAAGTGGTAAAATGGTAAACATCAGGGTCTTTTGCAAAGATGGGATTAGCCGGTGAGGTGAATGGGAGATATGTGGCAATGAAACCCTTTTAAATAGGCCTGTGTGTCTAATGTCTCAAATGGAAATGTTGGAAGGAGAAGCAACACAGCTGCCACAGAGCAAACTACATTTTACCAATTCTCTAGAATAGTTTATATAATTTCAGTATTGCTAATCTTAGGAGGAGGGATTCGGTCCTGATGCTGACCGTCAGATACTACTGTCTTCATACTGTTAATAAGAGCCTTGGTTGTTAATAAACTAATTCAAAAAATCCACTCAAATGTCACTGATAATCAGGATTTTCTGCTAGGCTAGGACCCCTGGGGAAACCTTTGGAACTATGAAACTTGCCTGTGATGGCAAAGATGAACATGAGGAGGGAAAGACCACAATTATTTTTATAGTCCCATTGTTTAAAATAAATCATGTATGATGAAGCTCAGAATGATTTGCAGCTGTGAAACCAAAAAAGAAAGGAAAGGGGTGGTGAGAAGAACTCGTAGGAAAGTAACTTACTCCAGTCTTCTTTGGATATGCCATAGGGAGCGGTGAGGCAACGGCTGCTTATAATTTACAGCAGTAACATCAAGGCACAGAAGACAATACAAAAGCATTTCAGAGAGAGGATACCCATGACATGAAACTATTTAACACAATTAATCAAAAAAGCCTAATTATTCAATTAGATGGATAAATGAATCTCCTTACAGTGGGTATGCAAAAGAGAGAGAGAGTGATGGTGAAATCTTTCAAAGGGGAAATGAGTGCAACAAATCAGCTAAATATGATCTCTTAAAAAATATTTGGAATAATAAGTCAGTGATTATGCTTTAATTGGGCTTTAGCTTTATTATAATTGAGGACACTCATTATCTTGTTTTATTGTATTTATGATTTTAATATTCATACCATTTGGCACTTTATCTTTGTATACTTTCTACCAGGGCTTGTTGCTCTTCCAGGCTGATTAGTGCCTGGGTCAGTGTGAAGTGAATACAGATGTCTCAATAATAATCAGCAGGACATGGGCTGATCAGCAGTGTTTGAAGGTCTCCTATAAAGTCACCCTTTGTGCAATTGAGACGCGACTCTTACCAACGAGCTGCTTGCGTTGAGAGTCGCGTGATGGGAGACTGAAACTGGTTTTTATCCTTCAGTAGATCGAGGGACCTTCTTTCAGAATATACTAAATAGTCCTAAAATAAGAATTCATAGGTGTACATCTGCCTTTTCTTGGTAGACATGCTTTATGCAAAAGGAAGATCTGATTATCCCAGCTCTTCCTCCCAGGGGGAACCGAGGGCAAGTGGTGTTCAGAGGACTCTCATCCCTGCCAGGATAAACTACCCATAGAGGGTGCCTACCCATGGGCACAGAGGGCAGCTGAGCCACACACTATTCCCACACTTTTGTCACTTTGCCCTGTAAAAATTGTACACATATCACACATGAAGGGAGTCAGGGTGCACTCAAAAGTCAGTGACCATGTGGCTGCCTCAAATGCAAGAATCTTTAAATGGAACCGGGAGAAGCCAATGGAATTAACCATTTTATTCTTATGCATTGGATTATGGTGAGCCCTAAAGATGAGTGTGTGTGTGTATTTAATCCATTTTTTAAATTATTCAAGTTTACCAGTGGTAAAAATTGTACTTATGATTTCATTTAGATATGTAATTTTCTGCTAATTACATTAAAAATGTATTTCTTTTTATTTTTTTGAGATAATAAATCACTTTTCCCTTCTCTTTCTTCCCTCTAAATTATGTTTTTTATTTTCATTTTTTTAATTCATGGCCTTTTGCATGAATTGTTGCATGTATACAGTGTATGTATGTGTCAGTATCTGGATCTGTATTTGTCTCTGTCTGTCTCTGAGACTATGTTTGTGTGTGTCTTTATCTGTGTCACATGCCTGTGACTGTGTTTGTGCTATGTATTTGTGTCTGTGACTCTGTGTTATATGTCTGTGACTTTCCCTGTTTCTCTGTGTGTGAGAGACTATGTCAGTGCCTGTGTCTATATGTGTCTGTGACTGTATCATTGTTGTGTGTCTTGTCTGTGTGTGACTGTCTTTGACTGTGTGTGTTGGTGTCTGTATTTTTGTGTCTGTGTCATTTTGTTTTTGTGTCTGTGTCATGACTTTGTCTATGTGTCTGTGACTATGCCATTGTCGTATGTCTGTGACTATGCTTGTGTCCGTGGGTTTGTTTGTGTGTCTGAGTTTGTCTGTAACTTCTCTGTATCACTATCTTTATGTGTGAGTGTGACTGTGTCTTGGAGTGTCTGTGTCTTTTTCTCTGTGTATCTATGCCAATTTGTGTCTGTGACTGTGCCTGTGTATCTATGACTGTATCAGAGTGTGGGTGTTTATGTAACTCTGTGCCTTGTGTCTTTGTCTATGACTGTTTCTGTGTCATCTGTGTACCTATTTGTGTCTGTGTATGTATTTATGTATATATTACTAAATAATAAATATGTACTGTTACTAAATGATAAATAAGTACAACCTCTTCGGTTTCTGTAACACTTCTTATATGCATATTTTCAGGGCTGCTATTAGATACTCAATTGATGTATTCTTCCCTGATGAAGACTATTTCTTTTGCTCCAGCATAATCCTTTACGACATTCTGAACATTTGACTTTGATTGTGTTTGATTCTATTTCCTAACAGTGTCAATATATACGCCCATAAAAACCTCACCTACATGGCTGCATAAATATGAGCTTAACAAAAGCAAGCCAACAGATGTATGAATGTGAACAGTGGATAGTCCAAGAGGCCTCAGCCCTACACAAAAAAACTACAGGCAAGGAAGGAAAGCTGCAAGCAAGATAAATTATCCTTTTTTCTCTAAAACTAGTTGCACCTGTTATCTGACTATTCCATTTACGCATGGTATGTAATGCATTTTAGTTACTTTCATTCTCTACCCTCTTTGTTCTGTTCCCACCCAGTCTGCTCCTGTTACCCCCTACATTTGCCTTTCCTGTGTTCCCCTCATTTCAATTTTTGTGACCCAGTGACTTTAACCAGTGTCATCTGTGTGAGCATGGGTCTGGAGCTATCAATTGGAGCCCAGTGGGCTCACAAGTGGGTATACAAGTGAAGACAATGATGTTCCCTTTCTGTAATGTCAGTATCCAATAGTTCAGTATGGAGAGGAAGATTCCTTGACCATCTCCCTAATTTATGACTGATTGCTGATAAGTTCAGGTGCAACGCAGACAACTTCTGCCTCTGTACTCAGTATAGCTATAGCTATATACTCAGAAGATAGGATTTAATGACTCCATACTATTTGCCAGCTTAAATGTCTTTCTTCATCTTCTTCCATGGTACTTCCTGAACATCAGAGGGATGCTATGAATGTTCTCTTTAGGATTCAAAATTCTGAGCATTCAAGTTCACAATTTCTGAGCAAGTTTAGTCTATCATGGCAGGGCATATACAGATGTAGGGGTGGCTGAGTCCATAATGGCAAGGATGTGATTCAGCTGTTCACAAAACAAAGGATATGAAGCAAACAGCACAAGCCATGTATAGCTTTCAAAGACGCACATCTAGCAGCTACTTCTTTTTTCCCATACTGCTGAAAAAATCACCCTGAAATTGTGTGGAACAAGGATGCAAGTGGAAATTGGTTCACTGTAGATGAAGTTAACTGTCTTGGTTAGGACTCCCATGCAATGTCTAGGCAAAGAGTGAGACCTTCCCCAACTTCATACACATTTGCTTCTGAAGACACCTTCACAGCATATGTTAGTAGTGTCAAATTTTACTTCTCCGTCTGTGTGAATATTAAATGAGAATCTAGGATGTTCCCTGATTTCTAGGCTGCCTTGGTTGTGCTTATGAAAGTGAAGAATCAGGTGGTAGGAGTAGTCTTCACTGTGGTGGTATTCACATACCATGAACATTAAGCAGAGAACACAGGCTGTGGGGGTCTAACTTTCAAAAGACTAATGACCTGCCACGCCTCTTCTTATTTTACCCAGTGAAGGGCCCACAGCATTCAAATTAGCACCACAGAGTGGGGACTGACCAAATAAAACACTCACTCATGATAGACACTTCAAATACAGACCGTAATACTTTTTGGTCTTTGTTGTTTGTTTTGCTTTGTTTTGTTTTTATCTAGTTGCTAAATTTCTTTTGTTTTCTTTATGTTGCACATTTCTTTCCTAAGCAAAATCTTCATATACTGTTCCTAGGTTAGGACAAGCCTCCCTGCTTTCCTAGCTACTTCTCCTGATTTGGTTTCTTTTGGTTTATTCCACAAAATAAGTTCCTTATCCTTTAAGAGTTTAGATCACATTACTGCAAACTACAGGAACATCATTTATCTCAGGGAAATTTGTCACTCATCTCTCTGTAAACACAGTAATGGCTAGGAGATGTGAGAACTTCATGTTATTTCCAGATAAAATAATCTATTTTATGCATTGTGGTGTTTGAGTGATTTGTGTTATATATTGTTTTATAGTGGAAAATATTTTCCCCTCCAAATGTATCATAAACAGTGTGCTAATTACTTAAATCTAAAACTAAAATACATTTTTTACACTCCAGAAAGACAAAAAGAAGTACTTCCAAACTTCCATAAAAGAGATTAGCTTATCAGTTTCACAATATTATGCCAAATCATTTTGATTATGAATTCCATTATTTCTTCTAATGAAATAATATATATTGGCACATGAATTTAAATGGAATACTTCAAAAGGGCAAAATAAAATAAAGCAATATTTGATTTGTTTTCCATTGCATTTTGCAATTAAGCTCAGGATAAAAATTAAGTGGCATAACTTTCTCACATTGGAAGAATTTTTAAAAAGAAAAAAATGCTTATAATGTCACACACTACCCATTTTTGCTGGGTTAGCTGAAAGACTATGAGAAGAAATCCACCTGCCATTCAGTTTAATTTCTTGTGTTTAGAGCTCTACAACATTCTGTGTAAAACTAATCAATAAAAAGGATTTATGAGACCCTGAAATAGAACAGTCGAAAGGAGGAAATTATAGTCAGTTTTAGTTATTAAAGATTTTCACCACAAAATTTAGTGTTAGGGAACTGTGATACATCTTTTTTAGCTGAAACCGAACATTTATCAAGCACGTGTACTAGGGAGACAAGTGCGCTTTGGCCTGCTGTAGTGTGTCTTTATTTGTTGCTCACCATTAAAGTGAAGAAAGGTCCCAGAAGAAAAGAGGCAAGATGAGGAACGTCATGTGTAAAACAAAGCAAACACCAGGAAACAAAGTGAGCCGTGTTTGATACAGTCCAGAAGAGAAAGTGTTCCTGCTCATATGAAACTGTTCTGTTGGGTTCCTTTCTGATCAGTTTTTAGTGAATAAAGACAAGGCAGGCCCAACACAAACAGCAGGCAAAGGAGAGCAGAGGTAAAGAAAACAAAGCAAGACTGATCATCACTTCAAATGGATATTGACTAATATGTAGGCAAACTGAGGCCAAACTAGTACTCATAGATATGGTCGCTACTGATGTGCACCAGAGTATTTTCAGAAATATACATATGTCCAACAGAAGTTATATAAGATCCATTTATTGTGCTTGCTTGCTGACTGACTTTTCAGAAACAACGTCAAAGAACACGGGAATATGCTATCATGACTCTTGCTTACTAAGATAATGTGAGAAAATTCAAGTTTAGCTTTTGCTTGATGAATTACAGATGACAGATGGGAAACTTCAATATTTTGAAAATAAGAAAATACAATTACATACCTATCATAAAATTGCCGTAATAATGGGACTTGGTGCTTATACTGAATTCTTCACCTGCAAAGCACTTATGACTAATTATGCCTTATAACACTCCTGAATGGCAGGTAAGCACTGTTATTGCCATTGTACAGATGGGGAAAATGAGGCATATGGCATAAACATCTTTGCCCAAGGCTATTGAGAGTAAATAGAAAACGCTTGCATTATTGTTTAGGGGCTCAGTCTTTTGTGTTTGAAAGAGTAGGATACTGTCATTCTTTCCACTAAATGCAAAACTATTTCTCTGTTGAAAAGAGGATTCACTTTGATTTCAGTTGATACTGATTTCCTTATAAACTGAAATTATACTTACCTTCAGAAACCAATAATAATCTGATCCAAGTTCCTAATGGTTTCATTAAATTTCTTACTTGTCTTCACAATTACAACATTGAATGGCTTCTTAAAATTACTAAAACGTGGAAACTTTGCAGTTGGTGACACCTGGCTACACAACATTGGGATTCAGGGTTATTTTTGAAAAGTTTTACTTGAAAGATACAGCTCTACTTGAAAATTATACATTCTATCAACAGGCTTTATTTCACAGTTTTGATAAGATTTCTCACTACTGGTGAACAGCAATGATTAGAAATTTAAATCTGCAGAACATGAAGGAAAAATAATATTTACTTTATTATCCCGAGTAATTCTTTCTAAAATCTTTATAACTCCCAAAATTGTTCAAAAAGCAGAGTAAATTCTCCATCTGAAATTATTTGAGAGACTGTACATTAGAGTTAGAAGGAGGAGAAGCCGACTCATTTAAAGGCTCTGCAGAAGTGGAATTATAGTGTAAAACTTTAGCAGGATTTTCAGGACAAATTCTTCATTTCTTCCTCTTTGGGTGATGACTAAGGTCACGGGTCATGTCTTTATGAAGTATTACTTAGTTTTTCATGTCTGTAATGTGTATCAGAGAGAAGCATGTTAAAAAAAATACAGGACTCACCTCAGCATAGGACATCTGTGCTCATTGTTTTACCTTTGAGGTGTGGCAAAGTGCCTGACAGCCAGATATCAGAAATCATCAGGTACGAAGGGATCAAGGACAAGGGAAGTCCTTCTAGAGAAGCCTCTGGTGACTTCTCCTCCATCGAGTGTCTACCTTCTATTTTCTAGCACTTTCCATTAGTGTTATCAGATTATGAATCCATTAGGGGTAATCCATTGATTAGGTCGGAGAATTTACAATCTAATCATTGAGCCATGTACAAGTCATGGTAAATTTCCAGACTCAACACCAGCTGAGGTGACATAATCTGCAACAAGAGTGGGTAATAGAGTAAGCTCTCAAATGAGCATATACACTTCAGTCATATATTTCTAGTCACACGTGTGTTGAAGAAGCCAGCAAAGGACCAGAGATACCGGTTTTACAGATTTTATATTAAGAAAAATACTCACCAAACTGCATTAAACACACGTGGCAAGAATAATTTGTTCCCCAAAAGTCATTCTTGAAATTTTGTAAATAAAATTTCTCAACAATGAAAGAATTTGAACTCAGAATGTGATAATGGTTACTAAATTCTGAATAGACTACAAGCATTGGAATGTGTATTGGGGGTTTTAAATGTTATGAAATGTGAATTATAACTTTATATTTTTTTCAATTTTCAGAAAATGCCAGTGAAACACTCCTCTTTAGTAATAATCTATTTCAGCTTCCCGGAGCTTTGCTTTATACATTTAGGATCGTCTTTAGGGTATTTTAACAGAGTAGCTGTTCTCCTACACTACACCTTGCAGATGCCTCTTGAGTAAAGAGCTGCTGTCTGTTCTCCACATTCACATCACAGGATGGGATACTTAAGACAAACATCAAGGCAAATAGTGAGAAATGGGCTTGCTTTATTTCAAAACTAACTCTCCTAACTTAAAAGACAAACAAACAAACAAACAAAACCTGGCATGTGAGGATGTTGTCCTAACCTGCTTGCCATCATAACTAATCAAAGTAAGTTAATACTATTATTGTTACCCCCAGCAGTTTGGAATATGGGACTGTACCCTGATTCCTTTTGCTTAATATTAAATGGTAGGAGACTCCAATGGACAGGGACTATGCCTAACTTCCACAGAAAACAATATATGAATACAATGAAGCTTTGTTAATAAATATGTGAGAAACAAAACCATTGATTTAGTAGTAATTTGATAACTTGACAAACACACATACACACACACACACACACACACACACACACACACACACATACACACACACACACAGTCTGCTTTCTCACATCTTCAGAATGTACTCTTCAAACTTTAGGCTTCAAAGGCTTCAAAGTCTCAGCTCTTACATGACGCAAGGATACAATAACTTGCAAAATAACTTTAAGTTTCAGATATAGATGTCTGGTTGCACACCCATAGTGCTTGAAAAGTATTTCCATCTTGACAGACCTGGTCAATACTCTCTGTTAGCTAACAGGTTCAGAGTTTTAAGGGTATGGTTAACAATGAATCTATTCTGTAAAGCCATTTCCTATAAAATGACAACGATTGCTTTAGAAAAATCTAGTAAAGAATTAAAAACTTATAAGTGGCTCATTTTATGTCAACTTGACACAGGCTAGCTGGAGAAGAGGGAACCTCAATTGAGAAAAATGTCTCCGTAAGATCAGGCTGAAGGCAGTCTGGTAGGACATTCTCTTAATTAGTGATTAATGTGGGAAGGCATGTTTCATTCTGGGTGGAGCTGCAGCTGGGCTGGTGGTCCCCAGTGCCATAAGAAAGCATGATAAGCAACCCAAGAGGAGAAATCCAGTAAGCATCATCCCTCCAGGTCCCTACATCAACTCTTGTCTCCAGGTTGCTGCCCACTTGTCTGTCCTTTTTGGCTTGCCTGGATGGACTGTGAGTAGGATATGTAAATCAAATAAACTGTTTTCCCCTGAGTTGTTTTGATTATGTTCATCACAGCAATAGAAACCTTACCTAAGACAAGACCCATTTACAAAACTAACACATTTAAAACTCTGTTGTTTAAGAAACAGAGAAGGGAGGACCAAGAGCTCAGAGTCTTCTTTGCCTATTTAACCAGTTCAAGATCATTCTGGGCTACAGGTGACCTTGCCTCAAAAATGTAAAAACAACAATCACAAAACAACCGTACATTTAAACTCATAACTTAGAAACTCAAAACCTAAGAATAAACAGATTTTAAAAACAGATGTAAATTTTCAATTGTTATTTAAATTTCATACCCATATTAGGACAGTATATCAATCATATCATGAACACTTTAACTTGCCAATATTCTATGAAAAACATAAGTGGGTTATTTTTATTCTAGGAACTCAATATAATATACCATGAATTTCTGACTATTTCCCCATTAGTATACATTTTAGTGTGAATCCAATTATCACTAAAATATATAGTATCTTCTAAGATAAATGCATCTATATACTTTATTCTAGTCTGTTATCATTTACAATTTAATCTGATGTCAAAGTTTTATATAAAATGTATAAATTATCATGAATGTTTTTTCTATTCTATGCCAAAAGCCTTTAGTAAATTAAACTAATTAGAGTACTGTGTTAAAATATTGGAACACTGTCCTTGCGCTCAGCCTTATAGCAAATTTATTTCAAACTAAATAATTCATTTGAAATATCTCTTATATTGTCTCATATAGCCATAATAGTGTTCTTATAAATATTATTAATTCTATTAATATATACATACCCATTCAGATACTAGCAATCCTTTGGTATTTTTTAGGAATGCTTAAACATATCATATTCCACCACAAGTTAGTTGAGAAATACCTTGTTATTTTTGTTTCTTCTATGAATTTTATAATGCTTTTCATTTTTCTACCTCGACATTCTCTTTTTTAAATGAATTGAAATGCTTAAAAACTACCTGAAAACTGTTACAACAATTTTGACCTTTTGTCATTTCATACGTATATTCATCAGTAGAAAATTGACTCATTTTATTGTCAGATCTTTGGCATAAGCAAATTTTGAATTATTAATGAAGCATGTTAATGGTTTTTAAAAATTCTATGTCTACTATTGTTTTTATGCCTACCGTAGTTTGATCCCATGTATAATCTTTGGACCACAAGGCTTATGGAGACCTTTCTTAAATAGCTGAAACTGAATAGCCTATACTGGGCAAAGTGAATTTAAATAATTCATTCAAGATTTGTGCATCTCCAACAAGAGTAAATGCTCAATTTTCAGCAAGCAAAAAAGCAAATGGCATTTAAAGAATGTACTTTATAGGTGTGTCTGTAGCTCACAGAGTGCCATGTATCTCTGTACACAGTAGAATCACCCCTGCATAGAAGAACTCTGTGGCTTTGACAGCCATGTAAGTGCGATGTCATGGGTATAGCATCTGACACTTCTAGAAAATACAATTCTACAGAAAACTCCCTGTTCCTTTGGCTTTTACAATCTTTCTGGCACCTGTTTCCCAATAATCTCTGAGCCTTAGATGCTCGATTAATGTTACTGTGTATTAGTTGGGACTGGGCTCTACAATTCTGAGTTTTGATTTGTTCTGTGTTTCTATAATTGTCTCTGCTGCAAAGGAAGCTTCCTTGATAACAACTGAGTACTGTATTTATATATGGTTATAAGGACAAACAGTTAAAGTGCATTGAGTTTATACTAGTTTATTAAAGTGACAGTTGTATGTTCTCCAAGACCCATGATGTTTCTTGCCCCAGGTAATTAGCTAGATTTCCAATACCGGGTATCATTTTCCTTTTGTTGAGTGGAAGGCCTGTTAATTAACAATAATATATGTGGCCACTGCCACCAGCTCAGGGTTATCATGCCATGTTTGTTTTTTGTATGGTTTATAGGCAATCATAGCTGGGTAGTATTGTTGGTTGCTTCCCGCTTTTGAAAGCTTGTGTGATACCGACTTTCAGATCAGATACAGCTCTTTGATCTCAGGGGTCAACATCTGATCTATATTGTATCTTCAGCAATAAGAACTTAACTGTTCACCCTAGGGGAGCAAACAAGGACAACAGCAACAGCCTATATTGTTTTCAGCGTCCTTTGAACAACCCTGGACAACAACACACAAGAGAGTTCCTCCTGTTTGGTGCTGAGTTCTTGTTAGAAGTTCTATGACTCTTAGGGGAAACATTGTCAGTACAGATGAAAAAATTCATTTGAGTGATCTAAATCATATATGCATATGTACATGTATGTGGGTGAGTGTGTGCATACATATATATTTGCATTTTGTCATTTATTTGTATTGTAGGTAGTAGTATGATTCCTTAAGATGTTTTTCAGAAATACTTACTGTTATTTTGTCCACTTTGTTCTATATTTTCCCTCCCCTTCCCTACATTTTAGCTCTCCCCACATTGTTTTCCCCATTTCCTCTTTAGACTACTTGAATTTCTTGCCCAAACAATAGTCCAATTTTACCTCTTTAGTTTCTCCAGTTATTCCAGGTTATACACTCACATCTGAAGATTTCAGATAGGAGCCTGAGATGAGAGATAGCATGTGATGTCTGTCTTTCTGGATTTGGGTTAGTTTAGTCAGTATTACCTGAAAAAATATAACCAATAGACGTGCTAGCATGGATGGGCAGATGGAAAACTGTAGATGCCTCTACCCTAGACCAGAAACTGAAAACAACTAAGGCATGTTGAGAGTGAGAGAAATAGTCTTCTGAAGACAGCAGGAAACCAATGAGTGTAACCAATCGGTATAGTGGTATAGTAATATCAAAAGGTTAACACACACACACACACACACACAAGTAACATTATATAGACTGAGCAGAATCATATATGTATGTATATATATATGTATATATCAACAATTAAAGCAAAAGTTACCATAAATTTGAAAGAGTGCTAGGGAAGGCACAAGGGACTGTTTGGAGGGAGGAAAGAAGGGAGAAACGATGCATAGAAACAGAAAAAAAAAATAAAAACTTCGGCTATGCTAGGGACAAATAAAAACAACTAAACAGTATTGTCATTTCTTTTTAGTATTTTAAAATTCCCTATTTATTTTTTCATGAGAGTTTGTATAGTGTAGGTTGTGATATAGGACTGCTCATATATATATATATATATATTTACCGAAGTTGTTCATTGTACATGTGCTGTTACTTAAAATTCCTCCATTTTGTAAACCTTGCTTTATGACATACATTTTATGAGTTAAATCTCTATACATATTCCAGTGTATTGCATTGCTCTATATTCTGTTCTATTAACCTCACAAGAATTTCTTGAATCAGAATCACAGAATATTTTAACATCCTATTTAAGTACTATATTATGGTAAAGATGTTAATTTTCCCTTCCCATAATTTTCATGTATATCTTTACCTACCTATCAAACTTAAACATTTTTCTACATGATTGTAAATAACATTTTATTAATGTATAATTATTTTGGAAGCTATGTGCATATTTTTACAAACTTCAGTGTTACTCAGTACAGTTTATCCATACTGTATTGCCAATTTTATTTTTATTGCTTTGTAAAGTACTGTGAAACTTATCATATAGATTATGAGGATATCTTAATAAGATGTTACTATAATGTGAATAGTACCTTTTCTCATTATATACTTTAGTTGGCGATCTCTGCTATGCCGAAAAACTATCAACATCACCATTTAATTTGTATCCAAGCACTGAAATGAATTTAAATATTAATTTTCATAGTTTTGTAGAATATCCCCTTGAGTTCTCTACTTACAGTCATATCACATGCAAATAATAACAAAAAAAATGCCTTTTCTTACTTCACTATTATATTTTATTTCTTGAGCAAGAATATCTAGAACAGTTAACCTACATGGAAAGATTTTAAAAAATTTTTTATTCATCAAATATGGTATTGAATTTTTAAATATTTCCATCAAATGTTTAAAATTTTATATAATGCATTCACTCTATCCCCAACTTCGATGTCCTCAATGATTTACTCACACAACTGTGACAACTGTGACTTTTCTTTCTTTCTTTCTTTTTTTTTTTACTAAATTTTCTAAGCCTCATTGAGTTCAGTTTTTGTTGGTCAACAACTCTTGGGAGTGGGACCAATCCTGGAGAATAGCAGACCAGTAGTGCTCATGACATTAAAGAAAGCTGATTTTCTCTCTCCCAGAAGGCAATATCTCCTTAGCTAGTACTGTGATCTTGTGCCTCTCCCCTTCTCCATTATGTTTGTCATGAATTTATAATTTATGCATGTCTTGTACCTTTTATGCAATTACTATGGGTTCATCTAGTCAAATGCTCAGTTGTCTCCAAAAAAAATCACTATTTTTCTTGAAATTGTCTTTTACTCTGATTCTTAGAGTTTTCCCACATTCTGTACTGTGGAACACCCAGATCCTTATTGAGAAGGGTGTTATATGTATGTTGTATTTAGGGCTAAACATTTCATAGTCTTTAATAATTTTATTATTTATCAGTTGAGAATCTATGTGCTAATTGCCATGTACTGTGAGAAGATGCTTCTAATATAAGGACTGAAACTTGTATAATTCTATGAGGATAGTGATAAATCACTAGGAGTCATTTTCATATTATATACATTATTGCACTCACCTAAATGGATAAAGATTTTTATTCATATGTATCTTTACATGTGAATCTTTAGGCCTTTAGACACAGGTATGAGAATATGGAGAATTAGAGTCTCTTTGACTGGTAAGGAATGATGTCTTCTAATAAGGACACCTTCCCAGGTTCCTCCTAGAAAGCAACTTGGGTCTTTATACTTTAGCAATGAGACATCATCCCAATGCTTTGCAAGAACACTTGATTTTTCTGCTGTAGGCAACAGAGCCAGAAACCCTTAGTTACTTTGCTTTGGGCCTTGTGTTACTATAGTCTTTCACAGAAAGTTCAGCCATAACCAGCCCTGGCTCAAGCACTATACTCACTTTCAACCTTAAGTTCTTGTGTTTCTGTGAATTTACATTCTTCTTTTTCTATTTTTGTAGAAACTGTTTATAATGTTTGTAAACACTGAGAAAAGAGCTAATGGGCAGGTGGCTTAAAAGTATAAATCCAGGGAAGATATGCAGCATCTTTAACTGGGGACGACATTTACAGAAACCAATCAGAAAAGGCTTAGTCATTCATTGCTAAGACAACTGAAGCATATTTTTAAATATTTTATTATCAATCATCTTATTTTACATTGCAATCCCAGTTCTCTCTCCCTCCCATTATCCCATGCATTATCCCATGCCTCCTACTGACACCCCTCCCAGCCCATCCCCTACCCACTCCCCAGGGAGGGTGAGACCTTCAATAAGGGATCATCAAAATCTGACAAGTTATTTGGGGGTAGGGCCTAGTCCCTCCCTTGTGTATCTGGGCTGAAAGAGTAACTCTCCATAGGAAATCGGCTTCCGAAGTTAAGTTTGTGTTCTAGAGATACATCCTGTTTCACTGCCAGAAGACACATGGACTGACCAGCCCTCCTTGATGACACCCACATTCATGGGGTCTGTTTTGTCCTATATTGGTTCTTCAGCTGTCACACTGGGGTCCATGAGTTGTCACTTTCTCAGGACAGCTGTTTCTGTGGGTTTTCCCAGCATTGTCTTGACTGCTTTGTTCATCATGCCTCCCTCTCTGAAACTGCCTTCCAGGAGTTTGACTTAGCTGGAGCATATTTTGTAAGAGGAGAATAAGAGTCAGGAAATAAAAGATTTAGTTAGGCACCTGTAAACTGATATTGTTTCATACAAGAATCACATGGTAAATTTAGAATAAAAAATGGAAAATAATTGGACCTTATAGATTTTTAGAAGTAATCATTTAAGACAATGATGGCAGGTAATGTACCATTAACTACCATACAGGATTGCTATTACCCATGTATAGAGTAAATTTTAAAAGAGGTACTAAAAACCCAACATTGGTGGTACATGCCTTTAATCCAGCATTCTGAAGGCAGAGACAGGTGTAATGAGATATTCACCTTGTCCATATCTGTGGCACTGACCACACCATTTGAGGGTGGAGACAGGGGCAGAAGTGACCTGGGAAACTAGTTCTGAGGAGGAGCCCCAGAGCACTCTCTTGCTGGTGGGATGCAATAGGAGAGCATCCAGTGGATCTTGCTGGTGTTCATCTATCTATGTTGTAAGTTATTTCTCCCTAAATAAACATCTATTTGGCCTATTTGTTTATCCTGATCCTTATTAAACCACGATATCTGGTGTCAGAAGCAGATCATGATTTTCATGGGACACCCAGGTGGCAGATGCCATTCCCTTCCACCACCATCCATGAACAGGCGGTTGCCTTGTTTAGCCGGGCAAACACCCTGCAGCTTGTGAGACATTTGTGTCTACCCTACAACTCCTTTATCTCCACTACGCCCTGAGACTACTGCTCATCTCCTTCCCATTACCTCACATTATATTCACACAGGGGCACAGAGCCCTGTGGCACCTGCCCTGCTTGTATGTTCCCGTGGCCTGACAGCGCCAGTTACAGTCTACACCTGCTAGCCCTGCAGTCACAGCAATTTCACTCCTTTATTTAGCAAAATTTTGCTTGCCTTAGTTTGATAAGAGCTATTCTATGGGTACCGGGATCAGAAGGATCATCTGCTGCCAGACACATGGTGGTACATGTCCAGGTGTAACTACCACAAGTTGAGATCTACAACAAAAAGCATCAAAGTTCCAGGACAGCAGAATTACACCTAAGGTAATTGTAACATCCTTTGCAATTTAAGCTGATATAATATCTATACCTATGGTGGATAATCTTACAATGCCTTTAGAAATTCTTTCACTTCATATATAGAAGGAATCTTAGCAGAAGAAAATTGACTGGACCAATATATGCATTTTTTTGTAATAGCAATGGATTTCAATATTAATATGATGTTCTTAAAGACATGGTTTGAGATTTAGAGCAAACAATAAGGAACTTATACAAACCATAGAAGATTTAGTAACAAAGATTCAGAATATTGAAGATGACAATAGAGAGCTGACAGGTAGAATACAAAGCATGGAACGTGAAAATGTTCAAACCAAAACAGAAACAATGCAGTGCATTTTTAGTAGAAACAGCTCAGTCCTGGTTGGACGAATGTACTAATAAGGTTAAAAAACTAGAACATCAGATGGAAAGTCTAGAAGATAGAATCTGTTCCATGTCTGAGAATAATAGCAAGCTAGTGGATAGAACATTGTTTCTGGAAGGCAGTTTACATGCCATTCAGATAATATCTAAGGATGAGAATATTAAAAACATGGAATCATTCATAGTTGGAGAATGTAAGAAACTGACTGATGCAATGAAGGCTCTAGAAAGTTATATGATTCAAGAAGTTCAGACACTCAAAGAAGCAATGGTGAATAGATTTCAGGCCTTAGAAGACCTTCAATCTGACACATCAGAAGAAGAACTACAGGTAACAGGGCATGAAAGAGATTTAAAATTTTCTACACCATTTATGGTCAGGGGAGCTTTCCCTGTATCTATTGAAAAACCAGCAATGAAAAAACACCCAAAAGGTGTCATTGCATATCAGTGGGAACAAATACGTATAAAAGATTTAAAAAGAATAAAGGAAGCAGTAGTCTCTTATGGCATGCACTCACCACCTGTGAAACAATTAATAGAATCATGGGCAAGGAATAACAAGGTAACCCCTAAGGATTGGGATCAATTGATATCAGCTGTCCTTGAAAACTCCTCTTAATTAGAATGGAGGGCTTTATGGAGGAAGCAAAGGTTCTTGAACTTCAGGGCTTAAAGAAAGGTTATAAAGCTCCCCAAGATAAAATTCTTGGTGATGGTCTTTATGCTGACCCAGAAACTCAAGCTGCCTATGATGAACACATCTTGTCTCTATGCAGTACAGCAGCTTTGAATGCTTGGGATAAGATTCATGAACTAGTGGAGAGGATAGAATCCTATACCAAGATAAGGCAAGGACCAAGAGAATGTTTCACTGTATTTCTAGAAAGATTGTCTAGGGCAGTACAATTAGAGGTAGCAGACATAGATTCTAGGTGAATACTCATAGAATCATTAGCTTATGAGAATGTGAATCTACAATGCAAACAAGTGCTTTGGCCTTTAAAAATCAGATCAGCACTCATGGATTAATGTGTCCTATATACAGCCAACATTGAGTACAATAACAATAACACTGAAGCTTGGGTAGGAGAAGCCATATCTAAAGGTCTGAGAAAACATCAAGATAACAGAGGTATTAACTATGGTTAATACATAGAAGCTTTGGTATGAGAAGCCATCTCCAAAGGCGTGAAAAGATATCAAAATGTCAGATGTTATAACTGTGGTGAGATCTGACATCTAAAGAGAAATCACAGGCAAATCATCTCTAGAAATAACACTCCCAGGAATGATTCGAACAGAAGGCGTCAGCCTTTTGGATAATGTAGAAGATGTGGAAGTGGCCAACAATGGACAAATGAGTGTAGATTGACCAGAGATAAGCAACAAAACCCTTCACAATCAGAAAACTCCTTGGGGGTAGGGGGCTCTCCAAGGCCCTCATATCATAGGTGGTACAAACATTCCCAGTCACTGTGGAGGACAATCTCCCACAGGACCATTAGAAAATACAGTGCCTATTGTAAACACTCATAGCACTCTGGATGACAAACTAGTGATGAAAGTTGAATCAAACATGAAAGAACCAAACAAAGAACATGTATTTTGGCAAATCTCTATAAACAAAGGCCTAGATTGATAGTTAAGATGAATTGCAGATTATTTGGAGGCATTGTCACAGGAGCTGATGTAACTATATAACTAATAAATCTTGGCCTCAAAGATGGTCCCTGCAATTCTTAGGGATTGGAACCCTGTCTCAGGTAAAACAGAGCAGGAGATGGATTGAATGTGTAGGACCAGAAGGACAGAGAAGAAGGTTGAGACCATATTTGACTGATATAATGATACATTTATGTGGTCTGGAACTATTACAGCAATGAAATACACAGATTAACATTCCTCTAGTATTAGATAAGAGCCAAAAACAACCTCATGATTGTGGAAAAATATTAAAGTACTATACAAGACAGACACCAAATATCCAGGCTGCACAAAGACAGAATGCAAGTGCTGAACAAACAGAGGAACCAAAAGCTCTACCCTTAAAATGGCTAACAGATGAATCTGTCTGGGTAGGGCAATGGCCTATGACCTCTGAGATGTTAGAGGCTTTAGAAAACCTGGTTCAGGAACATCTAAATGCTGGGCATATCAAGGAATCCACCAGTCCATGGGTCTCTCCTGTATTTATTATCAAAAAGAAATGGAGAATGCTTACAAACCTGAGAGTCATCAATAAGGTTGTCATTCCAATGGGCTCTCTACAGCCTGGAATGCCCTTGCCTCCTTTGATAACTAAAACATGGCCTATTATAGTTATTGACTTAAAGGATTGCTTTTTCACTATACCTTTACAAGATCAACATAAAGAGAAATATGCCTTCACGGTACCTAATTACAATAACTCTCGACTGGTGAAGCGGTATCAATGGAAGGTTTTGCAACAGGGAATGCTAAATAGCCCCACCCTGTGCCCATATTTTGTATAAAAACCATTGTATATAATTCATAAATAGTTTCCACAATCCATAATCTACCATTACATGGATGATATATTATTAGGTGACTCTAAAGTAGAAACATTAGAAAAAATGTTTGAGAAAGTAAAGGAAGTTTTACCTTGTTGGGGATCACAAATTGTACCTGAAAAAATACAAAAAGGAGATTCTATCAACTACTTAAGATATAAAATAGGTCCACAGAAAATCTGACTATGAAAAGTACAGTTCGGAAGAGATCACTACTAGGCTCTAGCAGCATTATTTGTAATAGCAAGAACCTGAAAGCAACCTAGATGCCCCTCAGCTGAAGAATGGATAAAGAAGATGTGGCACATCTACACAATGGAATACTACTCTGCAGAAAAAAAATAATGGAATCTTGAAATTCGCAGGCAAGTGGATGGAACTTGAAGAAACCATCCTGAAAGAGGTAACTCAGTCACAAAAAGAGAACCATGGTATGTACTTGCTCATATATGGATTTTAGACCTAGGGCAAAAAAATCACCAGCCTATAATTCACACCACCATAAGAACTAGGATGCAAGGTATATTCTAAGAGATTCATATATGGTCCCTCACAGAAGGGGGAAGGGACAAGTCCCCCACAGCACATGGGAAATGGGGAGGCAGTGAATGGAGAGAGAACTAGGAGAAAGAGAAGGGGAGGAGAGGAAAGCACATAGGACTAGGAAGATTGAGTCAGGGGAGAAAAAGAAGGTAGAAAAGAGAGACAGAGAAAGAGACAGACAGACAGAGAAAGAGAGATAGACAGACACAGAGAGAGAGAGAGAGAGAGAGAGAGAGAGAGAGAGAGAGAGAGAGAGAAACATAAAAGAGGGAGCCATTATTGGTTTGAAGAGAAAACTGAACCTAGAGAAATGTCCAGAGATCTGTAAGACTAACTCCATCTAACAATTTGAGCAAGAGTGGAAAGGCTACTGTAAATGCCCTTCCCTGATAGTGAGATCATCAACTAACTTATCCGTATCATGGAGCCCTCATCTAGTACCTGTTGGGAGCACAAACAAACACCCATAACTAAACATTGAGTTGAACAAGAATCCAGATGCAGAGAGAGAGGACAAGACCAGGTTGCAGTAACACATAGAGACAGCTGACCTGAACAAGTAGGAGCTAGAAGGCCTCAGACTGATAGTTGGGAATCCAGCATGGGACTGACTCAGATCCCCTGAACATGGGTCTCAGCTAGAAGGCCTGAGCAGTCTAAGAGACCTCAGACAGTAGAACTAGGATGTACTCCTGGTGCACAAAAGGACCTTGCAGACACATCCCCCATGGAGGGATACTCCCTTAACCTAGGGACAGGAGAGAAGCCCTAGTCCCTACTTCAAATGAGTTGTCAGATTTACATGACCCCACCTGGATGACATAGCTCTACGTGTGGAGTGGAGGGGGATCGCAGGGGAGGGTAGTCAGAGTGCATGTGATGGGGGAGAAAGGGGAAGGAGGAGGAAGAGAGAGTGGGAGGGAGAGTGACGGAATGAGATTGACATGTAAAATAAAAAAATTAAAAGAAAAAAAGAAGAAAATTAGACCACAAAAAGTACAGATCAGGAGAGATTGCAACCAGACTGTTAATGATCTTCAAAAATTACTAGGAGAGATTTCTCAACTACAAACCATTATTGGAGTAGAAGCACATGATTTGAAAAACTTGAAAATGGCCCTAAAAAAGGGACAAGGGCTTGAATAGTCCACGAATACTATCATCTGAAGCTGAAAATTAATGAGAAACTTTCCTCCTTATGGAAAGTTAATGAATATTGGCAGAGAGCTTTTTTGGGAATGATTAGCAACAATTATCCCAAAAGTGAAGGAATCACATACATAAAGAAAACAATTTGGATTCTTTCAAGGATGTATGACCTCAGAATGGAAACCAGGATATGTGTTACACTGGGGTAGGCATTTTGCATTTGTATCTACAGGAGAAGAAAAGTTATTGATACCATCTAAGTTAATCAAGAAATGAGTTGAACAAGAGAAACATCTTAATGAACAGAAATGGCAAGTTATTCAAGAAATTGGTTCCCATGAGATGTCTGGAGACTTCTCAAAGGTAGGGGAAGTGTTCTGTTCTTGTCCTTACAGGAAAACAGAGAACACAGCCAAGAGACAATGAACATATAGGTCCCTACAGAAGAGAAGATAGCTCTCCAGAAACAATCACTTAATGAAGAGAAATCTGATTTTTGGTAAAAAAAAAAATTAATTCTAGTGAACTATTTCTATACAGAAATCTATTTCTCTTTACTATCTAGTATTCCTCTTGTCCCAATTCATGTAAACCAATGCTGGCTTTGAAGTTGGATTTGGCTTTTTCTAAATTCAAACATGTTGTTAAGATTAAATTCACAGTTTCTGCCTTATGTCAAGAAGCCAATTGGTGTAAGGCAGAAGAAAACAAAATCTGGTGACTCATTTGCTTATACACAATTTTCTCTCTGAAAATTTTCTCATATACATTTTAATGCTTATTGTTGCCTTTTCCTAATGCATTCCTTAAAACTGAAAATTTTACTTTGATATTGATGTTTAATTTTCCACAAGGAATAATAACAATTCCTAAGAGCAAATTTTGAACACTCTGGAAAGACGATGGGGCCCCACTTCATCATTTCCACTTGACTCAACCTGATGCATCTGAACTACACCCTATAAAACCAGTTTGAGACTGATTTGCTAGAGACAACTCGTGACTAGCTAGCTGTAATGATGCACGTATTATTATACCCGAGAATTTCAGCTAGAACTGTAGTGAAATATTTTCTGCCACACAGTGACTAGCTACAGATGTCACAGCCAGTTAAGTAGAGAAATTTGGTTGCTAAAAATTTTCTTCTTACAGGATCCCATCACCCCATTTCAGCAGGCAGTAATCTTAAGATAACGATGCCCCTTTTCCCCCAGTCTTGGAATGTAGGGATAATATTCATTTTCTTTGGGTTGGTTTTAGTTACTTAGGGTTGGTAATGAAAGGTGATGCTTAGATGTGGGTTATCTCTTTTAGACAGGGATAGGGTATGGTTGAGAAAGGTATGGTTTAGAGGGGATATAGACAGATTAGCCTATCTTCTTGTGAATTATTTTACTATAATGAGATATTAGTATTATACAGCTTCATTGTTATATATTCTTTTTTGTGGTAGCCTATGTAAAATTAAGTTTATATTCCCTTCCCAAAAGAATTATATATTATATTTTGTCATACTGTGCAAAATCTTTCCATTTATGATGTTTTATATACATTATCCTTACCATATTCTATGTGTATATACTTTTACTTATGTTCAAGTTATTTATGTTCAAGACATTTTGTATATTGATACAATTTAGGATATTTTTATCATGCTGCACTTTATAGTTCTACCTCTGGTCTAGACATTTCTACTCTACCTCTGCTTTAGGTATATATATATATATATATATATATATATATATATATATATATATATTGCTTAGGTATTTGTCCCTGCTTTACTCAAGAAAGTTTTAATCAGTTTTTTTTAGCTAAGTTCCCAAGTATTACAGATTCTTCACCCATGTTTCCTATACCTATGAGATTAGTCAGACATAAATACTTAATTTTCAAACACTTCATGGACTTTAGAACATGCCATTTAAATGTTTTAATACTACTACTCTGCTGACATGAGGCACTGTTGCTCCTGACAGCACCATGCACTTTCCTGAAAACATGTTGGACACTGTTCTGGAGTGGCTCCTTCTGGAGCCCATCCTCGCATCGGCTAATGGCCTCTTGGGCAAGGAACTGCCCCTAACTTGACCATTGATTTGGGCATGCAGTCCTTCCAGGAGACGAACATAGAAGACTGCTGAACCTTGCCAAATCAGGGTAAGACATTCTTTCTACCTCCCTGCTTTTGCTGTGGTCTGTCAATTGCTCTTGGCCTTAGACAAATCTGGCTATATCAGTGTTGCTGTGAGACCTTGGGTGACTGTCCAGTTAGCCTGCTGTTTCTGTCGTCTCTGAACCTTTTGGAAGTTGCCAATCCACACTTCCTGTCTACCATAGTATTATTATTTTCCTTCTTAGGTCTTTGATGAGTTGAAGATAAACTATCACAAATACTAGTCTCTTTTCGTATTAGATAGATTAGGTACTAGACTTAAGCTTTCCAGCTTAGGACAATTCTATTATAAACTCTGTTATTCCTTCACCCTAGGACTAGACATGTAGGTCATTTTGTTCTTGATTTTCCTTTGTTTAGAGCACATTTGTTATTCACTGTTCTGTATATAGTGTTGTATCAAGTCTAAATCATTTCTTTAGACTAAAAGGAGAATTGCAGAGAGATATTCACCTTGTCCACATCTGTGGCACTGACCATGCCCATTGGGGGTGGAGACAGGGGCAGAAGTGACCTGGGGAACTAGGTCTGAGGAGGAACCCCAGAGTGCTGGCAGGACACAGATAGGAGAGCATCTGGTGGAACCTGATGGTGTTCATCTGTCTGTGTTGTAAGTTATTTCTCCCTGAATAAACATCTATTCGGCCTATTTGTTTATCCTTATTCTTATTAAATAGGCAGGTGTATTTCTGAGTTTGAAGTCAGCCTGCTCTACAAAGTGAGATCCAGGACAGCCAGGGCTACACAGTGAAATTCTGTCTTGACAAACAAACAAACAAACAAAATATAAGGAACTATGACATGCTTAACTTGACCAATTGCTATAGTTTATCTATTTGGTCATTTAAAAAACTCACTAAAATATATTGTAAGTTATCAGTATATTCTGAGCATCCAGCATGTTCTTAGGTCTACAGAATTCTAAGTCACTCACCAAGTAATTGGGGGACTGAGATGTCTAAGATCTGTGAGCAAACTAAAATGGTGTGTAGGCTGATGTAGTAATTTCCAACCATGACCAAGGCTAGAGAAAAGGAATAGATGGGCTCAAAGACAGCCAGGTGGAGATATAGAGTTCCTCTCTCACATGGCTTTTTACCCTATGAAGCCTTTGGTATATTAGAGGAGGTCCATAGAAAGATTTAGCTCAGCCTACTAATTCTAAGATAGTTCTTTCCAGAAACATCTTCCCATTCATGAATAGAATATTGTCAGCACCAATGGTGTTATTCAAAATGCTGAATGTTATCAACTACTCTAAATCCACCAGTTGCCAATTTGGCACTCATATGCACCCTTTTATATCACACATAATGATTAACTATGATAGTAAGGTCACAGTAATGTAAACTTGCATGTAAACAGACATACAAAAACCCATTCACAGAAAAAGAAGTGTCTTGAGTAATATTTAATCTTTTTGATATCTTAGCATACATTTTATGATCTAAAACTAATAGTCCTTAAATAGTAGGGTAAATTACAAAGTATTTTGTGTTATGTGAGTTAGAAAAAAAAGAAACATATATTAAGAATATACTATATATATATATATATATATAGACATAGTTAATAAGAAAACGTTTTATTAAGTATAGTTCCCACTTGCATGACAAGACTGGTGATCATAGCAGGTATGCAAAATCATCTTTTTCCACTACCCATTCTTATTTCTCTTAACCTTCAGTAAATACTCCTGTTTATTGTATTTATTAACCTTGTGAAGTGATCTAAATATTTCGCCTTCAACACAATTGTGCTGTTACCACTTCAATCACAGGGCCTGATAATAAAGATTGCCTACAGTATTGTATTCATTGAAAACATATAACTTTCTTCTACAAAGAGGAACAGTAGTTGAATTTGCCCTTGGCAGTCAAGTTCATTCATAACAACTAGCATAATAACTGTTTTATTTGACAATTAGTTCAGACACATGAAGAATCCAATGTTCAAGAAACAGTCTGTACTTTCAATTCGATGTAAGCATTCTATCTCCTCATTGAAGATATGTAGGCAAGAATAATATTAATTTACAGAAACAGAATGACAACATACTGATAGGTCATGTCTTAATTAGGATTACTGTTGCTGTGATGACAAACTATCAACATGGGAGTAAAGGTTTTATTTCACTTACATTCCATATACCATTCCATCAAAAGCAGTGAGGGCAGAAACCTGAAGTAAGGATCTGATGCGGAGGCTGTGGAGGGGACTTGTTTCCCATGGCTTGCTCAATCTGCTTTGTTATAGCACCCAGGACCACCAGTCCAGCCAAAAATTTGATGGGTAATTTCCTCTAAGAAAATTACCTATAGATTTGCCTACAGCTCAATTCCATGGATGCATTTCTTAGTGGAGGCTTCCTTCTCTCTGATGACTCCACCTGTCAAGTTGACACAAAACTTGCCAGTATAACTGACTCCTTCTATTGGATAAACAAACACATTGCAGTTAGGACACATTCTTTCCTTTCTTATTTATAATATAAGACATCTTACAAATGTAAAGAATCCCATAGCCTTACAAATTCAAATATTTTAAAGGATGTTTCTGAAAAAGTAACCCTTCTCTTCTAAAATACAAAGTCTCTTCAAAACACTAAAACCTTTTTTGTTTGTTTGTTTTTGTTTAAAATCTTCCCAACCATGGGATCATGTAGAAATACAAATAAATATAAATAAATCTTTCTTTCTATTTTTTTTTTACTTTAAGAGAAACAAACCAGGGCACAGTGACAGTCAGATAAAAACAAAACTGAACTCCCAACTGGGTATAACATAATGTATGATGCCAGGGATCCACTCATGATCCTCTTGGTTCCTCCAAAGGCTTCAATCGATTTTCCAGATCTGCTCTCTGCAGCACATACAGCTTGTCTTCTAGACTAAGGCAAGCTCTAGTCCACTGCTGCTGCTGCTCTTGGTGGAAATCCCCAGACACTGGGGTCTTCTGCTGCACATGGGCTGTTCTTTCACCTATAGCCCCTCCTGCCTCTCTTCATGATTTTTAGTCTCATCTTCTCCACATGACTCCTTTAATCTTAGGACTTCAACTGCTTCTGAGACTGCTCCATCTCAGACTCTTACAGTGCTGTGCTAAAACTACTTGGGTGATTCTTCCAGTACCAACTCAACTACCAGAGGATGGTACAACCTTGGCTGTCTCCAGAACACAGCTTCTGCATTTTACGTGAGCCAATGCTTTCTAAAAGACTTCACTTCAATACTGTTGGCTTTGTCTTAATCAGCACCATTTCTTAGCTACAGCTGACCTCTTGTCCCAGTAAAGCAAAGGTTTTATTTTAGTGCTTCTTGTCTCTTTTCAGTCATAGTTGACTCTTGGGCCTCAGCTAACCAAAATAACAGATTCTTAACACAAAATATCAGATGGTTCTAATATATGCTTTAAGTGATTCCTAAAAGTCCCTCTGGATCTTCATAAGCCAGGCCTCTATCTACTGCACTGCCTTCATCATTCTAATCTTCCAAGATCCTACAGAACATTTCACTAAGCTTTGAACACACAATGTCTTTTATAGCACAGAGTTACAAAGTCTTTCTACTATCCTCCTCAAAATAACAAGGCCATGTCAGTCACAGTGATACCCACTCCTAGTACCAATTTCTCTCTCTTAGGGTTACCAATGCTATGATGAAACACCATGAGGCTTAGATGCAGGAAATGGAGAGAATGTTAATTATAACATAATAAAACATACATGAAAAAGAAGCAGAAAGTAGAGATACAAGAAGTAAAAAAATAATAAATAGAAGTGGCTAAACAATATGCGGTTGATATGTATGTGTACAAAAGTAGACATATGCATGGCTGTAGGAGAAACTGTGGCCAGCCCACCAAAGCCACAGTTGCCATGCCTTTGGTGACGAGACCAGCCTGCATGAGCATGAGCATGAGCATGCACATGCACCGCAGGCACTTCCTCCCTGAGTGAAGCTACCAAGCCTGCCTCAACAGCCAGAAACTGCTGACAGAGACATCTGACCCAGAGACACTAATGAGGAAAGGATAAAGAGGCAGAGTCAGCTGCCTGAGCCAATGGGACCTTGGGAGGGGATATAAAGGCGGTCTAACTTTCTTAATAAACGAGTCTGTAGAATGCTCTGTTAATCACTGACTGTAGAATGCTCTGTTAATCACTGACTCAAGGTGCTTGAGTTATTGATGCTG